>CM034298.1:3227934-3693648 GCA_019925795.1 Dendrobium chrysotoxum | reverse complement strand
TTCTAATCTCTCTTATTTCATCTTAATTTAGTTTTATCTCTTTATATCCGTTTACTTTCTTTTTTGGGAATTGAAGAAACCACTAACCATTATACCTAAAATTAATTTACCTCCTTTCTATATAAATTCCATTCAAATTATTTAATAAACTACCTTATTGTCTCTCCCATTACCACATAACCCAATGATCTCTCCAAACCTATCCTTCACCCTTTGTCCTTCCACTCAACATCCTCCCCCCTCCCCCTTCTCTAAAATCCTAAAGAATACAATGTTGACATCTTCATCTATTCCAAAATTTAAATTGATTGAATGCGACAAAGATGGAGGAAGACGAGCATAATGTCACTTGAAATCATTTCAAGGCGCCTTGCATACGTCGAAATCACTCAATTATTGTTATTCTATAATGCGGATTGCATTGAAGTGTCTGGAGCAGTATCGCCAAGAAGCGACCACCATGTTTGATTTGATTGAAATGTGGCTAATGATGGATGTGTTGTTACTCAAAAATTACCTAAATATTGTCTATTTCACATAATGGAGCTCACAGATGCGTTTGGAACATCTAAAATGGCATGGAAACGACTCCCATATTGCATGGGTTGTCACGTGAGAGAAATAACAAAACTTTACTTTTGTGCGTGAAGTGAGAATGATGAGTTTTGGTGAGGTGAACCAATACATAATTAAAATAAAAAATTTAATTTTAAAATTATTATTATTATTATTGTCAAAATCTAATTTAAAATTACCATATTAATTTTAATTATATTATTGTCAAAATCCCATTCCTATCTTCTTCCTCTTTTGCTCTTATCTTTCTCTACAACCACAGCCATGGAGACATCCTCAAGTCCCGTCTGCCCTAGCCTTTGTTGCAACCTACTCCATAGCCGCTACATATCTACTCTCTGAACCCATTAGTCCAAATGCTAGATAGCAAGACTTGAGCACTACAATGCCATCCTAGGAATATCTTAGCTATATCTAGCCTCCTTAAAGCCTTTCATGCCACACCCATTTAGCTTTCCCATGGCTTCAACAAGGCCGCACTCTATTTTCCTCTTCCATTCTCCTTGCACTTGAAGCATATAAAGCCACTCAAGCAGCCTGTGCACAGGCTTAACTGTTAGTAGCCTTAGAGAATAATGGTTTTACATAACTTTGCATGACTCTACATTCAACCTGTACCATTCCTTCTCCGATCACCTCGAAATCGTCTAATCGTAGGCCCACCTACTTCTAGCTGACCTCTTCATCCCCTCTCTCAACTCTCTTTCCCCATTCCGCTAACTCTCTTATCTCTCTCATCTCTCTAAAACTCTCTCTCCCTCACTCTTTTTCTATCATTCTCTTTCTCTCTTCCCTCATACTCTATTTAGAAAGAGACCAAGCACAAAAAAAAAGTGAAAATGGGAAAGATTAAAAAAGAAAAGTGTGTATATATATATATATATATACCAAAAAGAAAAAGAGACAGTAGGTGTTTATTTCATCTCGTCACCTCATCATCATCATCGTTTTCGCTTTGTGAGTGAAGGTATGAAATGCAATGACTCAATGGCATTGAAATCCTAATTACAGTGCGTTTAGCGTGATACAAAATTCGTGTGTGCTTTTTTTGGCACGACGGAGGAAATTTGTATGCGACGTCTAATATGATACAATAGGTAATATTTGTGAGCGCTTTTCTTAACATGGTTGGAAAGCTATTATATATTAATTTTATGCAGATATCACATGCACAGTTATTTTGGCGCGATGGTTTTTAAAAAGTTTCGGTCATGGTGTTTTAGGACACTAATCATGTACGTCTTTTTTGACATGGTAGGCATAACCAACGCTCCTAATGGATTCCCCCTATGCGGAGGAGAAGATTGGAGGTTGTTGAAAATTTCAATGAATATTGGGCTTAAGGATAAACATAAGGACTTTGAACAAAGAAGCAACTAAAATTTAAAAAAATGATGGATATAAGCTGAACAACTAAATGCCATACTGGGGTTTTAATTAGAATTAACTAAATTTTTGTAATGATGAATATTCTGAGAATTACTATCATGTTAAGAAAACATTTCAAGATTTAATGAAATCCAGATCATATTGGGGTTTTAATTGTTTAGGTGACTACAAATTTTGAAGACTTGGATCAGAATAAAATCTGTGGCATACAGTATTAGATTTGTTAAAATAAAAATTCTAGTATCTGCTAAAAGGTATTTGAAAATGGTTGAAGGTGATATTGAATATTTTAATAGACAACCTGTTACTACATCAACTAAAATGAACAAAATTACTGTAGCAATATTATGAGCAACTGATTGACCAACTTTAGAGCTTTAGAAAATAGAATTGAAGCCTAGTTTGCTACTTTGTTAGTTTTAAAAAATTAATCTGTAAGTTTTGCCTATCAACACTATGGATTATTATGTTTTGATTCATAATGAAATTGATGTTGATATTAAGCATTTGTATACTCAGGATATTTGAGATGAGGCAACTCATAGTTGTTAATTAGACTCTTTGAATATTACAACTCAAAGCCCTGTTATGTCGGTGGTTAGGTCTACTAGAAAATTTGAGATAACTAAACTATGAGATCTTGATCGAGTTTATCATCTTCTTAACTATTGCCCACCTGACTAAATCAAAGCCTAAAATTGAGCCTATGTGGTCTCCTGTAAATGAGGGTGATGATTATCCATGGAGGCTTTCATTAATATGAAGTCTAGACTTTATATCTAAATAGAATCTAATCTATTGTTAGAGGAAATCTGGTTTAAAAATACTCCATCTACCTTAAGAAAATTACTCCTAAGTTGTCATTGCCATGCATAGTATTGAGGGATGGATGAGTTTTTCCTCAATGATCAATAGTTATTGGTCATATATTTTGTATATGACTGGCTTTAACTTCGTACTATAACATTAATATAACACTTGATCATCATCATCATCATCAAAATCATCATTATCCTTATTCCAATTATTTTCAGTTAGCTTGACGAATCCTCATTTTTCATTTATTTCTATTGAGTGCTATGTGCATGTGAACATTAAAAAGTGCAAATATTTTTCCACAACTTCTAATTATGTTACCTTTGGGCCACCTCTTTTCTTTCTAATCCATTGCAGTAACTTTTCAGCCCGTCTTTATTTGTTCATTTTCTTTATTTTAAATACCTAAAAAACTAACCTTTTTTTCCCATTGTCGTCAACTATTGCTATGTCTACCATCCATCTAATATAATCATTTATCAATCTATACTTTCTAGTTTTTACACATTCATATTATCATTTTTCTATCCATCACTCATCTTTATTATCACCAACTTTTTTTATTATCATACACTCTAATCCATATGGCGAAATCGATTTAATTGTAAATAAAATTTTCTTTAAGTTCTCATAATATTCTATTATAACATAGCATATTTGAGTCACTTATTTATTTTAACAAACCAGTTTTTACTCTTAAGTTATATCTTAATCTATATCTCTTGTATAAACTCAAAATTGTCTAATCTTCTTTTTACATCTAGTATACTGATTCCATGCACTCATTATTCTATGTTGAGTATTCTATTTTTCTTATACTTGTTACTAACAAATGAAATTTTAGGTGCTCGAATTTATCATTGCTATTGACTTAAAACTTTAGCTATGATATAATTGAGCAAGTTGCTATAATATTTTTCTTAAAAATATATTCGATAGGACAGTATTTTAGTAGTTTTGTTGGGCATTATTAATGGGGACATCAGAACATGGAAAGTCTATCAGAGATGTGGTCGTCGATCTACGGCCACGATTGAGTCATTGTATTTCTGAGTTGTATTATTTATTTTCTTTATTATTATGTTATATTGTATTTGCTTTATTAGTTCTTCCATTTTTACCCCTTACTCAAGGGAGGTCGTATGTAAGCCCGGTGGACGTTGTCGTCTTTTATTTTCTTGAGTCCTTGTACGAGGCTATATATAGCCCCATTATTCTCTTTTGATGTTAATGAGTGGTTGAAAGAAAATATTCCATAATTCTTTTGAATTCCCTTGAGAGCTTGAGAAATCGGAGAGAGATCCCTAAGAGAGGGAAGATTGCGTATCACCCACCAACCTAGACGAGTCGGGTTCGTGATTCTATTTCCTATCTCTTCCCTTCCTCCTCCCACCACCACCGCCGGCCCTAATTCCCCTCTCTCCACCCACGGTCAAACCTCCCCCGCCCTCGTTGAATCCCCCCCCTCTTCACCCAACCGACCCCCCCCCCTACCAAGACCAGATATGGGATTTGGAATTATTTCCAAAGTAAAGGATTGGATTTTAGGAAAGATTTCCTATTCCAATCCCAAAGGGGGGGCCGGCGACAATATTGGGGAAGAGGGCTTTAGGCAAGTGTTTAATGCTTGGTAGATTGGGAATTGTAAATTAGGAAAGGAAAATTTAAATCCCATTCAATTATAAATTGATTTGGATGAGATTTAAAGACTTTTCTAAAATAGATTTCGTATTTTAGGAAAGATTTTGAATTTCAAATCACTTGGATTTGAATTCAAATTCAATCTTAAATATATTCAATCCATATTAGGAAGTAAGGGGAAAAAAAGAGGAGGGAGAAGACCAAAGGGGCCGGCGGCCATGGTGGAGGTGGCTGCCGGTCTTGGTAGTGGGGGGGGTGGGGTCGGTTGGGTGAAGAGGAGGGGGATTCGGCGAGGGTGGGGGAGGTTTGACCATGGGTGGAGAGAGGGGAAGTAGGGCCGGTGGTGGTGGTGAGAGGAGGAAGGGAAGAGATAGGAAATAGAACCACGAACCTGATTCGTCTAGGTTGGTGGGTGATACGCAATCTTCCCTCTCTTAGGGACCTCTCTCCGATTTCTCAAGCTCTCAAGGGAATTCAAAAGAATTGTGGAAAATTTTCTTTCAATCATTCATTAACATCAAAAGAGAATAATGGGGTTATATATAGCCTCGTATAAGGACTCAAGAAAATAAAAGATGACAACGCCCACTGGGCTTACATACGACCTCCCTTGAGTAAGGGGTAAAAACGGAAGAACTAATAAAGTAAATACAATATGACATAATAAAAAAGAAAATAAATAATACAACTCAGAAATACAATGACTCAATTGTGGCCGTAGATTGACGACCACTTCTCTGACAGACTTTCCACGTTCTGATGTCCCCATCATTCTCCCGGGGTTGGAGAAAGCTCGACTCCGTCGAGTAAGCGTCTCTGGTGCTCTCGTAGATCTCCAATGCATTGGGGTCAATCTGCTGCAGCTCTTCGCGATCCAACCATGTATCCTTTGACTCGGGCTTTCCTTTCCACCTGATCAAGTATCTCCTTCGTCCACCTTCCCTTGTGGAGATGATATCATCACTTAGGATCGAGTCCATCTTTTCTGCCATGGGTGATTTGGGAATATTTGGTAGTGGAGGTAGGTTTGGGTTCTGACATGGTGGGGTCACACAAGACTGCTGTATGAGTGGATTTGGTGGGTTGAAATCAGAACCTTCATATGCAACTAGATCTTCTATGTTAAAGGAGGAATTGATTTTGAATTATGCAGGCAGATCTACTACATAAGCATTATCATTGATTTTCTTAATTATTTTGAATGGTCCAGCACTCTTAGCATGCAACTTCTTAACTGTTCCCTGCGGGAACTGTTCCGGACAAATCCGCACCATCACGGAGTCACCAACCTCAAAAGTTTTAAATTTTCGTTTCAAATCCGCGTATAGTTTGTAATCATTATTGCTCTTTTCAATTTGTCGTGCAATTTCTTTATGAAGTTCATGTAAATGTGATCGTCAATTGTTCTTTTTAATTTTATTATTTTTTCATTAACAAAAAACAAATAATTTTCTTGCCACCTTTTACTTTCCCAATCATTAGCCTAGACTTTTGAGAACCTTGGTTCTTCGATAAAAAAAATATTCACAACATAGATAATGGCTGATGCATTGAATTTCATGTTCTATGGTTAGATGATTATCATTATTTCTATGGTCTGATGTGGTTGACTTTTTTTTAGTGATGTAGACCACTGGAATCATAATTACTGTGTCTGATGTAGTTTGATTTTGTAGTATTAAAGATCGTCGGGATTACTTTGTGAATAATTTAAATATATACAGATTAGGTAGATTACATTTATGAAAAAATATTTTAATTGGAGGCACATGATCTCAATGTGATTAGTCTTTACGTAATAGAAATTTGGTTTGTACTGGGTGAAATTCTACTGCTCTGTATAATGGATCATGGACTGACACAAGCACTCACGTGAGTCCACTGTGACATACTGACATTCACGTTCCACTTGATATATAATCCTCATGGACTTTCTTTTGCAGTCATTCTCTATTTTCCAGTTTTCCCCTGTTTTATTAGTTGAACCTTTCTAAATTTGTGGTTCATATACTTTTCATATAGGAGGGAGATATTGCATAGCTATGGATTTGAGCACATGCCCACACTTTATAATCTTGAAAAAGCTGGGTTATTTAAGAGACAGGTGAGTCCAATATTTATCATTGATACAGATTTTGCTGTGTTCTGTCGTCCTTCTGTTTTATAAGAGTTAATTTTCATATTAACGCATAGTTACTGCAATGTTGTCACCTGTTAATATTTATTTGGCTGTATCCTTAACCTTGTTTTGTAGGAATCAAAAAGCAACTGGCTTACGATTTCAAAAGCACTCCAGTTGATAGCTTCTGAGTCCGAAGCTTCCAAGTACTTTAAACTTCTTTTCCTACAGTGTACTGCAATTGTTGGCATGGTTTAACATTGTTGAATTCATTGAAATTATATATTTTAACCTTTCTTTAACTGCTTGTAATCTTTTTTTGTACTTTTTTGGTGCATAAGCTATGACAGATATGTACGTAGTTCTTGTTTATTGATGACTTTGAATAATTTGGCCTTTGTATATGATCTCAATTTCTCTGAATTCTGTATAGCTGCATTCTGCATTGCATGCTTTGCATGAATTATTATTTGATCTGCAAAAGAAGTTTAACATCTTGTTGTTCTTTTGCATACACTTCCCTTATCCGTTTCCTATCCATTTGTTTTTTTATTCACTTTTAGTAACTTAAATGAAATTTGGAGGATCAGCTTACTCGTAAGATATGGCTTTGTTATGTCATTTGAAAATTTTTGTCTATCATTTGGTATAATCTACTATAAAAAATTGTGAATACATATAAAAAAATCAAACAATAGCTGTGGTTTTCTAAATGCGTTTTGTTTATCTTTATTTCTTGCCTTTTCAAATAACATGCATTTTATACATTTGTCGATTTCAATGCTGAAACAATTTGTTTTGTTTCCTCAAATATGCTAACCATTACATCTCACTTTGACATTGAATTTTACAGGCCAGATGATATTTCATACATTTTTTCTGGGTATGCACCTCTTAGCATCCGTATTGTCCAACATGCAATAAGATCCGGTTGGTATGTTCTTCCTTCTAAACTTCATAAAAGATTCAATTATTCTGTAATGATTAAAGGTTCCTCATAATTTTGTGTGCTTGACTTTATGTTGGAAAATGTGTTCCATCACTTTGAATAAAATGTATTCTAGCTCGAGTTGATATTGGGAAGCCTGTTTATATTCTTGAACGTTTAGGAAAAAGAACATGAACTATATGAGGTTTCTACTGCAATGTGCATAATTCGCCAATTGTGTTTCCAGTGCATTTACTCCATTTTGAATTTATTTGCCAATTGTGTTTCTACTGCAATGGCATATTTTGCAATGAAGATTCTAAGGAATCTTCATGTTGGGGTAGCTACATATTCCCCTGTACCAAGGTTTAAAAAGGCGAAATTAGAAATTGAGGTGTTTTTCCTTAGCGAGGCGAGGCTAGGTGTAAGCCTTGAAATAGAAAAATAAATACTCTTAAGATTATAAATAATTCATACAAATGACAAAAATAATATAAATCATCACCATATTTACTTGATTCATCATCATAACAATATAAATCAGGAATTTAATATCAAATGTTATTATAAAATGAAAGTTTGAAATGAGATTGAAAATAAACACTTAACTTAAAATTTAAAAAAACCGCAAGAATCAGAATCCATGACAGTCTCATTCTCACTTTCATGTTCTTCAGAAGAAATCATGTAATAAATATATTATCCTTAGATTATGACATTATGTCTCTTTATCATCTTTAAAGTATTCTTCAATTATAAATTTTTTTCCTACTCCTTTTATCAATAATATTGGTTTCAATAAAATATAGAGTAAAGTAACAAATTAATAACAAAAAAAGTAATCTATTATTCATAAATCACATTTTAATTTTTTTGAAGCTCCAACCTCATTTTGCTTCTTTTTTTTAAATAATTGTGAAGTAAACGATGTTATCAGTTCAATAGCCATTTTAATGTTAGCATTGATATTTTTATTTTTCTCATCATCAAATATTATTCCTCCATCTTCAACTTCAAATCTTTCACTATTATTTGATGTTATTCATTCTATATTAGATAGCATATTATCGACAACCAAATGATCCATTTCATCATTACTAGTTATTTTGATTAGGAAATCCGATCATGAAAAGTATATCAGAGACGTGGTCGAGGATCTACGGCAACGATCGCACTGTTCTAATTTTGATTTATCATATGTATTTGTTTTATTTGTTTGCATTTTTCGTTTTTACCCTTACTTAAGGGCCTGATCATATGTAAGCCCTAGGGGCAAAGTTGTCTTTTACTTTTCTTTCATTGTATGAGGCTATTTATAAGCCCCTTATGTTTCTTTTCAAGCTAATGAATGATTATTACAAGAAATTCCTGCAATCATGTGTTTTCGTGAGAGCTTGAGAGCTCTTGAGAGAAATCCCTATGAGAGGGAAACGGATCACCCACCAACCTTGGAAACGTCCGGGTTCGTGGCTCTTTCTTCCCTCTCTTTTCTCCTTCCTTTTCCCTTGTCACCGCCGGCCCTAACCTTCTCCCTCATACAGCCGAACCCCACCCAATTCCCCCTTAAACCGCTGGCCATCCTACCTCCCCCCTCCCCCACCGAAAGTCCCACCACCATCTCATTGCCGCCGGCCTCCCCCTCCCCACCCAAGCCGCCGATCTCCCTTACCCCCTTTTCCCAATTCCCCCAAAACCACCACTTTACTTATTTAGTTTAACCCTAATTTGGAAGGGAATCGAATTTAAATTCAATCAAATTTAAAATTCAAATTCTTTCCTATTTGATAAACCTATTTTTGGAAAGGGTCCACAATCAAATCAATTAATCAAATCTGAGTTAATTGATTAATTAAAGCCCTAGGTCCAAATACATTGAACTTAGACACCTTTTCCGCTCTCCCTCTCTTGGCAGAATTCCCCTTGTCCTTACCTAATTAAATTCCTTCCAAAAGGAAGCCTCCCCCATTGGAATTAATTCAAATTCCTTCCCTCTCTCCTACTCGCTGCCCCTCTCTCTCCCATCCCTCATTAATCCTCCCCAAATCAAGAGGATTAATTAAGGAAACGCTTTACCTAATTTCCCTCCCTCCTTCCACCTTTCAAATCTGAACCATACTCCCCCACTTCCCTCTCTAATTTAGCCAGCCCTAACCCTAACCCTAACTCCACCAAAATCTGAACCTTAACTATCCCTAGCCTCTCACCTTGGCCGGCCACCCTCCCATCCCTTCTTCCTCTTGGATTCCTTGGAGAAACTTCTTTCTCGCAACAAGAATCCTCAAGGACAGCAAAGAGCATCATCCACAGTACTTCAACGCCACGTGTCTTATGCATGGCCGATCCTGAACGTGACTCCGGCTTCGTCTATAACGAACAAGGCTTCGTCGACATCCTCCAATTTCCCTTCTTCGACGTCAATCCAGAGATAGATAATTCCATCGAGGAATACTTGGAGCACATCATAATCACTCTTTCGAACGCCATTGAAGAACCACTTTCCACCGTTCAGTGGAAGATCTCCGCCAATCCAAGGCAAGGGTGAACTCTCTCCCCCTCCTCACTTTCCTTCCTATTTTCCTTCGATTGTGGTTGTGTATCAAGCATAAGGAATCTTACAAAGCTCTCCGCCAAAGCTTAGTAAATGTAGGGAATGAGTGATGGACTTCTATGCATCTAATCTCGTTGTTAATCTAGAGATGTTATTGAAAATCCTCTATATTTGCTTATGTTGAATTTTATAATTGTTTTGTGATCCTAATTATTATTGTGTGACTTGGCCTAAACTAAGGCATCCCTTTATTGTTTTCCATTTTCGTTAATTGGCTAAAATTTTAATTCTTTATTGCTCTTACTAGCGTGCAAACTCTTATGTCCATCTTTTAAAGTATCCATAGTTCTATATCATCTGGTATCAGAGAATGGTAGCCTAATTGCATGTTTAAGAACTCAACTCTAAGCTTGTCATAACTGCTCTTAGGCATGTTTATCCTCATAATATTTCATTTACATATTTTATTTCTGTGTTTCGATAGCATTTTATGCATGCCATATCATTAGACTAGAAGAAATAGGTACAAAACCTACAATTGAGATTAGGAAGTTGTAATTTTAGGTGCTGCCATTTAAATTACAACAACCCTACTTCTCCAAATTTGACTTTAGGAAGGTATTTCCTAGTGTTTGTTTGTTGTCCTTTAATTTCTGCATCAATTAGTAAGCCTTAGGTGCGTTTTCTCTTCAATCTAGGTGTTGTCCTTTACACCATAGTAACCCTAATTGTCACCTAGTGTATCCTAATGGACCCGGAGCAACTTAGCAGGACTCTAGACCTGTTGGTAGGTCAGATGAGTACGATTAGTCAACAACTTAAAGAGAACCAATCTGACCTAACGGAACTTCGGCGCCAAACGACTGAACGATTTGATAACCTAGAACGAGGTAGGAACCACCCTTCCCTCTACACACCTTTTAGACCTCCATCCATGTACAAGGATGATACCTACCAAGATGAGGGACCTCCTCGTGCCCCTTATCGAGTTCCCCACTATGGACATAACCTTAACCACGATCCTGACATACCCCTGATGAAGAACATTAAGGTCGATGCTCCAACCTTTGATAGAACTCTCGATCCCCAGCACTTCCTGGACTGGATCAAAGGCATGGATAGCTTTTTTAAGTGGTACAACATTTCTGAAGCTAGGAAGGTTAGTTTTGCCGAAATGAAACTCACTGGTAGGGCTTACCAATTTTGATCCAACATAAAGAGCCTTAGAGAAGCTCGTAATGAGTATCCCATCACTGATTGGCAGTCAATGAAGTGTGAGCTCAAGGAGAAGTGCGTGCCTCCCTCGTACTTCCCCAGGCTCTTAGATAGGTGGAATAGGTTGACTTAGGGCAACAAATCAGTCAAAGATTACATCGTATCCTTCGATGATTATTTGATTCGCTGCAAAGGGGAGACCTCTACTACCCTTGCACAAATCCTATCCATGTTCCGTACCGGGCTGCACGAAGATCTGCGCAACGAACTTTTTGCTCGGAATGTCACCACTCTTGAGAATGCCTACAGTCTAGTTTTAGATCTTGAGGAAACCGATCCTCAACACCCTAACCGACATCAAGACTCTAGACCTACCTATCGACCCCCCAGTGGTCCGACCCACTCCATTGCCCGGCCGACCCCTGGAAACTCACCCTGTGATGACCGGTTCGGTCCGGCCGGTTCAAGCGAACCGGCCGAACCTTAATCTTAAAATCCCGTAACCGTGCCCCCCCTTTTCGCGAAACGACAGGAGGCGAAACTCTGGGCGGACGACCGAAGCTTGCGAAGGTGATTTTGGAAGCTTTCTTTTGCCATTTTTAGCGATTCAACGCGTTGGGAGATAAGAATTGAAGACTCCTTTTCAATTCTACCGTTAAAGGAGTGCTAATTTTGGAGAAATTGCAACGGAAGAGAGAAACGATATAGAAGAAGATGGAAGAAGGTTTGTTTGTTTTCTTTCCAAAATTTTCCTATAAATTATATTATTTTGCTTCACCTAAAGTAAAGGATAATTTCTAAAGGGAAAAATGGAGAATTGTAAGCGAGAAGGAAGAATTTTGGAGGAGAGAAGAATTTAGGGATTTTGAGAAATCCCCATTTTCTCTTTATAAGTGACTTTTACTATGCAATATTAGTTCAATTTAATTATTATAAGCACATTTTGATGGAAGTTTATAATTTTAGGAAAGTTGTAGAAATTCCAACAAGGAAATTCGAAGTTGAGATTGCTCCAAGGATCGAGGATTTGAAAGGATCAAAGTGGGCAATTAATGATATGAAATTCAATATGTTGTATTATTCTTTCAATTTTAATACAGTGTTTTGTATCACAATATTGTTAAGGTTTTATCTTTAGAAACTATCATGTGTGAAATGTTGAAATTTTAAATGCATAAATAAATGTAAATATTATTCAAACTGAAAATAAAAAAAAGAATGAAATAACATGAATGGAATTATGCTTGTATGTATTAAAGAAAGATGCAAACGAAGAAATGATGAATAAAAAGATTATAAATAAATAGAAAAGAAAGGAAAATGTTATGCATGCAAACTTACAGGAGTTCACCCCCGTATGGTACTGGCTGGGGAAGCAACGTACCCGTGCACGAAAAAGGAAATGGAAAAGGAAAAAGGAAAAGGAAAATGAAAGGGAAATGGATGTATCTTTGGGTACATTAAGACGGTGCTCCTGTACAACTTAAATGGGAAAAGGCATAAATATTAAAGCTTTACAATGTCTTAAAGGAATATGACCAGAAATGCATAAATAAATGAAATGCAAATAAGAAAGTTACTGAAAGCATAAGATGCCTATTAAAGATTAAATGGATATTGTAAATAAAGTATGTTCATGTAGAGCAGTTACCCACTGAGTTTACTTAGTAAACTCAAACAATGAATTTAATTGTTTCAGGTAAATTGTCAAAGATTTATAAATGACAGAAAGAGAAGAGTTCGTCTATAGAAGATGACGTGCATCTGATCATAGGTAAATTTTGATCTGAAATAAATGTGAAAGTATTTGAAGAATTTTAGTTAGTGGCTCTTCCGCTAATTAAAGAGAATTTACTGTTTTTATGTTATTATACTTATAAATTGTTTAGATCCTACCGTCTGACCTTAGTTCCCGCCTCGTTAATTCGAGTATTCGGGCCGGGTCGTGACACACCCGACCACCTCTTGCCCACCATCACCCCAAAACATCTTGAAGCGTATGCCTCATTTAAAAATGGTGTAAGCCTCGCTAATGCTAGTGAGGCGTAAGCCTCGCTAATGCTAGTGAGGCGTAAGCCTCACTAGTGCCTGTGAGGCTTAAGCCTTGAGGCACTCATTTTGTGTCTCAATTCGAGGTATGCCTCAAAGCATGCAACTTGAACGATTTTTTAAATCATGACCTGTACAATCTCTCGAGTCTCAAATTTTATGATGATAGCTTTTCTTCATTGTGAGGACATTGATTTGAATAATCGAAATGTCTCCAAAATATCCCTATTGAAACTGTATTGGTGAGAGCACTATATAAGTGCTCTATCCAATTATGTACTTTTTTAACATCAACAATGTCATTTGTAAGTTGTTTAACTCCAATTTGGAATTAACCTACTATGTTAATTGATCTCTCGGATGGATTTGAATGGATTGACATCCTCTTCACCATCTTTTTAGGAGTTTTCATCTCTTTCTTTTGAATCAATTTTAATGTTCTGTTTTCGTGATGTCTTTGACTGTGGATGTAATGCTTATTGAAGTTTTACAGTTTTGGCATTTTGCAAGTAGATCTGCTTGACAAGATTTGTGACAAGCATTGCTAGCTTATTTATCTTGCTTTGGAGTCTCTCGTGGGTGGACTTCGAAAATTTCAGTTCAACTTGGTTCATAGGAGTAGGCACCTATTGTTTGATTTTAAGCTCTAATTTTTTTTCACCATAATGGATGCCTCAATTCCTATAGGCAAGTTCCATGTTCTAGGATCTGAATGAGGGATGCTTGTGAGCCTTCTCACAATCTGAATTACTAATAAACTAATGTTTTGATGCCCTATTTGATCCCAAACTAAGGGAGTGAGTGTTCTGTAACTGTTGAATTGAATTACACTATTGGGGTCTGATAGCGGAGGCTCTTAGCCTCCTTGGTACTTAATCCTTGTAAACCTTAATTTTAATTATGGTAACTACTAATCAGGTTTTGGATCACAAAAAGAGGGCTAGGGTTTCCTTGAAAACTTTCGTTGTTTAATGAAACAAAGGCTTAAGTTTATGCAATATGGTCACCAAACAATTTTAAACGTTAAATCTATTAAGGAATTCAAGAATAGAAAGAAATAAACTAGTTTAGATTTTCTTTGGAGATCCTGAATTCTTTCTTTTCGCATGCTTTATTCTCCTTTGCTTGGTGTGGCATGTAAGAAAGGTGGGAGGGAGGTTGTTTAATGAAACAAAGGCTTAGGTTTATGCAATTATAGTTTCCAAACAATGCTAAACATGAAAAGTGTGAAGAGATTCATGAATTAGGAAGAAATAAACTAGTTTAGATCTTATTTAAGGGTGTTGAATTCTCCCTTGCAGATGCCTTGCTCTCCTTTGATTTGGGTGGCATGTAATAAAGAAAGGAGGGAGGGAGGGAGGGATAAATAGGTGTGATAATTGTAGCGAACCACCCTCTTTTTTGCATAGTAGCCTAACCGTTTTGATAGCTCTGCTCAATATGTGGATAGCCTCCTTTGATCTTGTTAGAAACGGGAATTTGAGAGGGAAAAAGTATTCCTTTGTTATACAATAAGTCCCCTATTTATAGATCTATACAAGTTCTAATGTAGAAACAAATAACTGCTGAAATAAAATCTTTCCTAACACAGAAATCTAATTATGGAAGATATTAATCGTGATCCAGGAGGGCTTCTCACGGATCACTGTTCATGATCGTGGGATTGGCCTTCAAACGAAAGGCTGAGATTTGACACTCCCCCTCAAGCTGGGGAATATAGGTCTGTCATGCCCAGCTTGGCAATCATTCCGAGGAAGGCAAAACTGTCCAATCCTTTGGTAAGGATGTCCGCAAGTTGATCCTTTGATGATACATGGTTGACACTTATTAGTCCACTATCTAATTTTTCTTTAATAAAATGTCTGTCCACTTCTATGTGTTTGGTCCTATCATGCTGGACTGGATTGTGGGCTATACTGATTGCTGATTTGTTATCACAATGTAGCCTTATGGGTTCATCCCACTTGACTTTTAAGTCTTCTAGGATTATTTTGATCCATAGGAGCTCACATATTCCTAAGGCCATAGCTCGATATTTTGCCTCTGCACTAGATCTTGCCACCACATTTTGTTTCTTACTTCTCCATGTAACTAAGTTACCTCCAAGAAATGCGCAGTATCCAGAGGTAGATCTTCTGTCAACAGGTGATCCTGCGTAGTCAGCATCCGTATATACTTCTAGTGTTATTCCACAATCTCTCCTAAAGAGAATCCCTTTTCCTGGGTTTTCCTTAAGGTAGTGCAATATCCTGTCTACTGCTTGTATGTGAATCTGCTTTGGGTTCTGCATAAACTGACTGACCATGCTTACAGCAAATGCTATATCTGGTCTAGTGTGTGACATGTAGATCAATTTTCCTACAAGTCTTTGGTAGGCCCCTTTATCTACATCTGGATCTTCTCGAGTTTCCCCCAGTTTAAGGTTAGGTTCTACTGGTGTTGGTGCCGGTTTACAAACTAGTTTACCGGTTTCTTTCAGAAGATCTTTGATGTATTTCTGTTGTGAAATGAAGATTCCTTTGCTAGAGTGGGCTACTTCAATTTCGAGAAAGTATTTCAGTCTACCAAGTTCTTTGATGTCGAATTCTTTAGTAAGACTTTTTCTTAATCTAACTGTCTCCTCTTCGTTATTTCCAGTCAGGATAATATCATCAACATATACTAATAATATTGTGACTCCCCCTGAGTCTGAGTGTTTAAAGAATAATGTGTGATCCCCTTGACTCTGTTGATACCCATTAAGGAGCATGAATTTAGAGAATCTTTCAAACCAAGCCCTTGGTGATTGTTTGAGCCCATATAGAGCCCTTTTTAGTTTGCACACCCTGTTACCTTCAGATTTTTTCTTAAACCCTGGTGGTATTTCCATAAATATCTCTTCTTCCAGATCCCCATGCAGGAATGCATTTTTCACATCTAATTGTTCCAGATGCCAGTTGTACTTGGCTGCTAGTGAGAGTAGTATTCTGACAGTATTCATCTTGGCTACAGGCGCAAAAGTTTCTTGGTAGTCAATACCATATGTTTGAGTGTACCCTTTTGCCACCAGTCTTGCCTTATATCTCACTAGTGTGCCATCTGCTTTGTATTTCACTGAGAACACCCATTTGCAACCGACCGGTTTTTTCCCTATTGGTAGACTGACGATCTCCCATGTATTGTTCTTCTCTAAAGCATGCATTTCATCTTTCATGGCATTTTTCCAATTTTTATTAGATAAGGCCTCAGAAATATCCTTAGGAATATGGATATCTTCTAATGTAGTCAGAAAATTTTTGTGTGAGGATGAGAAGTTGTTGAAGGATATGGAGGTGTTTATAGGGTATAAGGGAGGTGGTGCGCTTACCTTATTTCCAGGAGATGGTTCAGATTCTTGGATCTGCTTTGGAGCACAGCTTGAGCTTGTACGCCTGGAGTAAACCTTCCCAAATCTAATGACAGCTTTGTCATTTGTTTCCCTATTTTGGGTTTCAGGTGGATTGATTTGAGGTGGTGGAGGAAGGTCAAGAGGTGCTAGTTCATTCTCATCTTCCTCAAGTTTAGTCTCCCCCTGAAGATGAGATTTTGAAAAATAGGAATTTTGTTCATCAAAGGTAACATCAACTGAGACAAGGATTTTTCTTGTAAGTAGATGATAACACTTATAACCTTTTTGAGTAGTTGAATAGCCAACAAAGATGCATTTGAGTGCTCTTGGATCTAGTTTTCCTCTATCATGGCTGTGAATATGAACATAGGCAGTGCATCCAAAGATTCTGGGTGTAAGATTATGATTGGTTCGAAACTCGGGGTAAAAGGTGGACAAAATCTCCATTGGAGTTTTGAATCCTAAAGTTGTTGAAGGTAGTCGATTTATGAGATAAGTTGCAGTTAGGAGGGCTTCCCCCCAATAGGATTTGGGTGTATTGGAGTGAAATAGGAAGGCTCGGGTGGAAGCAAAAAGGTGACCATTTTTTCTCTCTGCAACCCCATTTTGTTGTGGGGTATGAACACAGGAGGATTCATGGATGATCCCTTCATTCTGGAAGTAGGAGGAAAGGGTTTGGTTGAAATAATCTTTAGCATTATCGGAGCGAAATCTCCGTATTTTTACCCCGAATTGATTTTTTATCATGGTATGAAAGATGGGAAGAATAGTGCTAACATCAGATTTATTTTTAAGGAGATAGATCCAAGAGACTCTAGTGCAATCATCAATGAATGACACAAGCCAGCGTGCCCCGGAGATATTGGGGATTTTTGAGGGTCCCCATATATCACTATGAATAAGGTAAAAAGGAGTTTTATATCTCTCACTTTTGTTTGGGAAAGAGGTTCTTTTATGTTTAGCCACCTCACAGGTTTCACAATGAAACTTTTTATTTTCTAATTTCTGAAAAAGATGTGGGTACATATGCTTTAGGATATCAAAGGATGGATATCCTAATCTATAATGATGAAGCCAAATCGTAGAATTCTTATCAACTAGGGATAACATAGAGCAGCTATTTTTAGAGTGGTTTGGTCCTTCCAGGTAGTACAGTCCTGCTTTCTCCTTAGCAAGTCCAATCTTCTTCCCCGATCTCTGGTCCTGAAATAAGCAATATGTAGGATTAAATAAGGCTTGACAATTATGATCATTGGTAAGTTTTTGTATTGATATTAGGTTTGTGGATAATTGAGGTACGTGGAGCACATTTTTTAAGGTGAGTGAGAGAGATAATGTTATGTCTCCTTGACCTGCTACAGTGGTGAGAGAACCATCAGCAGTGATGATTTTTTTGTTGTGTGGGCACGGAGTATAATTGATGAGGTGGGTAAGTGAGTGGGTCATGTAATCTGTGGCTCCGGAATCAATGATCCATGATTCCTTTAAATGATTTCTAGAGGCACTTAAACTAATAGAAATTGGAAACTTACCTGAGAGTGCAAGTGAAGAAGATGCATTTGATTTTTCAAGGGATACCATGAGACGTTTCAGTTTATCAATATCTTCCTTATTGAATTCTCCAAGGCTGGACTGTGCTCCTGGGGTGGGCTGACTTGTAGTGTTGTTGGCATGCGATGTACTCCTTATTTCACCTTTTTGATTCCACTCCTTGCTGGGGGGTTTTCCATGTATTTTCCAGCACGTTTCCTTTGTGTGTCTTGATTTCTTGCAATAACTGCACCAAAGTGAGTCCTTGTCTTTGAACTTTGAAGAATCTTTACCTTTCTCCTTCCACGACGATTCTTTGTTCATCACCATTGCTGAGCTTTTAATGACCTTTGGTTCCAACATTACTCCTCGTCGACTTTCTTCCGCGCGGATGATAGAAATGGTTTCATTGAGTGATGGCGTATCTTCTTTGCCAAGGATCTGGACTCTAACCTGATCAAATTCTGCATTTAGTCCTGCAAGGAAATCATAAACTCTATCTTTTTCAATAAAATTCTTTAGGATCGCAGCATCTTCCGAACATCTGGTTTCTATGCATCTGTAGTGATCAAGCTCTTGCCATAGATTTTGTAGAAGGGTAGCATATTCCGTCACGGTCTTACTCCCTTGCTTTGTGCTTCCAACTTTAACTTTAATTTCAAAGATTTGAGCCGCATCACGAGCTTTGGAGAAGGTCTGTCTGGCAGCATCCCATATGTCCTTTGCAGTGGAGAGGAACATGAATGTATCGCTAATTTCTGGAGTCATGGAATTCCACAACCATGACATGATCATGGAATCTGCTTCATCCCATGCCCCAAAATTAGGATTTCCTTCTTTTGGTCCTCCTCCGAGGAGGTGATGTAATTTTCCTTTCCCCTTCAAGTAGGTCTTCACAAATTGAGACCACTTTAGGTAGTTCTTCCCATTCAGGCGATAGGAAGGTTGCATGCTTTGGAGGTCACCCCGTCCTTGGTGCACCATCGACTCCTCAGTTTGATCCATACTATGGGAGGAATTAATTTCTGACATTTGATAGCTAGCAATGAAGGCTTAATATTTTTTTTTCTTCTTCTTGGTCGACAATAAAGGTCGATGAAAGAATTTTTTTTTTTAAATCTTTTAAAGCCTTAAAAAAAAACTTGAATCGGGACAGGCACTGGCTGGGCACGGTTTCGCCCCTCTGTTTGATCGGTCGTTGTTTAAAGAGGAGGCCCGTCCGATTTTAGCATGCAAAGGCTGGTGCGGGAATCGCACGCTTGGGCTTCGTTGTTCGCGAGGGACGCGACTCCGCCTGGTGCCGACTCCGCCTGGTGCGACTCCACCTGGTGCTGACTCCGCCCGGTGTGACTCCGCCTGGTACGACTTTGCCTGGTGCCGACTCCCCCTAGTCGTCCGACTCCGCCTGCGGCAAAGCTCTGCCTCGACTTTGCCTGGATGTCGAACTCTGCCTGGTCGACTCCGTCTGCAGCTTCCGTTCCGCTTGCGACTCCGCCTGGTGCCGACTCCCCTGGTCGTCCGACTCCGCCTCCGGCTTCCGGCAAAGCTCTGCCTCGACTTCGCCTGGATGTCGGACTCTGCTTGGTCGACTCCGTCTGCGGCTTCGTTTCCCTCGGCGTCGAGCGTCTTCGTCTTCCGATGGATTCCTCTCTCTCTATTTCGTTCGTAGCTCTGATACCATGTTAGAAACGGGAATTTGAGAGGGAAAAAGTATTCCTTTGTTATACAATAAGTCCCCTATTTATAGATCTATACAAGTTCTAATGTAGAAACAAATAACTGCTAAAATAAAATCTTTCCTAACACAGAAATCTAGTTATGGAAGATATTAATCGTGATCCAGGAGGGCTTCCCACGGATCACTGTTCATGATCGTGGGATCGGCCTTCAAACGAAAGGCTGAGATTTGACAGATCTGATGATGTAGAATTTATACTAAAAAAGTAGAGCCATGAAAGATGGTAAACATGCGTGTGCTGAGACAAGAATAACAAATATTACATTGTAGTCTATTCTTGGCGAAGATCAAGGACAACCACTAGTTTTTATGATAGAAATTAATAGGGTCCACACCTGCAAAATGTTGTTGGAAACTAGTTTTTTTAAAATTGCAGTTTTTTTTCTGTAAATTTTTCACTGAGCTACAATTGCGTGGTATAGCTAGTGGTGTGTTGGTGGTAGTACATCATCTGAGTTTATTAACTGCAGAAGTGGACTTCTATGAATGAGGTCAGCAACTTGGAGACTCTCCTTTACCTTAAATAAGTCATATTTCAGTGTGGACAAGACAACTTGCTAATTTTAGGACTGCTTGTTCAGAACCAACAAAGTTGGATACCATTTGCACTTTCTCTTATGAATAGATGTATTCCCTTCCTTTTCTATGTTTAAATTGCGACCTGCATTCTGAACTGATGCTTCCTTTTCTATGTTTAAATTGATGAGTCTCTTCTAAGATGTATTAGGCTATTAGCAGTGTAATACTTTCTATGAAAATGTTCTGTTAACTATCTAAAATAAGCATGTAAAGTTTGCTTTTGACACTCTTTTTTATGTTAATTCAATCATGACACGTTGAAATGGGACTGCCCTGTGATTATGATCAATCATTTGACAATCAGAAGTTTCATAAATATCATATAGGTTGTGTTATATACCTTTATATCTTTCTATTGATAAGCTTTCTTTTATAGGCGCTCCATTGAAGAAATATTGAGGTATCTTCCTGGACCACATGTGGATTTGAAGAGAGTAAGTGCACTCTCCCTTCTTAATTTGGATAACTTGAGGTTGAATTTCATTGTTTCATGATGTTAATCACTTGCATATCATGAACATCAATAGGGTGGTTCAACCAATACTTCTCCATTTGATAAAGTTCCCAGCTTTCAATCAAATCTTGACAGGTGTGCGTTAATTTTCATACAACTTCTAATGAATCTTTTTGCATGTTTTAAGATTGCATTGTTAAATGATTTTATCTCTTATCATTACTACACTCACAATTAGATTTGTCTTAATGTTTGTAAAATATTCTTTCAATGATGCTCGAAACCTTCAACTCGATACATGGGTGGTAGAATCAGTCTATAAACAAGATAATCAAATCAAAATGAGAAAAAAAAAAGATCAATTGAGGTGGTTTAGTTTTTAATATTGCATAAACCTATTATTTTGATTTGATTTAGGTTTAGAGCCTGGGAAAGCCAAATAAATCCAACTTGGATCAAATTAGGCTACGCATCAGATAGCTTAAGGCATCCAATTGATAATAACGATTTTAAATTCATAACACATTAATTCACTTCTCCATTTATTGAATTTATGATAAACTACATCTAAATGAACCCGACTAAATTGAATAAAACTAATTTAAATCGAATCCAGTCTAGTACCAATGGGTTTTTTTTTTTTTTGAATTGTTTTGATAAAAACTGAAACAAAATTTAACCTAATTTGACTTCCGGTAGGTTCAATTTTGGGGATAAATTTAGTTTTGATTTAAAGTTTTCTTGTTTGGCGTGCTGTGATTCAGTTTCAAACAAGGAATGATTTAAAACCAAATCGTGCCATGCAACATGACATAAATATGAATGATATAAAATTTTGGGATAAAAAATCATTATTCATGGTTCCAGATTGGTCCTTAAGATGGTATTCAGGTCTTCTTAGGCGTCCTGATGCAACAATCCTCAATGGTTGAAAAGCTTGCAATATCCAAGCAAGCTCATTAAATCTATGTGAGATTGGCTGATTATTCTCTCCGTTGCTGGCACCCGTTGCATCGTTTCTATGATTGACAATCTTGTAGGCATTTCATCAAATTTCATGTGAGTTTCTTAAGCATTCCTCTTCCCAACTTCTGTCATGATGACAATAGAATCTAAATCAATAGAAATCTTGAGTATTCCACTCAAATTCAAAGAAAAAATAGGATAGACAGGGGATACCGCACCGCAATAATGGTGACAATTTTATTTATTTTAAGAGCAAGGAATAGTGAAGGGAATGTTGATCATGCCTATGTAGTCGTCCCTGAGAGAGCACTTTAGGCGTTAAATTAAGAGGCCAACTTGATTGAATATCCACCCCCCCCAAAAACAACATAAGTAAAACACGCATAATTGGCAACCTGTCCTATGGAAGAGTTTGGGATTTTAATGTAATGCTCGACTTTTTAGACTGGTTTATACTGCTGGACATTTCTCTTGTATGTGCATTTCTTTTTTTAAAACCAATAATTTAACAACTATTATCAACCATGATTTTGATTGAATTGACATTCATAAAACTGGAGGGCAGCCACAGATATCAGGTAGATTCCAAATTTATCAGATGACAAATCTCACGTCGGTGTGGGCGCCAAATGTTATGTGCTGCTGGGCACCCACAGTGATTTTGCATCTATTGAATCAGACATTTCTTAGACCGGTCGTCTAATCTTGTGTTCTGCCGAGCACCCCAAGTGATTTTCCATCTATTGAATCAAACATTTGCTAGACCGGTCCCTCCTGAATCGGTCCAGCCGGTCCAGGAGCTCTTGCGTATAAGAGGAGGAACTCTTCTGCCCCCCTCTCCAAGTGGGATCCAGCAGCCCATTAAAGAGGGAATTAAGGTTGGTTTAGGAGGGAAAATTCAAAAGTGGGGCTGTTTGGGATTTACATCATTATTGTAAGGTTGTTTTTCTAGGGTTGGGGTTATGTCTTGTTTGCTAAATTTAGTTTGTTTCTAGGTTGATTGGGCTCTAGCCGGCGGCAAGGGATTTAGGAGAGCCGGATCTTCCTCTTTAATTGAAGATCCATTGTATCTTGCTATTTTCTTCATATATCTTGCAATAAAAAGAGTATTTGTGTGTTCTTCTCCCTATTTTTCTTGGGTTTGTTTTCAGTTTTTGCTGAAATTCAATTTCAGCCAATGGATAATTGTTTTCTACTAGCACTTCCTATCAACATCTTAGTCATTTTTCATAAAACTGAACATTGATACGGTTTTTTTACAGGCTTGCTGATGGCCGTCGTGCTTTAGTTCTAGTGGTTTTTGTTGGAGGCGTAACTTTTGCAGAAATAGCCGCTCTTCGTTTTCTGAGTTCACAGGTGCTGCGCCTCTTGTTGGAATGGAATTATATTCTGTTCTTAAATTTCTTTAAGCATGCACCTTTTATTTTCTTGTTGCTAGTTTTTAAAATTTTGAAACATTTTGTTGATACTCTTTTGCCATATCTCGAATAGCTTAAAACAGTAAAATTATTCTAGTCTTCAAATGATCTATGGCTCAACAAGATGAGACTGCTTTATCAGTAAGAGATTGCTCTTAGAAATGGAGGTGAATGCACAAAGGTGATAATGGCATTTATGCGGTTGGAACATCAAAATACCTTAGTGGCTTGAGTGCTCTAACTGCCAAGATGATTCCAATCTCAAGCTGGTCTTTGTGGATGAGCACACATCTCTATCAAGTTGTGGAGCTTTTTTTTTAGCCCAAAGAATAAAATGCATCAAGTAGACTTGGTCATGGGTCTCTTATGTTTGTTTCAAAGAAATTAGGGCTGTAATTCACAGCAATCAAGTTATATAGAATCAATTAGCTGAATCTATATAAAATTCTTTATTTAATTTTATGTATTGAACTTCTTTTTTCTTACTTTTACACTCTAGACATTTGAATACATTTTGCATATTTCTAAATTGAGAGTTAGCTTCCTTTATTTTACCAGTTAGTTCACTCCAGTTCACTTTTGTTATACCTTTTATTGGCAGGATGGTATGGGCTATGATTTCATCATTGGAACAACAAAGATTGTAAATGGAAACACAGTACTTGAAGCTCTCATGACTACTACTAATTAAGATTCAAAGAGAAATGAAATTTGGGTTCAAAGGGATCTTCCAAGACAATTGTTTCTTCCAGTTCAGCCATTTGTGGCAGCTTCTTTGCAGTTTCTACTGTTAAAGTAATTCTATTAAATAGTTTATAGAGTTTCTGCAGAAGTTTTTAGTAGATACCAAAGGAATTTTGCCACTGCTTGTGGTGTTCTTAAATATTATTTATATATGTTGTCACTCAGTGTACAATTGGATATTACACAGACTCTCATCTGAATTAGTACTACATATTTTTGCTCTTGCTGATGTTATTTAATATCTTTTGTTATAGTTTTTGGTCATTGAGTTTGAATTTATTTCTCTTTTCTGAGCTACTCTATATCCAATTGTATTTATCTTGGCAACTCATTTTTGGCTCAATTTAATTTTTTTTACTGATTATCTATCACAAAATTAATTAAAAAGTTTGGCTTTGTTTGGGACGACTTTCTTAATGTTTTGTAAAGCTATTTTTTAGTTAAAGAATCTATTGAAAATATAAATTTGTTTGAGAAGAATAGCAATCTTCTGCACCAGAAGAAAACCTAACATTTTAAACAGCAATTTTATGATGCTAATGAAATATGTTGAGTGATTAATACCACCATTTTGTGCAAAATTAAGCAAAAATATTTTGCAAATATGTAATTCATGATGTAAAGATATTTACAAGATGAATATATATATTGCAAATATGTAATTTATGATATAAAGATATGGATGTGCAAATACATCATAACATTTTTCACCATCATTTGTGCTAATCAAAACCATAATAATCAGATTTCTCTGAAAACCACAAGCAGCAACAACTAATTATCAAGCAAAAAGCCCCATTCATGTCATATGCTAAAGAAGAATATCATTTTGATTGATTCACTTGGTAGTTTAACATAAATGAAATCCAATTGCAGATCTAAGAATTTATCCTTATAAAATATTCAGCTGTGTGAATAAACTTCATAAATCAAAATAACAATACTGTGCTATCACTTCAGAGCTTCTAATTTGTCCCAAATGCCCCACAGAATAGAGGAAGGAATTGTTACTTCACCTCTGAACAGTTATTTCTTCCAACAGGTTCTCTCAAACAAGTTGCTATTGCCTTTACTGCAGCTTCAACAGATGCATCTTCACCCTACCATTAACACAACAGTCGATGAAAATTATTGTTCCCTTGTCCATATATGATCTGATCTAGTATGGATAGAACAAAATATTTAAATAAAATTGGCAGGCCTCATAAGAATTATAAGTCTAATGCCTATATGTGACTTTGCTATTTCCTAAAACAAAAAAGTAACACTGAAATCTGTGTTATTTACAAAATTATCACTCCTCCACATCTATTTATAAAATTATCATATAAATCTTAAACTTCGCAGGAAAACTATCAACTTTCATTCTCATTATTTTATCCGATTCTTATATGTTATCAGCAGAATTCAAGTTGGATGGTTGAAGTGGAGGAAGGCATCAGGCTTGTTGTGTGATAGAAAAGTCCCTCTCAAACTTAAGGAAAAATTCTATAAGATGGTGGTGAGACCTGCAATGCTTTATGGTGCCGAATGTTGGCCATTAAAAGAAAGGCATAATACTAAGTTAAGTGTTGCAGAGATGAGGATGCTCAAGTGGATGAGTGGCTTTACCCTTAGAGATAGGATACGAAATGAACATATACGTGAAAATGTTGGAGTAGCTCCAGTGGAAGATAATATTAGAGAAAGTCACCTTAGATGGTTTGGTCACATAAAACGGCGGCCTTCTGATGACTCGGTTAGGAAAATAGAGGTATTAGATTTGACTTATGTTAAGAAGGGTAGAGGTAGACCTAAAAAGACTTGATTAGAAAATATTAGAAATTATCTTTCTTTATTAGATTTAAACGAGAATTTGACTTTTAACAGGACACAATGGAGAAAAAGGATTCATGTAGCCAACCTCACGTAGTGGGACAAAGGCTTGATGTTGTTGTCGTTGTATTCTTATATGTTAGGTTTTCAGCACGCACAAATACATTAGTTTGATGATTCATTTTTTTAACTTGATAATTTTTTTAATTGGTTTTGATTTTGAGGGTATGCATGTAATTCTACCACTGGAAGGCTCTATCTGGCATTGTTGTGCTGTGTTCTGTTGTATTGTGCTGTGCTCTGATGCTAACCAAAATGTGTTATGTTTGATAAAATTGTTGTTTAAAGGCTATAAAAGCATAGCTAATTGGTAGAAAATTGCTACCAGATTAATACTGAGCAGGTGAATGATTGAAGTAAATATTATTATGAATAATATGACACACTAATCTTTAATTATACACAATAATTAAAATTATTTATTTATTTATCAAATAGAACAATTAAATTAATAAAAATGCTTTTCTAGGGTATTACTTGAACCACGATTCTAAGAAACTTTTTTCTGCATAAAGCTAAACTTTTTCTCACGACTAAGCCAAACACCCTAAAAATGCTTCTGCGATTACAAAAAGCAGAAGCAAGCAACATAAAGCATTACCAAACAGATCCTTAGATTCCTCAAGTTCCTGAAAACGTTCAATATGGATTTATCTAAAAATGCTTTTAAAACTAGAAGAATTAAATGGTAAAATTGAAAAAATGGTCCTCAATATGGCCTAACAAAAAATCGAAGAATTTAGATATTATTTACCCAATCATAATAAAAAACCAAATGATAGTAATTCAGGTTAGACTGTGAATCTGAAACGAATGGCAACATAGAAGTTGACAAAACAAAACAAGGCAGACTTCTGTAGCTAACCTTTTCTTTCCAGTAAAATATATTGCCATATTTTCCAGCTAAGCGACTCCAAAAACTTCTAGGTATGTCCAAATCAACAGTGGCACCGACATTGAAATTCAATATATTGCCTGTTCCAAATATTAAATCTACATAAATTACAAAACATTATAGCAGGAATGTACAAATTGTCAGTCAACCTTGATGAAGATCTTAACTTGTTATTAGTTCTATCAACAATAAAGAATCTTTCAACAGATATTAACATGCATGAGAATATATTCACATGTTAGATGCTCTGACTGCCAACGTTTCAGAAGATAATAAAAAAGATTACTTGGAACTTTGCTTCTAATGATGACATTTAACTTTGATTAGCTATTAATAACTAATCAAAATAATTGTAGAGCCTTAACCCCATATTTATGACCAACATAATATCTTCTAATGGATACAGAATAATCATGGCTTCACAAATAAGCATAAAACTAATACACCGCTAAAGGTAGGGGTGTGATCGAGTCGAGTCGAGCTCGAGTTATGCCTTACTAGAGCTCAGCTCATCTGCCAAATCGGGAGCTTGAACTCCAGTCGAGCTCCAAGGGTGTGCTCGAGGTCGGCTCGTACAATAAAAGCAAGCTCGCGAGCCGGCCTTTCCCATTTTTTCCCGTGGAACGTGACAACAACTTTTCTTTTCTTGGGAACATATCCCAATATTATATATATATATATATATATATATATATATTTATAAATGTTTTATAGCTCTAGTACTTATTGCTGCAGCTTTAGCTTTTTTTGTTTTGAGAAATTACTACAACTGTAGTCATTTATCTTTTTTTTTTATATTTAAATTTAATAAAAATAGTAATTATTTATTTTAAAATATCCTAACAGTCAGTCGAGCTAGCTCGTGAGTTCGTTATCAAGCCGGTTCGGCTCACTTACACCCCTAGCTGAAGGCCATTGGATTGAGAAAATTTAATTGTTTTGACTAAAAAGTTTCATTTAATTGTTTGACTAAAAAGCTTCATTTAATTTTTTGACTAATAAGTTTCAATTAATTGTTTGACTAATAAGTCCTACAAGTATGAAAGGATTAAAGAATACTGAGTTGTTTAAGGCATTGATTTACAAGATTACTCTCCATTGCACCCTCCCTTTTGTCTAAAAACACTTTTATGGAACAAAGTATTTTAATTTGAAAATTTAAGTCCCATGCACTAGAAGGCATTTTCCATGAGAATCCGAATATTTTATGAAAATTGAAGTTTCATTTCTTCTCCTTATACAATACTGAATGAACTTTATTTGGAAGTATTGTTTGTTGTGTGTAATTGATTTATGTTTCTTTCCACCAAGCACACAAGGGCGGAGCTATAGTGGCAGGTCGTGCCCCCACTGGCCAGGTCTATAATATTAAGGAGGATTTACATACATATCACCCTATACTATTCTATTTACATATCTAACACCTAAAACTTTAACATTACATACATACCACCCATAGTTCACTTTCATATCAAATATGAGTGGTAGAAATGGAATATATGAGTGGTGAGAATGAAATATCAGTGGTATATTTGATATTAAAATGATATAGGGTGATATGTATGTAATCTTAAAATTTTAGGTGTTAGATATGTAAATAGGATGACATAAAGTGGTATGTATGTAAATTCCCCTATTATTAATTCAGGTATCAGGTATGTAGCATTTTATCTCTTGGATTAAAATTTGAGTGCTAATACAGGATTTTGTAACTGAGTTTCCTGTTATTGGTAGTTCGCTGTTAAATTTCCCAGCCAATTTGCCGCTAGTTCCGTGAGTCCCCTACTCTCGCTTGCTCCTACTATGTTCTCCATCGTCTTTGGACCAGAAAAGTTCTTAGACCTATTTTCCCTAGAGTAGTTATTTTTAACTCTCTTCCATTTATTTCTTATGACGCACAAACACAGTCGTAAATGTTGGTTTATCGAGAGATCTGGAGTCATCGATTTGCCATTGTTGCCTTAGCCATCGGCCCCCTTGTAATCGTGACATCGACATTCAATTATTTTGTTTCGTGAACTTTTGCAATGATGGGAGGGCACAACTTTGTATTTAACTAAATATTTTGAGATTTGTCCTCTTTATTTTTTTTGCTTAAATATTTACATTCTTGAATAAAAATTTTTAATTGAATGTTTTTCTTTCATTGGCTTTCATTATTCCTATAGTTTTTGTTTCCTCTTTCATTGGCTTTCATTTACCAGAGCACATTGATTTACATGATGCTAGTATTCGATACAATTCAACAAAGAGTTCATTGAACCCAACTTGAGTTTTCAAGACCATCTAGAATGCATTTTGATGCAACAATATAAACAATTATGAAATAAGGAAATTTTAATGATTAGTTATATCTAAAAGAACCAAACTGAGAAAGAAGCTATGAGGGAGGTAAAAGCTGAAAAGAGGAGCAAGTTTATGATGTTCTTTAAAGGCCTGGTGACGAATTTCGCCGCCGGGGGGAGGGGGGTGCAGGGGCGTGGGGTAAAGGTGAGCTAATTGATCTAATTAAGTAGCAAACAAGCTATCGAGTAGTTATGAAGATAGATTAGTTGAATTGATGAATTGTTGAGTATTAGTGTTAAGTGTTATATGTTAAGAAGGATTCTATGTCAAAGAGCTCATCTACATAGGCTAAGTAGTTTTGATAACCAAGATGAAGAGAAGACATTAAATAGTTGAGAAATTGTGTGTTTTAAATATCGAACTCTAGACGCAAGAAAGAATATGACTATCATTTCTATACTCTAATTACAAAAAAGGATTCTACGTCAAAGAGCTCATCTTCATAGACTAAGTAGTTTTGATAATTACTTAGTTGAGAAATTGTGTGTTTTAAATATCGAACTCTAGACGTAAGGAAGAGTATGGCGACCATTTCTATACTCTAATTAGTAATTACAAAAAAGGATGCATGTTCATATGTTTTAAGTATTAAATGGATGAGTGGCCTTGATCTATAAAACACCAAAATATAGGTTAATACATGTAAGAAGATGTAGGTAGGACTTACAATAGGAAACCCAAAGTTAAGTTAATCTTGTTGTAAAAGAACTGAAAAACAAAGGGATTAACATTGAGAGTGAGTATAAAAAGAAAACAAGAAAGTGAGGAGATGATGCATTGAGAAGTTTGTAAGTAAATGAATCAAAATAGAATGGTTTAGAACCTTAACAAAAAACTCTTGCAGACCTCATGATGTATAAGCCTTCTGATGCTCTTCCCTTGATTCTTCCTCTTTGATCTTCCTTCTTAATTGGCTTCTTCCTTCTTCTCCTCCTTCTTTAAGTGCCTCCTTAGTTGCTTGAATGCTAAAAAATCTCCTTCACCTTACTATGTTCACAGATAGAAAGAAAAATAAGAAAGAGGAGATTCTTCTGAATAAAAGGTGGCAGTGGGCGGCTAGGATTCTAGAGAGAGGGAGGTGGCCACTTCTGAAATAGGAGGGCCTTGTTAGAGTGGTTTGACAAGGTAGGTAAGAGAGAGAGAGAGAGAATATGAGTGAGGGCTTCTTTGAATTCAAGAATACTGAAATTACTTAAAACTCAAATGAATTAAAAACCAACCTAGTACAAGCTACTTTTGATAGAATTTCAAACCCTAATCAGAGCTATCCTCTTAGCACTGTGATAGGAAACACTTGTAGATCTCAAGTATTTCCTATCAATCTTCGGAAAACAACGAGAATTCTCCACAAAAACCCACACAAAACCACAAAAATAGTAGATAATTTGTATTATTTGATGAAATAGAAATGGAAAATAGCAAGATACAGTTGATCCTCAATTCAAGAGGAGGATCTATCTCTCCCAAATCTCTAGACGCTGCTAGAGCCCAAAAATCTAAACCTAGTAGATCTCAAATTTCAGCCAAAATTCAAGATGCCCTAATCCTAGGAAAACAAACTATATAATGAATACAATTCAAAAGGAAATCTCTAAACAGTCCCTACATTCAATTTTCCCTCCCAATTCCCTCAAAAAACCTTCCAAATCTGCTCAGCTGGCTTATGCGGCTCGTACAGGAGGCGGAAACTCTGCCTCTATTTGCAAAAGCCGGTCCTGTATAGACCGGCTAGACCGGTCTAACAATACTCCCCTCCCAAAGATCCACCTTGTCCTCAAGGTGGAAGGTTGGGACGCTATTGATTGCTTTCTTCAGTTGCTCTGTTAGTGTCCATGCTATCGTCCACTGGAACCAAGCTAAAGCTTTCCCTTCCAAACATAGGGCCGCTGTCGTCAATCTCTCCTCCTTCGTCACCCCATTCACCATGAGATACATCTCCACTCGGTACATCCACCCATAAGCATCCTTCCTTTTAAATATTGGCATCTCCAACTTCCTCATCTCAGGATCACTACCACCCCAATAACATCGACCTAAAAAAACAGCAATTTTCCCTTTCACCGGCCTAAAAACAGCCGCTGAAATTCACAAAAAATAGCCCACCATCGGTCCCAACATTTGCTCTGATACTAATTTGATAGAAAACACTTGTAGATCTCAAGTATTTCCTATCAATCTTCGGAAAACAACGAGAATTCTCCTAAAAAATCCACACAATATCACAAAAACAATAGATAATTTGTATTATTTGATGAAATAGAAACGGAAAATAGCAAGATACAGTTGATCCTTGTGGGCTCCAAAAATTCGGCCTCGGCCTCCACCCATTTTGTTTTTCTCAGGGAGGGAGTTTTAACGGAATTAAGTTCCGGAGTAAATTTTGGAAGGCAGATGGGTTTGTAGATAAGACACTACCCAGAGATTTCGCCCTCCTTTTACGAGGACTTTATGATCTGAGTTTTGGTTTCCTATAAGCGCAAGCCCCTATAGTTAATTACCCCTCCCAATCACGAGAGAGAACTTTCGATTAAGGCTAGTCGTCAATCAGATACGTAGAGATGCGTGATATCTAACATATAGTAGCAGTATGGGTATGGAGAATTGAAGAGTTTGAAGATTTGATATTTAAAATTAAAAATTTCACCATCTTGCACTTAAAGCGGATGGTAGGGGAATGGATGATGGACCCGATCAAGATCCCATGGTTCTGTCGTCCCGGGCCATCGTGGTCCTTGGTCTACTTAGTCAGAGGAGGTAGTCGACCCAACCTGATAGAAGGACCCTTGTCGGCAGCCATGGGTTACTTCGTCCAAGGGTACCTTATAGACCTGGGGTGAATATTTGTCTAAGGGGAAAATTTTGAATCCACCTTAGCTAACAGAGGGCTTTGTGCCCTATCGATCATATCCTATTGATTCATATCTCAAGGATTTGATGTCACTAAGGAACGTATTGGCTCTGGCCATAACCGATATCACGTTGTGCCATTTCACGGCAAAACCACTCGGTTTAGAGGGCCCCGGGTCATAACTGTTTATCCTGCAGTGCCATTTAGCGGCAAAACTGCCGGTTAGAGGACACGTACCACGTCCTTACTAGCAGGAGATTATTTGAGAATGGATCCTAGTGATATTTTAGACTAGGCATTAGCTCTGTGTGAGCTGAAGTAAATTTTAATTTGTCCATCTCGACAAACTGTTGTGGAGGGTGGATGAATTTTGCTTTGAGTGTTTGATGATTGGATTTATTTCAATTTTAAATATTTTGGATTTTTGGGATTTTTGGAGACTTGGATTTTGTGGAAAATTTGAGAATTTGGGAGGTATTTGAAATGATTAGTGTGGACCCTCTGGTTGAGATTTGCATTCAACACGGCCATCATCGGGGTGTCTGGGGTCATTTTCATTTCATTGATTGAACCTTGTCGACTCTGTTAAGCCGTCGACAGAGGATCGGGTTCTGTAGGCTTTATGCATTTGTAAGTGAATTCTCTTGATTATAAGCTTTGAAGGCCTAATATGAATGTATTAAAACAAATATCCAGATCGACGTCGTGATCATATATTTGTTTGATAGTTCGAGCTGTGTCGACTCCTATCTATCCCTGTAGAAGGATCAGGCTCGAACTTGAATTCACCTATTAACCCGCACAGCATCCCTAGACGTCACGTGTATACAAATAACACGCTCGTCGGGGCCCATACGGGTATTTGGGGGCATTTTATAATTATTTACTGAACCTTGTTGACTCCTATCTGCTTGCATAGGAGGAGCGAGTTCAAATTTATTGACCCGCGTAGCATCCCTAGACGTCACGTGTGTACCAATAACACACTCGCCGGGGCCCATACGGGTTTTTGATTGCTCTTACCCCTTTTGTATACAAATTAAGGTGCATATGCGGGGGGGTTTTATAATATTTGTAAACGTCTTCTGTCCGTTTGTAAGGATGTTGCGGATCCGGTGGCGTGGCGTCGTACTACGGTCATTTTCCCATTGTGTACATGTAGATTATCGTGTACTACTCGTTGCTTTACGCAGGTAGATTGTAGTACACTAATGTATTTCCTGCTTTTATTTGTAGATATTGCATTCATCACGAGCTTTTATGATGGCTCGTAGATGGTACTTTACATGAGAGGATTCCTATGATGGTTTGTAAGTATTTGAATTTGCTACAAATCATCTGCTTCTGCCTTTTGTAGTAGTTTGTACGAGCTTGCATCTGCAACCTATTCTCCACCATTACTTGTAGGAGGGGCTAGAGTTCTTGTTGTATATTTATCTTCTTTGTTTGTGGAGGACATATGTACTTGTGTCCACAGAGAATTTACCGCACTTATTTCATATCCACTGTTGTTATCCACAAGTAATTTTATTGTTCTTCGTAGCTCATAGGGAATAGTTGTATTCACTACGATCTTCTAGATGTGCTTGCAGTAGAGCCATTGCACTTGCATCGTATCCACCTTCACCATTCACAGATGAACTATTGTAGATTTACGGGTCTCCTGTATTTGTTTGCAAGTGGAGTATGTATTTGTGTCCATAGGGGATTCATTATACTTATGATACGCCCACTGTCGTCATCCATAAATAGATCACATCAACCATCTTAACTTGCATTCACCTGATGTTGCATTGATTACTGATTGTATGAATTCCATAGTATTTGTACTTTGCCGTAGGCTACCGGATGAATTGCATTCACCATCGACTTCTATGCATATTGATTGATGAATTGTCATATATGCTGTCATTATTCATCATCAAATTGATGTATTTGCTTCAAGGTTTTCAATCATCTCTTAGTTGGCAGTTCACTACCTGCTCTATCATTGTTGATTGCATGGTTGCATGTGCTTTAGAGTACTATTGTTATCGCCTGCATAAATATCCCAGTGTTCGTTGCATGGTACATGTACTTGCATTATAACCACCTTCATTATCCGCAGGTGATTTTATTGTACTTGTTGGTAGTGACAAGTTGTATGCAGACTGTTGGCATTGACGACAAGGTATTGATGTGTTCGACACTTGCATAACAAATCTCTGATTATTGCATGTAGATGGCACCCGGGCATTTTGCAGTCGACTAACTACTTGCAAAATATTCATGTTTAGAGCGGGCCTTTGACTTCAGCTTGCTAATAGCTTGCATCATATCCACCATCATCATTCACCAGTAGTGTTTGTGTACTTTTTTGCAATGGCATTAGTTGCATACAGTTTGTTGATGTTGACTTCAAGGCATTACTATACTCAGTGCTTGCTGCCTCGATGTGATTTGTTATATGCATGATAGATTTTTCATTGTTACTTTCAGATGCCTCCATTTCAATCTACAGGCTAACTGTTATTTGCATGATAAGTCTTTGATTGCTGCATGTGGGTGGTACTATTGCACTTTGTAGTTGACTGATGTTGATTGCAAGTCAATCACATCTGAAAGTTTTCTACCACGAGTCCCCTGCAGTCCAAATTGCAAGTTCAATTCAAATTTGCAAGTTCCTTGTTGTCCTTTGTTCAAGTCCCTTGTTATTTTTCATTTAAATCAAGCCTTTTGTACTTATTTATTTAAGTTCAAGTTAGGCTCATGCTCATTTTAGTTCCTTTCTGGATTCGAGTCTAAGTCCCTTCATAGGAGTAGGCACCTATTGTTTGATTTTAAGCTCTAATTTTTTTTCACCATAATGGATGCCTCAATTCCTATAGGCAAGTTCCATGTTCTAGGATCTGAATGAGGGATGCTTGTGAGCCTTCTCACAATCTGAATTACTAATAAACTAATGTTTTGATGCCCTATTTGATCCCAAACTAAGGGAGTGAGTGTTCTGTAACTGTTGAATTGAATTACACTATTGGGGTCTGATAGCGGAGGCTCTTAGCCTCCTTGGTACTTAATCCTTGTAAACATTAATTTTAATTATGGTAACTACTAATCAGGTTTTGGATCACAAAAAGAGGGCTAGGGTTTCCTTGAAAACTTTCGTTGTTTAATGAAACAAAGGCTTAAGTTTATGCAATATGGTCACCAAACAATTTTAAACGTTAAATCTATTAAGGAATTCAAGAATAGAAAGAAATAAACTAGTTTAGATTTTCTTTGGAGATCCTGAATTCTTTCTTTTCGCATGCTTTATTCTCCTTTGCTTGGTGTGGCATGTAAGAAAGGTGGGAGGGAGGTTGTTTAATGAAACAAAGGCTTAGGTTTATGCAATTATAGTTTCCAAACAATGCTAAACATGAAAAGTGTGAAGAGATTCATGAATTAGGAAGAAATAAACTAGTTTAGATCTTATTTAAGGGTGTTGAATTCTCCCTTGCAGATGCCTTGCTCTCCTTTGATTTGGGTGGCATGTAATAAAGAAAGGAGGGAGGGAGGGATAAATAGGTGTGATAATTGTAGCGAACCACCCTCTTTTTTGCATAGTAGCCTAACCGTTTTGATAGCTCTGCTCAATATGTGGATAGCCTCCTTTGATCTTGTTAGAAACGGGAATTTGAGAGGGAAAAAGTATTCCTTTGTTATACAATAAGTCCCCTATTTATAGATCTATACAAGTTCTAATGTAGAAACAAATAACTGCTGAAATAAAATCTTTCCTAACACAGAAATCTAATTATGGAAGATATTAATCGTGATCCAGGAGGGCTTCTCACGGATCACTGTTCATGATCGTGGGATTGGCCTTCAAACGAAAGGCTGAGATTTGACACTCCCCCTCAAGCTGGGGAATATAGGTCTGTCATGCCCAGCTTGGCAATCATTCCGAGGAAGGCAAAACTGTCCAATCCTTTGGTAAGGATGTCCGCAAGTTGATCCTTTGATGATACATGGTTGACACTTATTAGTCCACTATCTAATTTTTCTTTAATAAAATGTCTGTCCACTTCTATGTGTTTGGTCCTATCATGCTGGACTGGATTGTGGGCTATACTGATTGCTGATTTGTTATCACAATGTAGCCTTATGGGTTCATCCCACTTGACTTTTAAGTCTTCTAGGATTATTTTGATCCATAGGAGCTCACATATTCCCAAGGCCATAGCTCGATATTTTGCCTCTGCACTAGATCTTGCCACCACATTTTGTTTCTTACTTCTCCATGTAACTAAGTTACCTCCAAGAAATGCGCAGTATCCAGAGGTAGATCTTCTGTCAACAGGTGATCCTGCGTAGTCAGCATCCGTATATACTTCTAGTGTTATTCCACAATCTCTCCTAAAGAGAATCCCTTTTCCTGGGTTTTCCTTAAGGTAGTGCAATATCCTGTCTACTGCTTGTATGTGAATCTGCTTTGGGTTCTGCATAAACTGACTGACCATGCTTACAGCAAATGCTATATCTGGTCTAGTGTGTGACATGTAGATCAATTTTCCTACAAGTCTTTGGTAGGCCCCTTTATCTACATCTGGATCTTCTCGAGTTTCCCCCAGTTTAAGGTTAGGTTCTACTGGTGTTGGTGCCGGTTTACAAACTAGTTTACCGGTTTCTTTCAGAAGATCTTTGATGTATTTCTGTTGTGAAATGAAGATTCCTTTGCTAGAGTGGGCTACTTCAATTTCGAGAAAGTATTTCAGTCTACCAAGTTCTTTGATGTCGAATTCTTTAGTAAGACTTTTTCTTAATCTAACTGTCTCCTCTTCGTTATTTCCAGTCAGGATAATATCATCAACATATACTAATAATATTGTGACTCCCCCTGAGTCTGAGTGTTTAAAGAATAATGTGTGATCCCCTTGACTCTGTTGATACCCATTAAGGAGCATGAATTTAGAGAATCTTTCAAACCAAGCCCTTGGTGATTGTTTGAGCCCATATAGAGCCCTTTTTAGTTTGCACACCCTGTTACCTTCAGATTTTTTCTTAAACCCTGGTGGTATTTCCATAAATATCTCTTCTTCCAGATCCCCATGCAGGAATGCATTTTTCACATCTAATTGTTCCAGATGCCAGTTGTACTTGGCTGCTAGTGAGAGTAGTATTCTGACAGTATTCATCTTGGCTACAGGCGCAAAAGTTTCTTGGTAGTCAATACCATATGTTTGAGTGTACCCTTTTGCCACCAGTCTTGCCTTATATCTCACTAGTGTGCCATCTGCTTTGTATTTCACTGAGAACACCCATTTGCAACCGACCGGTTTTTTCCCTATTGGTAGACTGACGATCTCCCATGTATTGTTCTTCTCTAAAGCATGCATTTCATCTTTCATGGCATTTTTCCAATTTTTATTAGATAAGGCCTCAGAAATATCCTTAGGAATATGGATATCTTCTAATGTAGTCAGAAAATTTTTGTGTGAGGATGAGAAGTTGTTGAAGGATATGGAGGTGTTTATAGGGTATAAGGGAGGTGGTGCGCTTACCTTATTTCCAGGAGATGGTTCAGATTCTTGGATCTGCTTTGGAGCACAGCTTGAGCTTGTACGCCTGGAGTAAACCTTCCCAAATCTAATGACAGCTTTGTCATTTGTTTCCCTATTTTGGGTTTCAGGTGGATTGATTTGAGGTGGTGGAGGAAGGTCAAGAGGTGCTAGTTCATTCTCATCTTCCTCAAGTTTAGTCTCCCCCTGAAGATGAGATTTTGAAAAATAGGAATTTTGTTCATCAAAGGTAACATCAACTGAGACAAGGATTTTTCTTGTAAGTAGATGATAACACTTATAACCTTTTTGAGTAGTTGAATAGCCAACAAAGATGCATTTGAGTGCTCTTGGATCTAGTTTTCCTCTATCATGGCTGTGAATATGAACATAGGCAGTGCATCCAAAGATTCTGGGTGTAAGATTATGATTGGTTCGAAACTCGGGGTAAAAGGTGGACAAAATCTCCATTGGAGTTTTGAATCCTAAAGTTGTTGAAGGTAGTCGATTTATGAGATAAGTTGCAGTTAGGAGGGCTTCCCCCCAATAGGATTTGGGTGTATTGGAGTGAAATAGGAAGGCTCGGGTGGAAGCAAAAAGGTGACCATTTTTTCTCTCTGCAACCCCATTTTGTTGTGGGGTATGAACACAGGAGGATTCATGGATGATCCCTTCATTCTGGAAGTAGGAGGAAAGGGTTTGGTTGAAATAATCTTTAGCATTATCGGAGCGAAATCTCCGTATTTTTACCCCGAATTGATTTTTTATCATGGTATGAAAGATGGGAAGAATAGTGCTAACATCAGATTTATTTTTAAGGAGATAGATCCAAGAGACTCTAGTGCAATCATCAATGAATGACACAAGCCAGCGTGCCCCGGAGATATTGGGGATTTTTGAGGGTCCCCATATATCACTATGAATAAAGTAAAAAGGAGTTTTATATCTCTCACTTTTGTTTGGGAAAGAGGTTCTTTTATGTTTAGCCACCTCACAGGTTTCACAATGAAACTTTTTATTTTCTAATTTCTGAAAAAGATGTGGGTACATATGCTTTAGGATATCAAAGGATGGATATCCTAATCTATAATGATGAAGCCAAATCGTAGAATTCTTATCAACTAGGGATAACATAGAGCAGCTATTTTTAGAGTGGTTTGGTCCTTCCAGGTAGTACAGTCCTGCTTTCTCCTTAGCAAGTCCAATCTTCTTCCCCGATCTCTGGTCCTGAAATAAGCAATATGTAGGATTAAATAAGGCTTGACAATTATGATCATTGGTAAGTTTTTGTATTGATATTAGGTTTGTGGATAATTGAGGTACGTGGAGCACATTTTTTAAGGTGAGTGAGAGAGATAATGTTATGTCTCCTTGACCTGCTACAGTGGTGAGAGAACCATCAGCAGTGATGATTTTTTTGTTGTGTGGGCACGGAGTATAATTGATGAGGTGGGTAAGTGAGTGGGTCATGTAATCTGTGGCTCCGGAATCAATGATCCATGATTCCTTTAAATGATTTCTAGAGGCACTTAAACTAATAGAAATTGGAAACTTACCTGAGAGTGCAAGTGAAGAAGATGCATTTGATTTTTCAAGGGATACCATGAGACGTTTCAGTTTATCAATATCTTCCTTATTGAATTCTCCAAGGCTGGACTGTGCTCCTGGGGTGGGCTGACTTGTAGTGTTGTTGGCATGCGATGTACTCCTTATTTCACCTTTTTGATTCCACTCCTTGCTGGGGGGTTTTCCATGTATTTTCCAGCACGTTTCCTTTGTGTGTCTTGATTTCTTGCAATAACTGCACCAAAGTGAGTCCTTGTCTTTGAACTTTGAAGAATCTTTACCTTTCTCCTTCCACGACGATTCTTTGTTCATCACCATTGCTGAGCTTTTAATGACCTTTGGTTCCAACATTACTCCTCGTCGACTTTCTTCCGCGCGGATGATAGAAATGGTTTCATTGAGTGATGGCGTATCTTCTTTGCCAAGGATCTGGACTCTAACCTGATCAAATTCTGCATTTAGTCCTGCAAGGAAATCATAAACTCTATCTTTTTCAATAAAATTCTTTAGGATCGCAGCATCTTCCGAACATCTGGTTTCTATGCATCTGTAGTGATCAAGCTCTTGCCATAGATTTTGTAGAAGGGTAGCATATTCCGTCACGGTCTTACTCCCTTGCTTTGTGCTTCCAACTTTAACTTTAATTTCAAAGATTTGAGCCGCATCACGAGCTTTGGAGAAGGTCTGTCTGGCAGCATCCCATATGTCCTTTGCAGTGGAGAGGAACATGAATGTATCGCTAATTTCTGGAGTCATGGAATTCCACAACCATGACATGATCATGGAATCTGCTTCATCCCATGCCCCAAAATTAGGATTTCCTTCTTTTGGTCCTCCTCCGAGGAGGTGATGTAATTTTCCTTTCCCCTTCAAGTAGGTCTTCACAAATTGAGACCACTTTAGGTAGTTCTTCCCATTCAGGCGATAGGAAGGTTGCATGCTTTGGAGGTCACCCCGTCCTTGGTGCACCATCGACTCCTCAGTTTGATCCATACTATGGGAGGAATTAATTTCTGACATTTGATAGCTAGCAATGAAGGCTTAATATTTTTTTTTCTTCTTCTTGGTCGACAATAAAGGTCGATGAAAGAATTTTTTTTTTTAAATCTTTTAAAGCCTTAAAAAAAAACTTGAATCGGGACAGGCACTGGCTGGGCACGGTTTCGCCCCTCTGTTTGATCGGTCGTTGTTTAAAGAGGAGGCCCGTCCGATTTTAGCATGCAAAGGCTGGTGCGGGAATCGCACGCTTGGGCTTCGTTGTTCGCGAGGGACGCGACTCCGCCTGGTGCCGACTCCGCCTGGTGCGACTCCACCTGGTGCTGACTCCGCCCGGTGTGACTCCGCCTGGTACGACTTTGCCTGGTGCCGACTCCCCCTAGTCGTCCGACTCCGCCTGCGGCAAAGCTCTGCCTCGACTTTGCCTGGATGTCGAACTCTGCCTGGTCGACTCCGTCTGCAGCTTCCGTTCCGCTTGCGACTCCGCCTGGTGCCGACTCCCCTGGTCGTCCGACTCCGCCTCCGGCTTCCGGCAAAGCTCTGCCTCGACTTCGCCTGGATGTCGGACTCTGCTTGGTCGACTCCGTCTGCGGCTTCGTTTCCCTCGGCGTCGAGCGTCTTCGTCTTCCGATGGATTCCTCTCTCTCTATTTCGTTCGTAGCTCTGATACCATGTTAGAAACGGGAATTTGAGAGGGAAAAAGTATTCCTTTGTTATACAATAAGTCCCCTATTTATAGATCTATACAAGTTCTAATGTAGAAACAAATAACTGCTAAAATAAAATCTTTCCTAACACAGAAATCTAGTTATGGAAGATATTAATCGTGATCCAGGAGGGCTTCCCACGGATCACTGTTCATGATCGTGGGATCGGCCTTCAAACGAAAGGCTGAGATTTGACAGATCTGATGATGTAGAATTTATACTAAAAAAGTAGAGCCATGAAAGATGGTAAACATGCGTGTGCTGAGACAAGAATAACAAATATTACATTGTAGTCTATTCTTGGCGAAGATCAAGGACAACCACTAGTTTTTATGATAGAAATTAATAGGGTCCACACCTGCAAAATGTTGTTGGAAACTAGTTTTTTTAAAATTGCAGTTTTTTTTCTGTAAATTTTTCACTGAGCTACAATTGCGTGGTATAGCTAGTGGTGTGTTGGTGGTAGTACATCATCTGAGTTTATTAACTGCAGAAGTGGACTTCTATGAATGAGGTCAGCAACTTGGAGACTCTCCTTTACCTTAAATAAGTCATATTTCAGTGTGGACAAGACAACTTGCTAATTTTAGGACTGCTTGTTCAGAACCAACAAAGTTGGATACCATTTGCACTTTCTCTTATGAATAGATGTATTCCCTTCCTTTTCTATGTTTAAATTGCGACCTGCATTCTGAACTGATGCTTCCTTTTCTATGTTTAAATTGATGAGTCTCTTCTAAGATGTATTAGGCTATTAGCAGTGTAATACTTTCTATGAAAATGTTCTGTTAACTATCTAAAATAAGCATGTAAAGTTTGCTTTTGACACTCTTTTTTATGTTAATTCAATCATGACACGTTGAAATGGGACTGCCCTGTGATTATGATCAATCATTTGACAATCAGAAGTTTCATAAATATCATATAGGTTGTGTTATATACCTTTATATCTTTCTATTGATAAGCTTTCTTTTATAGGCGCTCCATTGAAGAAATATTGAGGTATCTTCCTGGACCACATGTGGATTTGAAGAGAGTAAGTGCACTCTCCCTTCTTAATTTGGATAACTTGAGGTTGAATTTCATTGTTTCATGATGTTAATCACTTGCATATCATGAACATCAATAGGGTGGTTCAACCAATACTTCTCCATTTGATAAAGTTCCCAGCTTTCAATCAAATCTTGACAGGTGTGCGTTAATTTTCATACAACTTCTAATGAATCTTTTTGCATGTTTTAAGATTGCATTGTTAAATGATTTTATCTCTTATCATTACTACACTCACAATTAGATTTGTCTTAATGTTTGTAAAATATTCTTTCAATGATGCTCGAAACCTTCAACTCGATACATGGGTGGTAGAATCAGTCTATAAACAAGATAATCAAATCAAAATGAGAAAAAAAAAAGATCAATTGAGGTGGTTTAGTTTTTAATATTGCATAAACCTATTATTTTGATTTGATTTAGGTTTAGAGCCTGGGAAAGCCAAATAAATCCAACTTGGATCAAATTAGGCTACGCATCAGATAGCTTAAGGCATCCAATTGATAATAACGATTTTAAATTCATAACACATTAATTCACTTCTCCATTTATTGAATTTATGATAAACTACATCTAAATGAACCCGACTAAATTGAATAAAACTAATTTAAATCGAATCCAGTCTAGTACCAATGGGTTTTTTTTTTTTTTGAATTGTTTTGATAAAAACTGAAACAAAATTTAACCTAATTTGACTTCCGGTAGGTTCAATTTTGGGGATAAATTTAGTTTTGATTTAAAGTTTTCTTGTTTGGCGTGCTGTGATTCAGTTTCAAACAAGGAATGATTTAAAACCAAATCGTGCCATGCAACATGACATAAATATGAATGATATAAAATTTTGGGATAAAAAATCATTATTCATGGTTCCAGATTGGTCCTTAAGATGGTATTCAGGTCTTCTTAGGCGTCCTGATGCAACAATCCTCAATGGTTGAAAAGCTTGCAATATCCAAGCAAGCTCATTAAATCTATGTGAGATTGGCTGATTATTCTCTCCGTTGCTGGCACCCGTTGCATCGTTTCTATGATTGACAATCTTGTAGGCATTTCATCAAATTTCATGTGAGTTTCTTAAGCATTCCTCTTCCCAACTTCTGTCATGATGACAATAGAATCTAAATCAATAGAAATCTTGAGTATTCCACTCAAATTCAAAGAAAAAATAGGATAGACAGGGGATACCGCACCGCAATAATGGTGACAATTTTATTTATTTTAAGAGCAAGGAATAGTGAAGGGAATGTTGATCATGCCTATGTAGTCGTCCCTGAGAGAGCACTTTAGGCGTTAAATTAAGAGGCCAACTTGATTGAATATCCACCCCCCCCAAAAACAACATAAGTAAAACACGCATAATTGGCAACCTGTCCTATGGAAGAGTTTGGGATTTTAATGTAATGCTCGACTTTTTAGACTGGTTTATACTGCTGGACATTTCTCTTGTATGTGCATTTCTTTTTTTAAAACCAATAATTTAACAACTATTATCAACCATGATTTTGATTGAATTGACATTCATAAAACTGGAGGGCAGCCACAGATATCAGGTAGATTCCAAATTTATCAGATGACAAATCTCACGTCGGTGTGGGCGCCAAATGTTATGTGCTGCTGGGCACCCACAGTGATTTTGCATCTATTGAATCAGACATTTCTTAGACCGGTCGTCTAATCTTGTGTTCTGCCGAGCACCCCAAGTGATTTTCCATCTATTGAATCAAACATTTGCTAGACCGGTCCCTCCTGAATCGGTCCAGCCGGTCCAGGAGCTCTTGCGTATAAGAGGAGGAACTCTTCTGCCCCCCTCTCCAAGTGGGATCCAGCAGCCCATTAAAGAGGGAATTAAGGTTGGTTTAGGAGGGAAAATTCAAAAGTGGGGCTGTTTGGGATTTACATCATTATTGTAAGGTTGTTTTTCTAGGGTTGGGGTTATGTCTTGTTTGCTAAATTTAGTTTGTTTCTAGGTTGATTGGGCTCTAGCCGGCGGCAAGGGATTTAGGAGAGCCGGATCTTCCTCTTTAATTGAAGATCCATTGTATCTTGCTATTTTCTTCATATATCTTGCAATAAAAAGAGTATTTGTGTGTTCTTCTCCCTATTTTTCTTGGGTTTGTTTTCAGTTTTTGCTGAAATTCAATTTCAGCCAATGGATAATTGTTTTCTACTAGCACTTCCTATCAACATCTTAGTCATTTTTCATAAAACTGAACATTGATACGGTTTTTTTACAGGCTTGCTGATGGCCGTCGTGCTTTAGTTCTAGTGGTTTTTGTTGGAGGCGTAACTTTTGCAGAAATAGCCGCTCTTCGTTTTCTGAGTTCACAGGTGCTGCGCCTCTTGTTGGAATGGAATTATATTCTGTTCTTAAATTTCTTTAAGCATGCACCTTTTATTTTCTTGTTGCTAGTTTTTAAAATTTTGAAACATTTTGTTGATACTCTTTTGCCATATCTCGAATAGCTTAAAACAGTAAAATTATTCTAGTCTTCAAATGATCTATGGCTCAACAAGATGAGACTGCTTTATCAGTAAGAGATTGCTCTTAGAAATGGAGGTGAATGCACAAAGGTGATAATGGCATTTATGCGGTTGGAACATCAAAATACCTTAGTGGCTTGAGTGCTCTAACTGCCAAGATGATTCCAATCTCAAGCTGGTCTTTGTGGATGAGCACACATCTCTATCAAGTTGTGGAGCTTTTTTTTTAGCCCAAAGAATAAAATGCATCAAGTAGACTTGGTCATGGGTCTCTTATGTTTGTTTCAAAGAAATTAGGGCTGTAATTCACAGCAATCAAGTTATATAGAATCAATTAGCTGAATCTATATAAAATTCTTTATTTAATTTTATGTATTGAACTTCTTTTTTCTTACTTTTACACTCTAGACATTTGAATACATTTTGCATATTTCTAAATTGAGAGTTAGCTTCCTTTATTTTACCAGTTAGTTCACTCCAGTTCACTTTTGTTATACCTTTTATTGGCAGGATGGTATGGGCTATGATTTCATCATTGGAACAACAAAGATTGTAAATGGAAACACAGTACTTGAAGCTCTCATGACTACTACTAATTAAGATTCAAAGAGAAATGAAATTTGGGTTCAAAGGGATCTTCCAAGACAATTGTTTCTTCCAGTTCAGCCATTTGTGGCAGCTTCTTTGCAGTTTCTACTGTTAAAGTAATTCTATTAAATAGTTTATAGAGTTTCTGCAGAAGTTTTTAGTAGATACCAAAGGAATTTTGCCACTGCTTGTGGTGTTCTTAAATATTATTTATATATGTTGTCACTCAGTGTACAATTGGATATTACACAGACTCTCATCTGAATTAGTACTACATATTTTTGCTCTTGCTGATGTTATTTAATATCTTTTGTTATAGTTTTTGGTCATTGAGTTTGAATTTATTTCTCTTTTCTGAGCTACTCTATATCCAATTGTATTTATCTTGGCAACTCATTTTTGGCTCAATTTAATTTTTTTTACTGATTATCTATCACAAAATTAATTAAAAAGTTTGGCTTTGTTTGGGACGACTTTCTTAATGTTTTGTAAAGCTATTTTTTAGTTAAAGAATCTATTGAAAATATAAATTTGTTTGAGAAGAATAGCAATCTTCTGCACCAGAAGAAAACCTAACATTTTAAACAGCAATTTTATGATGCTAATGAAATATGTTGAGTGATTAATACCACCATTTTGTGCAAAATTAAGCAAAAATATTTTGCAAATATGTAATTCATGATGTAAAGATATTTACAAGATGAATATATATATTGCAAATATGTAATTTATGATATAAAGATATGGATGTGCAAATACATCATAACATTTTTCACCATCATTTGTGCTAATCAAAACCATAATAATCAGATTTCTCTGAAAACCACAAGCAGCAACAACTAATTATCAAGCAAAAAGCCCCATTCATGTCATATGCTAAAGAAGAATATCATTTTGATTGATTCACTTGGTAGTTTAACATAAATGAAATCCAATTGCAGATCTAAGAATTTATCCTTATAAAATATTCAGCTGTGTGAATAAACTTCATAAATCAAAATAACAATACTGTGCTATCACTTCAGAGCTTCTAATTTGTCCCAAATGCCCCACAGAATAGAGGAAGGAATTGTTACTTCACCTCTGAACAGTTATTTCTTCCAACAGGTTCTCTCAAACAAGTTGCTATTGCCTTTACTGCAGCTTCAACAGATGCATCTTCACCCTACCATTAACACAACAGTCGATGAAAATTATTGTTCCCTTGTCCATATATGATCTGATCTAGTATGGATAGAACAAAATATTTAAATAAAATTGGCAGGCCTCATAAGAATTATAAGTCTAATGCCTATATGTGACTTTGCTATTTCCTAAAACAAAAAAGTAACACTGAAATCTGTGTTATTTACAAAATTATCACTCCTCCACATCTATTTATAAAATTATCATATAAATCTTAAACTTCGCAGGAAAACTATCAACTTTCATTCTCATTATTTTATCCGATTCTTATATGTTATCAGCAGAATTCAAGTTGGATGGTTGAAGTGGAGGAAGGCATCAGGCTTGTTGTGTGATAGAAAAGTCCCTCTCAAACTTAAGGAAAAATTCTATAAGATGGTGGTGAGACCTGCAATGCTTTATGGTGCCGAATGTTGGCCATTAAAAGAAAGGCATAATACTAAGTTAAGTGTTGCAGAGATGAGGATGCTCAAGTGGATGAGTGGCTTTACCCTTAGAGATAGGATACGAAATGAACATATACGTGAAAATGTTGGAGTAGCTCCAGTGGAAGATAAGATTAGAGAAAGTCACCTTAGATGGTTTGGTCACATAAAACGGCGGCCTTCTGATGACTCGGTTAGGAAAATAGAGGTATTAGATTTGACTTATGTTAAGAAGGGTAGAGGTAGACCTAAAAAGACTTGATTAGAAAATATTAGAAATTATCTTTCTTTATTAGATTTAAACGAGAATTTGACTTTTAACAGGACACAATGGAGAAAAAGGATTCATGTAGCCAACCTCACGTAGTGGGACAAAGGCTTGATGTTGTTGTCGTTGTATTCTTATATGTTAGGTTTTCAGCACGCACAAATACATTAGTTTGATGATTCATTTTTTTAACTTGATAATTTTTTTAATTGGTTTTGATTTTGAGGGTATGCATGTAATTCTACCACTGGAAGGCTCTATCTGGCATTGTTGTGCTGTGTTCTGTTGTATTGTGCTGTGCTCTGATGCTAACCAAAATGTGTTATGTTTGATAAAATTGTTGTTTAAAGGCTATAAAAGCATAGCTAATTGGTAGAAAATTGCTACCAGATTAATACTGAGCAGGTGAATGATTGAAGTAAATATTATTATGAATAATATGACACACTAATCTTTAATTATACACAATAATTAAAATTATTTATTTATTTATCAAATAGAACAATTAAATTAATAAAAATGCTTTTCTAGGGTATTACTTGAACCACGATTCTAAGAAACTTTTTTCTGCATAAAGCTAAACTTTTTCTCACGACTAAGCCAAACACCCTAAAAATGCTTCTGCGATTACAAAAAGCAGAAGCAAGCAACATAAAGCATTACCAAACAGATCCTTAGATTCCTCAAGTTCCTGAAAACGTTCAATATGGATTTATCTAAAAATGCTTTTAAAACTAGAAGAATTAAATGGTAAAATTGAAAAAATGGTCCTCAATATGGCCTAACAAAAAATCGAAGAATTTAGATATTATTTACCCAATCATAATAAAAAACCAAATGATAGTAATTCAGGTTAGACTGTGAATCTGAAACGAATGGCAACATAGAAGTTGACAAAACAAAACAAGGCAGACTTCTGTAGCTAACCTTTTCTTTCCAGTAAAATATATTGCCATATTTTCCAGCTAAGCGACTCCAAAAACTTCTAGGTATGTCCAAATCAACAGTGGCACCGACATTGAAATTCAATATATTGCCTGTTCCAAATATTAAATCTACATAAATTACAAAACATTATAGCAGGAATGTACAAATTGTCAGTCAACCTTGATGAAGATCTTAACTTGTTATTAGTTCTATCAACAATAAAGAATCTTTCAACAGATATTAACATGCATGAGAATATATTCACATGTTAGATGCTCTGACTGCCAACGTTTCAGAAGATAATAAAAAAGATTACTTGGAACTTTGCTTCTAATGATGACATTTAACTTTGATTAGCTATTAATAACTAATCAAAATAATTGTAGAGCCTTAACCCCATATTTATGACCAACATAATATCTTCTAATGGATACAGAATAATCATGGCTTCACAAATAAGCATAAAACTAATACACCGCTAAAGGTAGGGGTGTGATCGAGTCGAGTCGAGCTCGAGTTATGCCTTACTAGAGCTCAGCTCATCTGCCAAATCGGGAGCTTGAACTCCAGTCGAGCTCCAAGGGTGTGCTCGAGGTCGGCTCGTACAATAAAAGCAAGCTCGCGAGCCGGCCTTTCCCATTTTTTCCCGTGGAACGTGACAACAACTTTTCTTTTCTTGGGAACATATCCCAATATTATATATATATATATATATATATATATTTATAAATGTTTTATAGCTCTAGTACTTATTGCTGCAGCTTTAGCTTTTTTTGTTTTGAGAAATTACTACAACTGTAGTCATTTATCTTTTTTTTTTTATATTTAAATTTAATAAAAATAGTAATTATTTATTTTAAAATATCCTAACAGTCAGTCGAGCTAGCTCGTGAGTTCGTTATCAAGCCGGTTCGGCTCACTTACACCCCTAGCTGAAGGCCATTGGATTGAGAAAATTTAATTGTTTTGACTAAAAAGTTTCATTTAATTGTTTGACTAAAAAGCTTCATTTAATTTTTTGACTAATAAGTTTCAATTAATTGTTTGACTAATAAGTCCTACAAGTATGAAAGGATTAAAGAATACTGAGTTGTTTAAGGCATTGATTTACAAGATTACTCTCCATTGCACCCTCCCTTTTGTCTAAAAACACTTTTATGGAACAAAGTATTTTAATTTGAAAATTTAAGTCCCATGCACTAGAAGGCATTTTCCATGAGAATCCGAATATTTTATGAAAATTGAAGTTTCATTTCTTCTCCTTATACAATACTGAATGAACTTTATTTGGAAGTATTGTTTGTTGTGTGTAATTGATTTATGTTTCTTTCCACCAAGCACACAAGGGCGGAGCTATAGTGGCAGGTCGTGCCCCCACTGGCCAGGTCTATAATATTAAGGAGGATTTACATACATATCACCCTATACTATTCTATTTACATATCTAACACCTAAAACTTTAACATTACATACATACCACCCATAGTTCACTTTCATATCAAATATGAGTGGTAGAAATGGAATATATGAGTGGTGAGAATGAAATATCAGTGGTATATTTGATATTAAAATGATATAGGGTGATATGTATGTAATCTTAAAATTTTAGGTGTTAGATATGTAAATAGGATGACATAAAGTGGTATGTATGTAAATTCCCCTATTATTAATTCAGGTATCAGGTATGTAGCATTTTATCTCTTGGATTAAAATTTGAGTGCTAATACAGGATTTTGTAACTGAGTTTCCTGTTATTGGTAGTTCGCTGTTAAATTTCCCAGCCAATTTGCCGCTAGTTCCGTGAGTCCCCTACTCTCGCTTGCTCCTACTATGTTCTCCATCGTCTTTGGACCAGAAAAGTTCTTAGACCTATTTTCCCTAGAGTAGTTATTTTTAACTCTCTTCCATTTATTTCTTATGACGCACAAACACAGTCGTAAATGTTGGTTTATCGAGAGATCTGGAGTCATCGATTTGCCATTGTTGCCTTAGCCATCGGCCCCCTTGTAATCGTGACATCGACATTCAATTATTTTGTTTCGTGAACTTTTGCAATGATGGGAGGGCACAACTTTGTATTTAACTAAATATTTTGAGATTTGTCCTCTTTATTTTTTTTGCTTAAATATTTACATTCTTGAATAAAAATTTTTAATTGAATGTTTTTCTTTCATTGGCTTTCATTATTCCTATAGTTTTTGTTTCCTCTTTCATTGGCTTTCATTTACCAGAGCACATTGATTTACATGATGCTAGTATTCGATACAATTCAACAAAGAGTTCATTGAACCCAACTTGAGTTTTCAAGACCATCTAGAATGCATTTTGATGCAACAATATAAACAATTATGAAATAAGGAAATTTTAATGATTAGTTATATCTAAAAGAACCAAACTGAGAAAGAAGCTATGAGGGAGGTAAAAGCTGAAAAGAGGAGCAAGTTTATGATGTTCTTTAAAGGCCTGGTGACGAATTTCGCCGCCGGGGGGAGGGGGGTGCAGGGGCGTGGGGTAAAGGTGAGCTAATTGATCTAATTAAGTAGCAAACAAGCTATCGAGTAGTTATGAAGATAGATTAGTTGAATTGATGAATTGTTGAGTATTAGTGTTAAGTGTTATATGTTAAGAAGGATTCTATGTCAAAGAGCTCATCTACATAGGCTAAGTAGTTTTGATAACCAAGATGAAGAGAAGACATTAAATAGTTGAGAAATTGTGTGTTTTAAATATCGAACTCTAGACGCAAGAAAGAATATGACTATCATTTCTATACTCTAATTACAAAAAAGGATTCTACGTCAAAGAGCTCATCTTCATAGACTAAGTAGTTTTGATAATTACTTAGTTGAGAAATTGTGTGTTTTAAATATCGAACTCTAGACGTAAGGAAGAGTATGGCGACCATTTCTATACTCTAATTAGTAATTACAAAAAAGGATGCATGTTCATATGTTTTAAGTATTAAATGGATGAGTGGCCTTGATCTATAAAACACCAAAATATAGGTTAATACATGTAAGAAGATGTAGGTAGGACTTACAATAGGAAACCCAAAGTTAAGTTAATCTTGTTGTAAAAGAACTGAAAAACAAAGGGATTAACATTGAGAGTGAGTATAAAAAGAAAACAAGAAAGTGAGGAGATGATGCATTGAGAAGTTTGTAAGTAAATGAATCAAAATAGAATGGTTTAGAACCTTAACAAAAAACTCTTGCAGACCTCATGATGTATAAGCCTTCTGATGCTCTTCCCTTGATTCTTCCTCTTTGATCTTCCTTCTTAATTGGCTTCTTCCTTCTTCTCCTCCTTCTTTAAGTGCCTCCTTAGTTGCTTGAATGCTAAAAAATCTCCTTCACCTTACTATGTTCACAGATAGAAAGAAAAATAAGAAAGAGGAGATTCTTCTGAATAAAAGGTGGCAGTGGGCGGCTAGGATTCTAGAGAGAGGGAGGTGGCCACTTCTGAAATAGGAGGGCCTTGTTAGAGTGGTTTGACAAGGTAGGTAAGAGAGAGAGAGAGAGAATATGAGTGAGGGCTTCTTTGAATTCAAGAATACTGAAATTACTTAAAACTCAAATGAATTAAAAACCAACCTAGTACAAGCTACTTTTGATAGAATTTCAAACCCTAATCAGAGCTATCCTCTTAGCACTGTGATAGGAAACACTTGTAGATCTCAAGTATTTCCTATCAATCTTCGGAAAACAACGAGAATTCTCCACAAAAACCCACACAAAACCACAAAAATAGTAGATAATTTGTATTATTTGATGAAATAGAAATGGAAAATAGCAAGATACAGTTGATCCTCAATTCAAGAGGAGGATCTATCTCTCCCAAATCTCTAGACGCTGCTAGAGCCCAAAAATCTAAACCTAGTAGATCTCAAATTTCAGCCAAAATTCAAGATGCCCTAATCCTAGGAAAACAAACTATATAATGAATACAATTCAAAAGGAAATCTCTAAACAGTCCCTACATTCAATTTTCCCTCCCAATTCCCTCAAAAAACCTTCCAAATCTGCTCAGCTGGCTTATGCGGCTCGTACAGGAGGCGGAAACTCTGCCTCTATTTGCAAAAGCCGGTCCTGTATAGACCGGCTAGACCGGTCTAACAATACTCCCCTCCCAAAGATCCACCTTGTCCTCAAGGTGGAAGGTTGGGACGCTATTGATTGCTTTCTTCAGTTGCTCTGTTAGTGTCCATGCTATCGTCCACTGGAACCAAGCTAAAGCTTTCCCTTCCAAACATAGGGCCGCTGTCGTCAATCTCTCCTCCTTCGTCACCCCATTCACCATGAGATACATCTCCACTCGGTACATCCACCCATAAGCATCTTTCCTTTTAAATATTGGCATCTCCAACTTCCTCATCTCAGGATCACTACCACCCCAATAACATCGACCTAAAAAAACAGCAATTTTCCCTTTCACCGGCCTAAAAACAGCCGCTGAAATTCACAAAAAATAGCCCACCATCGGTCCCAACATTTGCTCTGATACTAATTTGATAGAAAACACTTGTAGATCTCAAGTATTTCCTATCAATCTTCGGAAAACAACGAGAATTCTCCTAAAAAATCCACACAATATCACAAAAACAATAGATAATTTGTATTATTTGATGAAATAGAAACGGAAAATAGCAAGATACAGTTGATCCTTGTGGGCTCCAAAAATTCGGCCTCGGCCTCCACCCATTTTGTTTTTCTCAGGGAGGGAGTTTTAACGGAATTAAGTTCCGGAGTAAATTTTGGAAGGCAGATGGGTTTGTAGATAAGACACTACCCAGAGATTTCGCCCTCCTTTTACGAGGACTTTATGATCTGAGTTTTGGTTTCCTATAAGCGCAAGCCCCTATAGTTAATTACCCCTCCCAATCACGAGAGAGAACTTTCGATTAAGGCTAGTCGTCAATCAGATACGTAGAGATGCGTGATATCTAACATATAGTAGCAGTATGGGTATGGAGAATTGAAGAGTTTGAAGATTTGATATTTAAAATTAAAAATTTCACCATCTTGCACTTAAAGCGGATGGTAGGGGAATGGATGATGGACCCGATCAAGATCCCATGGTTCTGTCGTCCCGGGCCATCGTGGTCCTTGGTCTACTTAGTCAGAGGAGGTAGTCGACCCAACCTGATAGAAGGACCCTTGTCGGCAGCCATGGGTTACTTCGTCCAAGGGTACCTTATAGACCTGGGGTGAATATTTGTCTAAGGGGAAAATTTTGAATCCACCTTAGCTAACAGAGGGCTTTGTGCCCTATCGATCATATCCTATTGATTCATATCTCAAGGATTTGATGTCACTAAGGAACGTATTGGCTCTGGCCATAACCGATATCACGTTGTGCCATTTCACGGCAAAACCACTCGGTTTAGAGGGCCCCGGGTCATAACTGTTTATCCTGCAGTGCCATTTAGCGGCAAAACTGCCGGTTAGAGGACACGTACCACGTCCTTACTAGCAGGAGATTATTTGAGAATGGATCCTAGTGATATTTTAGACTAGGCATTAGCTCTGTGTGAGCTGAAGTAAATTTTAATTTGTCCATCTCGACAAACTGTTGTGGAGGGTGGATGAATTTTGCTTTGAGTGTTTGATGATTGGATTTATTTCAATTTTAAATATTTTGGATTTTTGGGATTTTTGGAGACTTGGATTTTGTGGAAAATTTGAGAATTTGGGAGGTATTTGAAATGATTAGTGTGGACCCTCTGGTTGAGATTTGCATTCAACACGGCCATCATCGGGGTGTCTGGGGTCATTTTCATTTCATTGATTGAACCTTGTCGACTCTGTTAAGCCGTCGACAGAGGATCGGGTTCTGTAGGCTTTATGCATTTGTAAGTGAATTCTCTTGATTATAAGCTTTGAAGGCCTAATATGAATGTATTAAAACAAATATCCAGATCGACGTCGTGATCATATATTTGTTTGATAGTTCGAGCTGTGTCGACTCCTATCTATCCCTGTAGAAGGATCAGGCTCGAACTTGAATTCACCTATTAACCCGCACAGCATCCCTAGACGTCACGTGTATACAAATAACACGCTCGTCGGGGCCCATACGGGTATTTGGGGGCATTTTATAATTATTTACTGAACCTTGTTGACTCCTATCTGCTTGCATAGGAGGAGCGAGTTCAAATTTATTGACCCGCGTAGCATCCCTAGACGTCACGTGTGTACCAATAACACACTCGCCGGGGCCCATACGGGTTTTTGATTGCTCTTACCCCTTTTGTATACAAATTAAGGTGCATATGCGGGGGGGTTTTATAATATTTGTAAACGTCTTCTGTCCGTTTGTAAGGATGTTGCGGATCCGGTGGCGTGGCGTCGTACTACGGTCATTTTCCCATTGTGTACATGTAGATTATCGTGTACTACTCGTTGCTTTACGCAGGTAGATTGTAGTACACTAATGTATTTCCTGCTTTTATTTGTAGATATTGCATTCATCACGAGCTTTTATGATGGCTCGTAGATGGTACTTTACATGAGAGGATTCCTATGATGGTTTGTAAGTATTTGAATTTGCTACAAATCATCTGCTTCTGCCTTTTGTAGTAGTTTGTACGAGCTTGCATCTGCAACCTATTCTCCACCATTACTTGTAGGAGGGGCTAGAGTTCTTGTTGTATATTTATCTTCTTTGTTTGTGGAGGACATATGTACTTGTGTCCACAGAGAATTTACCGCACTTATTTCATATCCACTGTTGTTATCCACAAGTAATTTTATTGTTCTTCGTAGCTCATAGGGAATAGTTGTATTCACTACGATCTTCTAGATGTGCTTGCAGTAGAGCCATTGCACTTGCATCGTATCCACCTTCACCATTCACAGATGAACTATTGTAGATTTACGGGTCTCCTGTATTTGTTTGCAAGTGGAGTATGTATTTGTGTCCATAGGGGATTCATTATACTTATGATACGCCCACTGTCGTCATCCATAAATAGATCACATCAACCATCTTAACTTGCATTCACCTGATGTTGCATTGATTACTGATTGTATGAATTCCATAGTATTTGTACTTTGCCGTAGGCTACCGGATGAATTGCATTCACCATCGACTTCTATGCATATTGATTGATGAATTGTCATATATGCTGTCATTATTCATCATCAAATTGATGTATTTGCTTCAAGGTTTTCAATCATCTCTTAGTTGGCAGTTCACTACCTGCTCTATCATTGTTGATTGCATGGTTGCATGTGCTTTAGAGTACTATTGTTATCGCCTGCATAAATATCCCAGTGTTCGTTGCATGGTACATGTACTTGCATTATAACCACCTTCATTATCCGCAGGTGATTTTATTGTACTTGTTGGTAGTGACAAGTTGTATGCAGACTGTTGGCATTGACGACAAGGTATTGATGTGTTCGACACTTGCATAACAAATCTCTGATTATTGCATGTAGATGGCACCCGGGCATTTTGCAGTCGACTGACTACTTGCAAAATATTCATGTTTAGAGCGGGCCTTTGACTTCAGCTTGCTAATAGCTTGCATCATATCCACCATCATCATTCACCAGTAGTGTTTGTGTACTTTTTTGCAATGGCATTAGTTGCATACAGTTTGTTGATGTTGACTTCAAGGCATTACTATACTCAGTGCTTGCTGCCTCGATGTGATTTGTTATATGCATGATAGATTTTTCATTGTTACTTTCAGATGCCTCCATTTCAATCTACAGGCTAACTGTTATTTGCATGATAAGTCTTTGATTGCTGCATGTGGGTGGTACTATTGCACTTTGTAGTTGACTGATGTTGATTGCAAGTCAATCACATCTGAAAGTTTTCTACCACGAGTCCCCTGCAGTCCAAATTGCAAGTTCAATTCAAATTTGCAAGTTCCTTGTTGTCCTTTGTTCAAGTCCCTTGTTATTTTTCATTTAAATCAAGCCTTTTGTACTTATTTATTTAAGTTCAAGTTAGGCTCATGCTCATTTTAGTTCCTTTCTGGATTCGAGTCTAAGTCCCTTCGTAGTCGAGTTGCAAGTTCTTTTACTCATGTCCAAGTTCAATGTCGAAATCAAGTTGTTCTTGGTTGAATTTTGATTCAAGTCCTTTGTGGTCCAACTCAAGTCTTCGCTTGAGTTCAAATGTTCAAGTCATGCTTAATATTCAAATCAAGTCCCACTTGAGTTCAGGTTAATTTGTGTTCAAGTCTTATATCATTTTGCTCGAGTTTTAGTTCAACATTCATTTCAAGTTCAAGTTCAAGTTCTTTAGTCCACAGTGCAGTCTTTTGTTCACCCGAAATTTCGGCATCCTTCCAGCGTCTCCCCCGTTTAGGAGAAAAACCAAGAGGCAACCTTCCCCTCCACGCTACATGAGCTCTTCAGGTAGATGTCCGTAGACACCGTGGCTGCATTTTTTCTTCAATCCCTAAGATGCTACATGAGCGCTTAGGGGTCTTGGGCACTTGTTGCAAAGATTACAGTAATTTTCCCACGTATGGGTACTTAGTTTTCGTCCCCCTCACGCTACATGAGCGGTCCGGTGATTACCCACCTCGTCGCAAGCGTCGTGCCGGTTTTCCTCCCTACTACGCTACGTGAGCGCGTAGGGGGTTTGCCGGCTCGTCGCAAGCATCGAGTAAGGGATTTTAGGCGATTGCCCGCCTCATCGTAAGCGCCGCATTGGCTTCCCTCCCCACTACGCTACGTGAGCGCGTAGGGGGTTTGCCAGCTCGCCACCAACGACGAGAATGAAAATCTAAGTTTAGAGATTATACATGCACGGTCTGTGTCGATGGCGATGTCGGCTCGTGGATCAAGGCAAGAGAGGAGTATTCCTCTCTTTCTTATTATATAATTAATTATAATTAATTATATTTAATAATAATAAATTATAATTTAAAAATAATTAATTAAAATTAATAAATAATCATAATTAATTAAAATTAATAATAATTAATTTAAATTAAAATAATTAATTATAATTAATTTTTAAGCAATTATAGTTAATTACTAAATAATAATAATTAACTATAATAATAAAAAAAATAATTATATTTTATTTTAATTAAAACTAATCATTATTAGTAATAATTAAATATAATTAATTATTATCAATAACAATTAATTATAACTAAAAATAATTAATTTTAATTTAGAAGAAATTATGCACGATTTGTGAGGGATTTATGTTGGATTTGAGCAGGATTAAACAAGATTTAGTGAAAGATTTGGGAGTGATTAGATCTAACAGAGAGCTAACTCGTCTGTTACTGCCCTAAATCCCCACAGTTTGGCGAATTTACTGGGTTTGGCCGAAGAAGCTCGTGATAAGGAGAAAATTACCTTCACACGAGCGAACTCCTACTGCTGCTTCTAATCAAAATGTCCAAACTCCCGATCCTACAGGAAAGGGAAAGTCGTAGGAGGCGGAGAAGGGGGGGATCGGCTAGGGCTTGTGGCTAGGTAAGGAAAACTCCTCTCTCTCTCTCTCTCTCTCTTTGCATGGATCGAATGGATCGGACAGAGGGATTCAGTCGAAGCTTGCGACTGGATGGGGAGTTCGATTGATGTTGAAGGATTCGACTAAGACTGTGAGAGGAGAGGGGAAGATCTGAGCTAGGCGTCGAATCTGGTAGGAGATCGGGATGGGGAAGATCGGCTCTTCTTATAGCTTGAGGAGAGGTTGAAGGGTAGATCAGATAGGGAAGAGGGATGAGGGTGCTCGGCACAGTGGAGATCAAGTGCGACTTTGAGGTAGGGGCGACGGGGAGCTCTGGGTTCGGTTTGTCAGTGGGATGTTGAGAGGCTACAGGATTTGAGGGGTTTCGCTGAATGGAAGGAAGAGGTTGACGGGAGATCTAGCTTGCGAAGTCGAGGTCGGAGGTGTGGAGGAGTTTCAGCTGGGATTTGAGATCAGGATTCGAAGGGAGGTAAGGGCTTTGAGGTCGGTTAGCAGAGGGAGCTTGCGATGCTTTTCTGGAGCTCGAGTGAGGAAATGGCGGAGGTTTTGCGAGAATTTTTCTTGGGTGGATCGAAGGAAGCAGCAGGAAATGAACAAGAGCTTTGCTTCATTTTAATGATGCGAAGGGGATGCGATCGAGACGAGCACAACAGCTCTGTAAACAGCGCCGTTGCAGAGGTATGGAGCACTATAGCTGCGGCGGGGTGAGCAGAATCTTCGCAAGATTCGTGTATGTATTCGGGGTGTCTCCACCACAGGTAATCATTTAACACCTTTTTTATATATTTTTTTATTTGTTCTGTTTAGAGAGGTCAACAAATGCCCCCCAACAAATGTGGTACGCGTTTAGAACGAATCATATTTGTTGTATGCTGATTGACCCCGTGGATCTCTAGATATTTATTCTAGATGTCACATTAGGGCTTCCATTTAGTGGATCTCCAAGAGTTTGCTTGGGTGTCACAGTAAGATTTTTCTTCTGTATATCTCCAAGAGTCCATCTATGTGCCCTCATGGATCTTTAGATGCACTTATAATCTTCAGTATGGTTGATATATTTGCTCTTGGTCAAGTAGAGATCCATGGGATAGTGACAGAGTACTTCATACTCAGATCCCTAGAATGTTACTTTTTAGATTGATGATAGTAGATTGCATAGCCATCTTCTGCTCTTCTTTCATCACCACTGTCACCTTAGTTTTTCAGCATTTTTTTATAAACTCAACATTTATCAATATTGCAATCATAAATGAATTTGATATTTGCACTCTATAATTGCAGGTTTCATTCAGGATTTTCCCGAGCTTTGCAGGTTCACCAGTTTGCAGGTCTTTTACTGCTTCAGATTTTCCGTAGTTTCTTTTCAGCTCAGGTACGGTCTCTTTCCTTCCTTTTCAGTTATGATATTATAACTATACTGATAATTCTTTGTTTCTTGTGCAGGTCACTACAGAGACAGGATCTAGCCAATTCACTGGTACAAGAGGCTTCGGTTTTGGTACGTTTTTACTTTATTTGTATAATTTCTTTTCTTTCCTTAGCTGCTTACTGACACTTTTGTTGCTCTACACAGGTTTCAAGAAGAGCGGGATACTCGTTCGTGAGCCACTACGAGAGACCTATGTTTCAGGTACAACTTCCTCTTTGTAGTTCATATGTACCTGCATGATTTTCTCCTTTCTGCTGACGTTTCTGTTGCTTTGTGCAGGCTCCAGAAAGTGCAGGATACCTGGTTTTCGGAAGGAGCAAAGCGGAGCTGTTGATTTCCTCTTCAGGCATAGTTTAGGAGACAAATATTTAGTCCTCTACAAAGGGCATTGTAGTTCTCTCTTTTGCTGATGTAAACTTGTAAAGGAGATGTGAACTGAAAACTTGTATATGAACTTTGAATTAATAAAATAAAACATTTTTATGAGTTCTGCTATTGATGAGCTCTCTTTTTACTATTCTTATAACTTATGTGGTTGTAACTTCAGTTGTGTTGATGGTTTTAAATATTTATTTGGGGATCTCGGCACGCGGCGCGATGTCGACCCAAATAAATATTTAAAATGCCCCCAATCTCTAAGGACTGTTGTGAGCGTAGTAGCCTTAGTCACCTATTAGAGTCAGCAGTTGTACTCTTCAAGGCTTCAGCCGTAGTTTTGAGATTTTGATTTCTTCTGCCCTGTGCTTTGTGCTGCGGACATTGATGGAGAGTTACCTGATTTGTCTTACTGACTTGTCAGGTGATTTTTTGCACCTTCGACCCTATGCTTCTTGCTTTGGCGGGCTTAATGAAGGAGTAGATTCTAGTGACCTAAACCTTTAAGGTTTATACTAGGTAGGTGGCAAAAAATCATCGGTCCAGAGCTTTGTGCATAACGGACTTGTTGATGACGAAATCCTCTTAGTTCAGCCTTAAGCTTTACATGAACTTTGGGATAGTTTCTTCGATCCTTTGCTTTGTGCTTTGGTGGACTTGTTGAAGAAAAGTTCCTTCGATCCTCGTTTTGTGCTTTGCGGATTCATTGAAGGATTTGAATATTTTGGATTTGGTTGATAATACCAAATGCAGGTAATATCTTGATCCTTAACCACTTGAGGAGACTTTAATCTGAGTCACTTGAGTTCATCATATTGGTCGAGCTAAGGTTTGATGGCTCGTCGTCCTCTGGTTGTTGAAATGGGGGTTCCTCTACTGCGGCCTTTCTTATGACATGTTGAGTAGATGGAGCTGCCAGCGATCCGGCCATATTTGAGCTTGTTGGATCCGACCTTTCACACCCATTCAGGCTTCAGGCTTGAGCTAGGGGAAATGCGCTTCCCAATGCTGAATTTACTAAAGTTGGTAGATTTGAAGTCATCCTTTGTGGTTGCAGATTTAGAGTCCACGAGCATTCGGTAGTTGCTTGAGACTCCTTTCCATCGAAACTTTGATTCTCCGGTCAATTAGGAGAATTTGGTAGACTACGATCACTTGAACTTATCGAGTCAAATTAGCTTTCGTACTTCTTACAGTCCCTACTGACAGGTTGACGAAGTGGGGGTTCCGCTACTGCGGCCTTTCTTATGGCGTGTTGAGTAGACAGAGCTGCCAGCGATCCGGCTATATTTGGGCGTGTTGGATTCGGCCTCTTACACCCACCCGAACCTTAAGCTTCAAACTGTCGGAAAACTTCAAGATGTTCTGGCTCAATTTGTTAGAGTGTGCAGTTACAAAAGTCTTCCTTTTTGACCATTGAAATTTTAGTTCATTGGAAAAGCGATGTTCCGAACTTTTGGAAGATCACCTGCATATACTTTGAAAAGAAGATTGTTGTATTCTTCAGCGTAAAAGAATATTTGTATTGATGATTTTAAATATTTATTTGGGGATCTCGGCATGCGGCGCGATGTCGACCAGAATAAATATTTAAAATGCCCATGTCTCGCAGGGACATTTCAGAATAGAATAAATTTAAAATTTTATGATTTTAAATATTTATTTGGGGATCTCGGCATGCGGGGCGATGTCGACCCGAATAAATATTTAAAATGCCCCATCTCTCGCAGGGACATTTCAGAATAGAATAAATTTAAAATTTTAGGATTTTAAATATTTATTTGAGGATCTCGGCGCGTAGCACGATGTCAACCCAAATAAATATTTAAAATGCCCCATCCTGCAGGGAGATTTTGAAATACATTTTTGCAACATAAGAGAATTTCAAAATGTAAAGTGTATATGTTAATAAAAATGCATGAAATACACAGTACATTAAACATAACATGTTCTTCGAGCAATTTTATGCATGGTACTTCTTCAGGTGTCGACCGTTTATCGGGGGCATAGGCCTCTGACCATGCAGATCGATAAGCTGGTAGGCTCCTCCTTGGTACACCTTCTCGATGAAGAATGGGCCCTCCCAATTGGATACGAACTTGCCACCAATTTTTCGGTGTGGGATGATTGGTCTTCTCAGCACCAGGACTAATTCCCCTTCTTGAAATGCTCGAGGACGCACCATCCGATCAAATAATTTCGTCATTCTTCCTCGGTAGATTTTCAGGTTTTGTTGGGCTTGCAATCTAATTTCATCGAGTGCATCGAGCTCTTCCATTCTTAGGCGAGCATTCTACTCTTGAGTTAGATCGTGTTGAATCGCTACTCGAAGTGACGACAGTTCAATCTCTAGTGGCAACACTGCTTCAGCTCCGAACACCAATGAGTAAGGAGTGGCTTTGGTCGGTGTTTTATAGGTTGTACGATATGCCCACAACACTTCTGTCATCTTCATATGCCACTCTCTTTTATTCTTGGTGAGGATCTTTTTCAACAATTTCACCAGCGTCTTGTTCAAAGCCGCCGCCAAACCATTGGCTCTTGGGTTGTATATTTATGAATACCGCCAATCGATCTTATGTTGATCAACAAACTAATAGATTTTTGTACTCTTGAACGTTGTGCCGTTTTTTAAGATCACGCGGCGTGGTACACCGAATCTGTAGATGACATTATGGGTGAAGAAGTTAATCACGTGCTCGGACGTGACTTCCCTGAATGGAGCTGCTTCTGCCCACTTAGAGAAGTAATCTATTGCTGCCAGTATAAAGCGGTGTCCGGCTGATGACGGTGGATCTATTGGTCCGATTATGTCTGTGCCGCAGCATTCAAATGGCCATGATGCTATCGTTGGGTGCAGTGGATTTGGCGGTTGATGTATAACATCACTATAGATCTGACACTCGTGACACCTCTTAGCATGGTCAATACAATCTCTCACCATTGTAGGCCAATAATAACATATTCTTTTGATTTTAGCAGCTATCTTTGGAGCTAACTGATGTGCTCCACAGAGTCCTTCGTGGACTTCCGTCACCACACTATTAGTTTCCTTGGTCCCCAGGCACCTTAACCACATTTGATCAAAGGATCGTCGATATAGCGTATCGTTAACAAACGCATATCGTAATGCTCTTTTTTGGATTTGTGTAGTCAGAGATTTATCTGTCGGGAGTTTGCTTTCTTTGAAGTAGTCGACGAATGGTTGCCTCCAATCGTCTTCGACTTCAACATCTAAGCAATGTAACCACGACTCCGAGCATCTACTAGTTCTTCGTCTCTTGATTACATGGCGTTCTCCTGGTTGATTTTTAGTGGTGATCTGTTGGGGAGGTTGAGGATCAACCGGGGTTGCATCCTGTTGGCTTGAATTTGGTATTCCCTTTGCCTGCGGGAATTGTAAGATTGCTGGCTCTAAGACCCGACAATTTTCAACCATAATAAATATAGGTATCCCCTTGTCTTCATTGGCCAGCTCCTTGGCCAATTTGGCCAGACAATCTATTTTTGCATTCTGTCCTCGAGGGATTCGAGCTATCTTAATATTTGGCACTTGTTTTAGGAGCTCGAGAGCCCGTCAAAGGTAGTGGGCTAACTCAAGTTTGCAAACCTTGTAAATACTAAGGATTTGATTTATCACAAGTTAGGAATCGCCAAAAATTTGGAGGTCAGTGATTTGGACACCAATCACAATCTCCAGTCCCGCTATTAGAGCTTCGTATTCGGCTTTATTATTGGTCCGAGGTTCAGTTAAACTGAACGAGAATCTCATGATACCTCCCTCGGGTTCTATAAAGACGAGACTGATGCCAGCTTGGGCCTTTGCAAGATTTGGAGGTCTGGGAGATTTGATAGACGATGCCCCGTCAAAATACATCTCCTAAAATTGTAGTTTCTCCTCTTCCTCGACTTGCATGATTTGTTCATCGGGCAAATCATCATTGAGCGGAGAGTCTGCTGGAATTGGATATGCGGCGAAAAAATCTGCCAAAGCTTGTCCCTTCATCGCCTTCTGTGACATGTACACGATGTCAAATTGCAGTAATATCACTGCCCACCTTGCCAAACGACCTGTCAACGTTGGTCTTGTCATCAAAAACTTCGGCGGATCGATCTTTGATATCAAGGTGATCTTGTGAGAGAGCATATAGTGGCAGAGTTTCTGGACTGCAAAAATCAACGCCAGACAGTGCTTCTCGATTGGAGAATAGCGAATTTCCGCTCCAATCAATCTTCGACTGATGTAATAGAGTGTATTTTCTTTTCCTTCTTCATTGTGTTGAGCCAGTAATGCTCCGAGAGACTCTTCTAGTGATGCCGTATACAATATAAGAGGCTTCCTCGGAATTGGCGCTGCGAGAATGGGCGGATTTAACAAGTATCTCTTGATACTGTCAAATGCTTCCTGACATTCTTCATCCCATTTGAAACGAACGTCTTTCTTCATCAGTTTTGAAAATGGCTGGCACTTACCCTACAGATTCGATATGAATCGTCGAATGAAAGCCAGTTGCCCTTGCAGGGAGCGGAGTTGACAGAGGCTTCTTGGTGGCGGCAACTCAATGATCGCCTTGATTTTGTTAGGTCTACTTCGATTCCTTGATGACGAACAACGTATCTCAAGAATTTGTCAGAGGAGACCCCGAAAGCACATTTGAGAGGATTTATCTTCAGATCGAACTTTCTGATTCTTTCAAATACAATCCTCAGGTCATTTAAATGATCTTTTCGATCCATACTCTTGACGACAAGGTCATCTATATAAAACTCGACCTTCTGATGTATTAACTTATCAAAAATATGGGTCATCGTCCGTTGGTACGTCGCACCGGCATTCTTCAGGTCAAAGGGCATGACTGTATAGCAGAATATGCCGATGGGCATTCTGAATGACGTGTGTTTCTCATCTTCAGACGCCATCTTGATCTGATTGTATCCTGACGATCCATCCATAAACGAGAACATGTTATAGTTTGATGTGGTATCAACCAGAAGTTCTGATATAAGGAGTAGAAAATCGTCTTTTGGACACACCTTGTTGAGGTCCCGAAAGTTAATACAGACACAAATCTGTCCATTCTTCTTCTTTACGGGGATAATGTTGGCAATCCAATCGACGTATTTTTCTTCATGAATAAAACCTGCTTCTATGAGTTTCTTCGTCTCTGCAATTACATGTTCTTCAATCTATAATCTCATTCTCCTTTGAGCTTATTTGACGGATGTTGTGTCTGGTTTGATGGCCAATCTGTGAACTGCTACATCAGGGGATAAGCCAGGCATTTCAGCGTATATCCAGGCAAAACAATCCCTGAATTCACAGAGGAGTTCCTTTATTTCCTCGATTTACTCTTATGGTAAAAGAGCACTGATGAAGGTCGGGTGAGGATCTTCTTCAGTCTGAGAAGATATAGTTGAAATGCGATGGTATCTCTTGGAGAATTTTTCAATGCGTCGGCCATCAAGAACAATATCTGTAGGGGTCATCTTTGGGACCCACTTTTGATGAATTTCTTTAATGGTGGATCTCTAGTGTACACACTAGATGTCACACATTATTTTTCATATATATATATACCTTTCGGCAGTGGATTCTTGGATATGCGTCAAAGTGTCACACCCCGATGCTCACCGTACATATCTTGATTATTTCTTTGCTCTACTATTATAATAGATGGTTGTTTTGCCCTCTATCGGGACCTTTCACTGACGACTTTTTGGACATAGAGACCCAGTATCACGTCCTGATGTTCACCGTATATAGCTCAATACTATCATTAGTATTTTTGTTGCTACTATAACACTTAGAGGACTAGCCAAAGATGAAAAGAGAAACCATTCCCCAGTGGAGTCGCCAAAAATCTGTGGGCTCCGAAAATTCGGCCCCGGCCTCCACCCGTTTTGCTTTTCTCGGGGAGGGAGTTTTAACGGAATTAAGTTCCGGGGTAAATTTTGAAAGACAGATGGGTTTGTAGATAAGACACTACCCAGAGATTTCGCCCTCATTTTACGAGGACTTTATGATCTGAGTTCTGGTTTTCTATAGGCGTAAGCCCTTATAGTTAATTACCTCTCCCGATCACAAGAGAGAACTTTCGATTAAGGCTAATCGTCAATCAGATACGTAGAGATATGTGATATCTGGCATATAGTAGTAGTATGGGTATGGAGAATTGGAGAGTTTGAAGATTTGATATTTAAAATTGAAAATTTCACCATCTTGCACTTAAAGTGGATGGTAGGGGAATGGATGATGGACCCGATCAAGATCCCATGATTCCGTCGTCCCGGGTCATCGTGGTCCCTGGTCTACTTAGTCAGAGGAGGTAGTCGACCCAACCTGATAGAAGGACCCTTGTCGGTAGCCATGGGTTAATTCATCCAAGGGTACCTTGTAGACTTGGGGTGAATATTTGTTTAAGGAGAAAAATTTGAATCCACCTTAGCTAACAGAGGACTTTGTGCCCTATCGATCATATCCTATTGATTCATATCTCAAGAATTTGATGCCACTAAGGAACGTATTGGCTCTGGCCATGACCGGTATCATGTGGTGCTATTTTGCAGCAAAACCACTTGGTTCAGAGAGCCTCGAGTCATAACCGTTTATCCTGTAGTGCCATTTAGCGACGAAACTGCCGGTTAGAGGACACGTACCACATCCTTACTGGCAAGAGAGTGTTTGAGAATGGATCCTAGTGATATTTTCGACTAGGCATTCGCTCTGTGTGAGCTGAAAAAAATTTTAATTTGTCCACCTCGGCAAACTATTGCGGAGGGTTGATGGATTTTGCTTTGAGTGTTTGATGATTGGATTTATTTCAATTTTAAACATTTTGGATTTTTGAGATTTTTGGAGACTTGGATTTTGTGGAAAATTTGAGAATTTGGGAGGTATTTGAAATGATTTGTGTGGACCCCTACGGTTGAGATTTGCATTCAACACGGCCATCATTGGGATGTCTGGGGTCATTTTCAGTTCATTGATTGAACCTTGTCGACTCTGTTGAGCCGTCGACAGAGGATGGGGTTCTGTAGGCTTTATGCCTTTGTAAGTGAATTCTCTTGATTATAGGCTTTGAAGGCCTAATATGAATGTATTAAAATAAATATCCCGATCGATGTCGTGATCGTATATTTGTTTGATAGTTCGAGCCGTGTCGACTCCTATCTATCACTGTAGAAGGATCAGGCTCAAACTTGAATTCACTTATTAACCCGCACAGCATCCCTCAACATCACGTGTATACCAATAACACGCTCGCCGGGGCCCATGCGAGTATTTGAGGGCATTTTATAATTATTTACAGAACCTTGTTGACTCCTATCTGCTTGCATAGGAGGAGCGGGTTCAAATTTATTGACCCGCGCAACATCCCTAGACGTCACGTGTGTACCAATAACACGTTCGTCGGGGCCCATGCGGGTTTTTGATTGCTCTTGCCCCTTTTGTGTACCTATGTGTATACAAATTAAGGTGCATGTGCGAGAAAATTTTATAATATTTGTAAACGCCTTCTGTCCGCTTGTAAGGATGTTGCGGATCCAGTGGTGTGGCATCGTACTACGGTCATTTGCCCATTGTGTACAGGTAGACTGTCGTGTACTACTCGTTGCTTTACGCAGGTAGATTGTACTACACTAATGAATCTCCTAGTTTTATTTGTAGATATTGCATTCATCACGAGCTTCTATGATGTCTCGTAGATGGTACTTTACATGAGAGGATTCCTATGATGGTTCGTAAGTATTTGAATTTACTACAAATCATCTGCTTCTGCCTTTTGTAGTAATTTGTACGAGCTTGCATCTGCAACCTATTCTCCACCTTTACTTATAGGAGGGGCTAGAGTTCTTGTTGTATATTTGTCTTCTTTGTTTGTGGAGGACATATGTACTTGTGTCCACAGAGGATTTACCGCACTTATTTCATATCCACTGTTGTTATCCACAAGTAATTTTATTGTTCGTCGTAGCTGATAGGGAATAGTTGTATTCGCTACGATCTTCTGGATGTGCTTGCAGTAGAGCCATTGCACTTGCATCGTATCCACCTTCACCATTCACAGATGAACTATTGTAGATTTACGGGTCTCCTGTATTTGTTTGCAAGTGGAGTATGTATTTGTGTCCACAGGGGATTCATTGTACTTATGATACGCCCACTATCGTTATCCATAAATAGATCACATCAACCATCTTAACTTGCATTCACCTGATGTTGCATTGATTACTGATTGTATGAATTCCATAGTATTTGTACTTTGCCGTAGGCTACTGGATGAATTGCATTCACCATCGACTTCTATGCATATTGATTGATGAATTGCCATATATGCTGTCATTATTCATCATCAAATTGATGTATTTGCTTCAAGGTTTTCAATCATCTCTTAGTTGGCAGTTCACTACCTGCTCTATCATTGTTGATTGCATGGTTGCATGTGCTTCTAGAGTACTATTGTTATCGGCTGCTTAAATATCCCAGTGTTCGTTGCATGGTACATGTACTTGCATTATAACCACCTTCATTATCCACAGGTGATTTTATTGTACTTGTTGGTAGTGACAAGTTGTATGCAGACTGTTGGCATTGACGACAAGGTATTGATGTGTTCGACACTTGCATAGCAAATCTCTGATTATTGCATGTAGATGGCACCCGGGCATTTTGCAGTCGACTGACTACTTGCAAAATATTCATGTTTAGAGCGGGCCTTTGACTTTAGCTTGCTAATAGCTTGCATCATATCCACCATCATCATTCACCAATAGTGTTTGTGTACTTTTTTGCAATGGCATTAGTTGTATACAGTTTGTTGATGTTGACTTCAAGGCATTACTGTACTCAGTGCCTGCTGCCTCGATGTGATTTGTTATATGCATGATAGATTTTTCATTGTTACTTTCAGATGCCACTTGAGTTCAGGTTAATTTGTGTTCAAGTCTTATATCATTTTGCTCGAGTTTTAGTTCAACATTTATTTCAAGTTCAAGTTCGAGTTCTTTAGTCCACAGTGTAATCTTTTATTCACCCGAAATTTCGGCAGCCTCCCGACGTCTCCCCTGTTTAGGGGAAAAATCAAGAGGCAACCTTTCCCTCCACGCTACATGAGCGCTTCAGGTAGATGTCCGTAGATACCATGGCTGCATTTTTTCTTCAATCCCTAAGACGCTACATGAGCGCTTAGGGGTCTTGGGCACCTGTTGCAAAGAGTACAGTAATTTCCCCACGTATGGGTACTTAGTTTTCGTCCCCCTCACGCTACATGAGCGGTCCGGGAATTACCCACCTCATCGCAAGCGCCGTACCGATTTTCCTCCCTACTATGCTACGTGAGCGCGTAGGGGGTTTGCCAGCTCGTCGCAAGCATCGAGTAAGGGATTTTAGGCGATTGCCCGCCTCATCGTAAGCGTCGCATTAGCTTCTCTCCCCACTACGCTACGTGAGCGCGTAGGGGGTTTGTCAGCTCGCCGCCAACAACGAGAATGAGAATCTAAGTTTAGAGATTATACCTGCACGGTCGGTGTCGATGGCGATGTCGGCTCGTGGATCAAGGCAAGAGAGGAGTATTCCTCTCTTTCTTATTATATAATTAATTATAATTAATTATATTTAATAATGATAAATTATAATTTAAAAATAATTAATTATAATTAATAAATAATCATAATTAATTATAATTAATTTAAATTAAAATAATTAATTATAATTAATTTTTAAGCAATTATAGTTAATTACTAAATAATAATAATTAACTATAATAATAATAAAAATTAATTATATTTTATTTTAATTAAAACTAATCATTATTAGTAATAATTAAATATTTAATTATAACTAATTTTAATTAAATATAATTAATTATTATCAATAACAATTAATTATAACTAAAAATAATTAATTTTAATTTAGAAGAAATTATGTACGATTTGTGAGGGATTTATGTTGGATTTGAGAAGGATTAAACAAGATTTGGTGAAAGATTTGGGAGTGATTAGATCTAACAGAGAGCTAACTCGTCTGTTACTGCCCTAAATCCCCACAGTTTGGCGAATTTACTGGGTTTGGCCGAAGAAGCTCGTGATAGGGAGAACATTACCTTCACATGAGCGAACTCCTGTTGCTGCTTCTAATCAAAATGTTGAAACTCCCGATCCTACAAGAAAGGGAAAGTCGTAGAAGGAGGCGGAGAAGGGGGAGATCGGCTAGGGCTTGTGGCTAGGTAAGGAAAACTCCTCTCTCTCTCTCTCTCTCTCTCTCTCTCTCTCTCTCTCTCTCTCTCTCTCTGTGCGTGGATCGAATGGATCAGACGGAGGGATTCAGTCGAAGCTTGCGACTGGATGTGGAGTTTGATTGATGTTGAAGGATTCGGCTAAGACTGTGAGAGAAGAGGGGAAGATCGGAGCTAGGCGTCGAATCTGGTAGGAGATCGGGATGGGGAAGATCGGCTCTTCTTATAGCTTGAGGAGAGGTTGAAGGGTAGATCAGATAGGGAAGAGGGATGAGGGTGCTCGGCCCAGTAGAGATCAAGTGCGACTTTGAGGTAGGGGCGACGGGGAGCTCTGGGATCGGTTCGGCAGTGGGATGTTGAGAGGCTACAGGATTTGAGGGGTTTCGCTGAATGGAAGGAAGAGGTTGATGGGAGATCTAGCTTGCAAAGTCGAGGCCGGAGGTGTGGAGGAATTTCAGCTGGGATTTGAGATCAGGATTCGAAGGGAGGTAAGGGCTTTGAGGTCGGTTAGCAGAGGGAGCTTGCGATGCTTTTCTGGAGCTCAAGTGAGGAAATGGCGGAGGTTTGCGAGAATTTTGCTTGGGTGGATCGGAGGAAGCAGCAGGAAATGAACAAGAGCTTTGCTTCATTTTAATGATGCGAAGGGGATGCGATCAAGACGAGCACGATAGGTCTGTAAACGGCGCCGTTGCAGAGGTATGGAGCACTGTAGCTGCGACGGGGTAAGCAAGATCTTCGCAGGATTCGTGCAGGTATTCGGGGTGTCTCCACCACAGGTAATCATTTAACACCTTTTTTATAAATTTTTTTTATTTGTTCTGTTTAGAGAGGTCAACAATCCTCAATTCGAGAGGAGGATCTATCTCTCCCAAATCTCTAGACGCCGCTAGAGCCCAAAAACCTAAACCTAAGAGATCTCAAATTTCAGCCAAAATTCAAGATGCCCTAACCCTAGGAAAACAAACTATTTAATGCATACAATTCAAAAGAAAATCTTTAAACAGTCCCTACATTCAATTTTCCCTCCCAATTCCCTCAAAAAACCTTTCAAATCTACTCAACTGGCTTCTGTGGCTCGTACAGGAGGCGGAATCTCCGCCTCTGTTCGCAAACCGGTCTAACACACTGTATGATTGGTAAGCTATTAGATAGAACAATCTCCCTTACTTTGATAGCCTTTTAATCTTATTTAATAATTACTTCTAAATAAAGATAAATCCAAATATTTAAAACAATCCCATAAAAATAATATTCTCTCCTACACTTTAGTTAGTCCCTTGATGTTTAGTATTTTGTGGGATTTTAAATGCAAATCTTTCTGGAATTCCTATTGGATAGAAATTTGTAGGGCAACTTTCTCTCTACTCCTAGCAGCCAGACCCTCAAATTTTAGGATATTGGTTTAGCAATTTGAATAAAGCTCATTGTATTTGAACTACTATCCATAATGTTGCTTTCATGTAGCCATGTATGCTCCATGCACCCAATTTGACTTCTAGGCTTCAATTGGGTCTAAATTTTGGATTAGACTTAGGCTCTCTTGGATTTAACCTGGCCATTTGATTTTGGAGCTTCCTAGACTATTTTTTGATGAAGGCAAACTTCACACATCCCAACAAAATTGTTTTTCTTTTCTCCCTATTTTATGAAGAATAATAGATTTCTTATCATGAGATCTCACCTTTCTTTTTTTATGGAACACGTGAATTTAAATTTCTAGATGAGGGTGAGAACCTGACACCATAACATATGGGTATGAAAAGTGGAAATCTAGTAAAACAATGATATTTTCTATAAACTTTGCACATACAATATTAGTTTTTTGAAAGGTTTAATTCCCCTTATTATGCCCATCCCTACTGCCCTACCCCACCCTTTTCCTATTATGGTGCATGAATTTCAATTTTCAAATCAAAGTGATAACAAGATAATTAGAAATAAGGATAATCTATTGAAACCTGTCCAATGTTAATGAAATCCTCTGGAAACTTGCATCTAACTATTAATGCTTAAGAAGTTTTTTTTTTATTCTTACCGAAGGTGGGATCAGCAACAAAGACGATGGTTCTATCATCCACTTGCCAAAAGTCTCTAATTGCTAATCCTGAAATCAAAAGGGTAAAAATAATTGTTTAAAGAATTAGTAGTAAATAAAGTGAAAGGATACTAATTCACCAAACGTCATAAGATGAAAATCTATATAAATAATGCTAGAGTGCATTTCATAGATTCTAGTAATCATAATATCATCAAAGAAAGCTGCATATCAAATATAATGTTTACGAAGAACAGTGGATAAAAGCCGGTTGAATGACTATTCAAATGTCCTGGATCAACAAATAGTTTGATAAACACTAGAATGGCATTCTCAATCTTATCCACTACAATTAGATTTAATGGTATGGGAATTTTGGAGCAGCTAAATAAAATTAAAACTGAAATTAATGATGATGTTTTTGAATTATTACCCGGTGTTTCAGGATAATTTTGTGCAAGTACTCGGAGCTTAAATCCTGTTTCCTCCTCAAGGTCTGCAATCTCTTGACGGAGTCTATTCTCCTAACAGGAGCTTGAAACATATCACCCTCAATTATGAATATTATGAAACAGCAAAATGATACGAAAGTTTTTAAGCAAGAAATAGAATAGATCATATGGAGAGCAGGGAAATGCAATCATTAGCAAAAATGCTCAGTATAGCAGGAAAAGTAATGTCAAATTATAAGAGAATTTTATGGTAACTCAGTCTATCTTTGTTTGTTCAAATTTGACTGTGTTTATACTCTTGAGATTCACCGATCTTTATTCAAATCTGAAGAACGAGCACTTCAGCTGGAAAACAGCCAAACTATTCCTTTGGCGTAGAACTTTCACAAAATTTACACAAAAGCACATATGCCATGCCTTGGGCTAGAAATTTTAAGAAGCTTACTTGGGCAAAGTAAGGAAAAAATATATTTTACACCATTATAATTTTTTGCACAATTCCTCAATTACAGGCTATCCTTGGCAACATAATAAAGCACTAATTTAGTGGCTTGTTGCATTTTCAGATTCCAGATTCATACCAACACTTAAGCAGATGTTGTTTCCTAAAGCAGCAAACCCCATAACTTCCACAAAAGCCTACAGATTTGTGAACTTTGAGTTCTACTTAGTTCAGAATTCTGTCATCCTTGAGACAATGATTGTCGCATTTGCAAGTTATTTCAACAAGCTAGAAATGGCTATCCCTTTAGTAAATCTCCATGGAACTTTTAGAAATCTTGATAGGACAAAAAGTAAGAGAACAATTGACACCTGGCCTGCAGAGAGAAAGCCAGCAACATCGATCACAGAGCTAAACTCCTTAGGAAGCAATTCTGGTTTGTTAACCCCAACTTTTGCATCAACAGAACCTGACCCTGCACGTGTTGCAGATATTTATTCACTAGAAATTTTAAGTACTAGTTTGAGAAACAATCACACAAGTGATTGTTTAGCATTCTAAAATGAAATGTTTTCCAAAAAAAAAAAGACAATGAAGGATCATCTGTACGGAAAATCCAAAACATAGATTACAACTGAATGATTTAACATATAGCACATGCAATTCCAGTTGACATTTTTTGGTTTCTGTCTGTAATTATTTTTCTTTTGTCAAAAAAGAGCTAGCAAAGAGCGTAAGTTTTCTTTGGTCCTCTAGTTTTCGCAAACAAAGAAGATTTTCATACTTACACTTTTGCAGAATACAGTTGTGTCTTTACCATTTTTTGTGCACAATGTAACAAGCAAGTACCCAAAACCGCATCTAACCCTACTAGTGCACAGCCAAATGGGTTCACAAACACAAAGTAAGTACTGTAATTGGAAGAAAGCAAGAGAACAAGATAAAGAAGCAAAAATTTGCATGAAAACCACCAAACGTAAGTGGAAAATAACAAGTTTTATTTCTCACAAATCAACACTAATTTTGGTTTACTTTTTAATCTTTATGTTACATTAAGAGTTTTAAAAGGTCAACAAAGCTTAATACATTTGGTTTGATTCAAGCATACAAAAAAAAAGTGTTGGATTAAACAAAAAACAAGAGAAAGAAACTCACCCAACAAATGAGAGGGTATGAAATTCTACACCATATTACATTCGAGATGACAAAATACTGTCCTCCAAAGATATGCGAGGATGACCTCTTAAATCATAATATTTATACCTAAGAAATGCCCTTTGATATTTTCATTGTGTTATCCCTTGTCCTTATCATTTTCTTTTTATTTCTCATACGATAGAGAAGTTCACTCTCAAGATAAATGCAATGAAAATCATAACCCCTCCACATTATCCTTTCCTAACCCTTGTGTTAAAAGGAAAAAAAAAAAACACCTAACTTCTATGTGGAAGCGTCAACCAAAAGAGAATACAATAAATCATATAAAAAATACTAAAGAGATCAAGTGCCACAAAGAGATAATCAAGCTTTATGCGGATGGGTTTAAATTATGTATATTGTTGAGGATGGAAGTAAACACCGCAATGAAATAAATATGAAAAATAGAAAAGCAGCGGAAAATAAATGACATCAGGATTTAACCCAAAATTGGGAAAAAAATCATGAAGCCACAACACACCAAGAAATCCACAATGAAAATGGGGAGATATAAGTACAAATCTATTTTCTCTCTCGCTCTCTCCTTGCTTGTCTTCTCTCTCACACCGTTCTCACACAAGAAACAAAAGAGAATTCAATGACAATACACCAAGGGACACCACCCTTAAGAAAAATGAGAAGTATGCCTCGAAGAGCTACGACGCTAGTTTAGAGCCCTGCGGCGCTCAAACCTTTGATCCCGATCCGTCTGGCAATGCTAGGGCGCTCAAACCCGTAGCACTACAGCACTATAAAGCATTGTGATGTTGAATCTAGATCGTTGTGGCGCTCTGCTCTCTATCGCTTCTCTCAACAAACTCTGCAGCACTAGGGCACTCGGGTGCATAACGTCGGGGCATTGTACAAAAAAAAAATTCGGGAGCAAAGCACCCGAACCCAAGCAGGAGGAGGACCCTCCGCACCCCCTCACTTAGCACGACAAATTGAACTAAGATTCGAGGTAACAATACAACCCGATTAACCATCACAATCAGATTCCACATAGAACTAATATATATGTACGTGGAAGAGGAGATAAGATTCGATCTACTCAAAAGAAGCCACAAGCAACATACAAAATAAGGACAATCACTAACAATTCCTAAAACCTTAGTTGGCCCTCTCTCAAAACCAAAAGAGACCCAAGTCACTCAAGACAAATAAAAGAGAAATGTATTCAAAATAGACAATAAAAAAGTATTAAACTAAGACTAGAAATTACTCGCTTGTCGCTTCAAAAGTTTCTCAATAGGGTACCTTTATATCCCACTATGAATCAATCTCATACTTTTTAATGCAATATTTTTTGTTTTCATATTGATACTCTGTCGTACAAGAAATGAACTTTATGTTATTTCCTCCTATTTTCTCTCTTATTCTATTTCCTTACCTATTTAAATTTCCTGAAAACTCCAAGCCTTTCACACCCATGCATAAATTTCGAAACCATGCACACGCCCAAATTCATCTCATGCCCAATCCATATAGACCAATTTATTGGACTTAAAGTAGGCGATTTTAAATATAAATCAAATCTAAATTCATAGATGATATTAACCTAAATATAAAATAATTTGTTATTATATTAAACAAACCTCCTAATATAAATCATGGCTTACCCTTATTAAATTACTGAGTGAAAAAACCTCATAAATCTTGACACAGTAGTATGACATTGATATTGAAAATGTTACTTCCACTGAATCTTCGTACCATCAAAGTGCTTGTCACCTTGCTCTGAATTTTACAATGTAGTTGATACAAATAGGCACTAAGATGGACTATGAAATACATAATCTATCTTCTTGATCATTGTCCCCTCAAGACATACCATCTTTTGCTCTGGAACTTGATTTGCAAATCTAAAGCTCACGTTTGATTCTACAATGGTATCATAGGCACTAGGATGGTCTATGAAACACACAATCCATCTTCCTGATCATCACCCCCACAAGTAAGAACCTAACCTTTTTATAGTTTTCTAAATCATGTTGCTACACAATAAATGATAAAGCTAAAGTAACTACTCAAATTTGCCCCCTCAACATATAGAGTCTTCCAACCATTTTACCTTTATGCCAACCAAAGCAACTTTGTAAACTTTAAAAACTTCAGCATCTCCAAAGAGCCTGTATCATGCAACACTAAAAGCATTAACATTCATAAATCTAAAGGCACCGGTAACTTTAGCCTGTAGCAGTAATGGGAGCAAAAACAGAGAAGAAGGTAAATGATATATTGAGTATATACTGTCTCATCTATTACTGTATACAAGGGTATATATATATATGGATGAGAGAGTGACATTTGGCTAGTGATGGATGATGCAGAAGCGGAACTAGGGGTGTAAACAAGTCGAGTCAAGCTCGAGTCAGGGGGTGTTCGAGCTCGACTCACGAGTCATATATCGAGCTCTAGCTGGACTCGCGATACTGTAACGAGCTCATCGAGCCGCTCGTCCGCTTTTCCCACCCAGTTTTTTATTTTTCCGCCCAGTTTTACCGCCCGATTTTCGCACAGGTGGAGAGAAGAAGCTACCGCTTTGGGAGAAAAGAAGGCTGCAGCATTTATTAGCATTGATATTTGAGAGAAAACTTCTGAATTTTTTTGCTGTTGAAGATTTGAACTTAATTTTCTAAAACTTTTTTTTAATTAGCATTTATTAGCTCGAGCCGAGAATACTGTTGTCAAACTTAATTTTTCTGAAACTTAATTTATTACTTTTAAGTGTAATCAAAATATTAATAATTAAAAATATTAGCTTGAAATACGATTTTCGAACCGGCTCGTGAGCTCATGAGCCAAGCCTCAACAAGCTCGAACTCGAGCTCGTTTACTAAACGAGCTCGACTCGTGAGCTCGATAAGCTCAACTCGTGAGCCCATAAACGAGTCGAGCTCGAGCCGGCTCGGCTCACTTACACCCCTATGCGGAACACATGGCAGACATCCAATTGTTGTACCAAAACTAGGTTGTTATGTGCAGAGTAAGAAGTGGAGCAGGCCCAATGATATAGAGTAGTAGCGCATATGTCTACTAACAAAATCTAGCCAATGTCCTAATTAAAACATTATGTGCCCTCAACTTCACAGTGTCAAAGTTGATCATCTTTTGTGCCAAATTATTTCTTAAATGGACAAAACCAACAAAACATGGCTTATAAGGATAAAACAATCACTTATCAGGACATATAAAGAAAAGAAAAAAAAAATCACTTATCAGGACATATATAACATGAACAAGGTGGGTCTAGAATTCATGCCCCAATTAGGAGCTGGCTTGCATATTTGGATTTTGTTAGGTTGCCTTAGCTGTTAATAGATATAATATGCTAGTCTACAGAGAATTATATGCTTTACTTGTACAAGTTTAGAGTTTTTTTGGACACAACTGTGGAATGAATGTTTTAATGACTTGCTATAACCATTATAAATATTTAATTAATTGATTTAATATTTTTTATTTCTAATATAATTGACATTTGGCCTAATGATTATATTAGATACTCAAATCTCAGTTGTTAATTGCTTGAATTTTAATCAACTAAAAATTAAAATAGAGTTTATTTCATTCAAGAGTAGCTCATTTGAAATGAGATAAATTCAATCAAATTTGATTATATATATATCAATGCTTTAAGGGCATTTTTGTGCTTTCCCCAATACAAGACAAGCCAAAATTACCCCAATGAAACCAAGGCAAACATTTGTGTACACTTTGTAAGCGAAAGAATCACCCTGGGATCTTGGAGCATGCCTTTTACACCCATAAATATTCCCAAGTTAAAATTTATGAAAACTTAACTTTGTTGCATGAATGCATCAGGCTTATTGTGTGATAGAAAAGTACCTCTCAAACTTAAGGGAAAATTCTATAAGATGGTGGTGAAACCTGTAATGCTTTATGGTGCCGAATGTTGGCCATTAAAAGAGAAGCATAATTCTAAGTTAAGTGTTGCATAGATGAGGATGCTCAGGTGGATGAGTGGCTTTACCCTTAGAGATAGGATACGAAATGAGCATATTCGTGAAAAGGTTGGAGTAGCTCCAGTGGAAGATAAGATTAGAGAGAGTCGCCTTAGATGGTTTGGTCACGTAAAACGGCGGCCTCCCGATGACCCGGTTAGGAAAGTAGAGGTCTTAGATTTGACTTATGTTAAGAAAGGTAGAGGTAGACCTAAAAAGACTTGGTTAGAAAATATTAAAAATGATCTTTCTTTATTAGATTTAAACGAGAATTTGACTTTTAATAGGACACAATGGAGAAAAAGGATTCATGTAGCCGACCCCACGTAGTGAGATAAAGGCTTGATGTTGTTGTTGTTGTTGTAACTTTGTTGCATCCTGAAAAATTCACGGCAATAGAGAGATAAACAATTTAAAATCTTAGTTTCGAATGAAGATCCAACACACATATAGATAAAGAGAGAGGGGAGCGAAAGTCATAAAAGATACTGTAATTTTTACGTGAAAAACCCTGAAAAGGGAGAAAAATCACGGGGCCTAGCCAAGTTAAAATGATTCTACTAGAGGGACTGTAGTCGGCGGGTGACAGAGATTGGTGTAGTATGTTGATGGGAGCCAGGAGGTGATTCGGCAGCAATCAACGGTCGGGCAGAGGTGCGGTGGTCTAGTGACGATCGACAATTGGGCGGAGGTCTGGCAGCAGTCGGCGATCGGAGGATCGGCGAAGTTCTGGTGCTGGTAGGTGGCCAGGCAAAGGTCGGCATACGGACGGTGGTCCAGCGTAGTCTGCGGACGGGCAGTGGTCGGTGACGGGTGGTGGTCCGGCGACGGGTGGTCGAGGAAGTTCACCAGCGATAGTGCTTGGGTAGAACTCTAGGATCCTTGAAGCCTTATAGCTCTCTCCAATCTCCAACAAAAGGTCCCTTCATGAAGACAGTATGGGCCTATTTATAGATATTTGTGAGTGGCATACTCCGTAAATATGAAGAACATTCAGGATAATTTTTGAGTGCTCCATCAGACGGCTCATATTGATTCCCTCAATCATAGAGTATTCATTCAACATTTAATTTCCTTAATGATGTCGAAATTAAGCGTTCTCGGGCTCGTTGGATTCATTTTGTCGAGCTGCTCGATTTTATTATAAGCATGTTGAATTTGGAAATCATTTGGCCATTCAATTTATGCTTTGAACCTTTCAAACGTTATTAGGCTCCCGATTTGGACCCATTTGGGCTCGGATTGGATCAATTTTGGTGTTGTTGTGTTCGTCTCTTCGAGAAATTCAGTTTGGTTATATGTTTACTGAGATTGGAGTTTGGATGGCCCCGAATTTAATTTTGAAAGTTATCAGCTTATATATGCATGTCTGATCAAGGTGAGTTTTTGTAATGTATCAAACTTAAATGATAAGAAAACCCCAATTAGCTATCAACTCAAAGAAAAGACTTATATTTTATCTTAATCTATTAAGTAAATACCCAACTTAACTAGAGTTGAAATCAAAATATTTAATTTTGAGTTGAGGTCAACTTAATCACAACTTGATAACACACCTAACTGCATGGAATCACAAAATAAGATTTTTTTTTTATTTTTTTTTCCTGATGATTGATAGCCATAGTTAACTAGTTATAAACTAATTTATACTAGATTAATCTGAGATTACAACTTCATAATAAATGAATTGTGAGGCCAGTTTCTTAGACTTTAGTGAGCTACATATTTTATTACACTAATAAATCTTTAATTATAATTAATGCAACTGAATACACATATCAAATAATACATTATATTAAAAACATCAATTATAATGAATCAACCATAGTTACAATAATCCAAATCCTTAATTAGATTTGGTCAAAGCCATCAAAAGCACCTTAGGTCATCTCCAACGGAACTCGAAACGCATGTATGCAGTCCGCCAAATGCTCCAATTGAATGGCAAAAGCCACTCTTAATTCTCTGCGTGAACAGTGCGACTCCAATATTGGCGTCAAACTGTTCACCAACACAATTTTTTTTAAATTCAAAAAATTGGGTTATTACCTCTAGATTATTAAGTGTAGATTTTTATTATTAATAATTTATAATTTATAAACGCATTATTTTTTAGAATTTAAATTATTTTTATATAATTAATTTATTTAAATTAGGCTATTCATTTTAAATAATGTAAAATGCGATAGCATAATTAAGATACAACATTAATATATAAATTAAGATAAAATCTTCATATAAATTTAAAAGATATTGAGTAATACAATACCTCAACAAAATGAAAAACAAAAATCAAAATACATGACAAGTTTAGACAACAAAAATTTAAAATAAGGAATAAAAATAAAAATAACTAATAGTGATAATCTAACTTAAGATATAGCTCCTCCCTATCGTTACGTCATTTAAGGAAAAGAATATAACATGAGTTATTATTTGGCTGATAATATATATATCCAAAATGGTCCACCATTGTGCAAACTATTCAACGACCACGTACTCCAAAGAAATAATATTTTGCAATGAAATAGGAAGCATGCAGAAAAGACGTAGAACGTGCTTTTGGAGCTCTCCAATCTCGTTTTGCAATTGTGGCAGGACTGATATATTTTTGGAGCAAAGAAGTGTTACATGACATAATGACTACATGCATAATTTTGCATAACATGATAATCGAATTGAATGCAACAGTGGACCAGTTCAAGTTGCGAGAAAAGCGTCACCCCCGGAGGTCGAAATGGTGGTAGATGAAAACACTCAATTTCAAGAATTTATCGCTCGCCATAGACAAATCAGGGATAAAAATGCCCACATCGTACTGCGAAATGCATTGATTGATCATTTGTTGGAGCAGTATACTAATTCTAATGTTTAATTAGGTGCATGGGTATTCTTTTTTCATTCCTATTTATGCGTTCTAATGTAATTTTTATTTTATTTAATAAATATTTCTTTTAATAAATGCATATTTATATTCCGAATTAATTTATTGAGTAAGATTTATTTTTGTTAAAAAATTTATATGTAGGTCTAATTTGAAATTTTGATAAATATAAAGATATGATTATAAATAAAAATATAAAATAAAACATGAGAAATAATATACATAGAATATTCTTTTTTTAGTGTAAGGAAATGAAGTTTGGTTGGAGATCAGTTACTGCATTTTGAAGTATTACTATATTTTAGAGTGGAAAATGAGTTTTTCGGTTGGAGATGACCTTAGTTATGTTGAATGTTACCTAAACCTAAATCCTATGTAGCTATGCTCTTCTTTTAATTACTATAATAATAATAATTAGAATACTAGTTGGATTGACCTAGTTATTAATTCCATAACACAATCTATTTGAATCCCCAAATCCTTTAACCTGCATCCAAAGAGTTCTCAGAGATTTGCTTGGATTTAATATATGGTCATCAAAATAATACTCAGGATTTAACGCCCTCAGATTTAATCAATTCGGATTCATTTATAATCTAAATGCAACCAAACAGCCTTTAAGGTAGTCAACATTGTCGAGGAAAAACTGAAAAACAATAGAACTATGGAAGAGTAACCACGAAAGTTAGAATAATACCACTGAGACATATTCCGACAGCTAAGGCGCCGGAAAGGGCCAATTTCAGCGACTTGGACCTGAATTCGTCCGCCCAGTAATTGGAAATGCTTAAAATGGGAGAGATGGGAATATCCCGGTGGCTAGAACTGAATTTTCTGGAATAATTACTGGAATTTTTGGATGAAACTACTCGGATTGGAAGAGATTGAGGAACAAGAACTGAAGCCATCATCTCAGCTGTCTTCTATAATGGAACTTGCAGTGTTCGTGGAGCTGGATTTGGAGGAACGCAGGACCTTCTATGAGGAATGGTAAGAAGTGCCCGAAAATGAAATAGGTTATATATATAATATTATAAGTAGCATCGTGCCATTTTTTTAATTATTAAATATATATATTTATGCACAATAAGAAAAATATGAGTTAAATATTTGTTATAAATATTAATATGTGGATGATAATTTAAAAAAATAATCATAAGAGATTTAGGCTTCATTTGAGATAATTTTATTTCTTCTTAAAGCAGCTTTATAGCATAAAATTTTTAATTTTTTAACAAAAATATAACTTTAACAAACAGTAAGAAAGCGGTGCAAAACAAAACCTTAAAGGTTTCGTCTGGGACGGCTTTCTTATTGCTTCTTAAAGCTGCTTTCTAGTGCAAATATTTTAATTTTTATACTAAAAAGCTGCTTTAAGAAGCAGTAAAAAAGCCGTCCCAAATAAAACCTGAATCACTCTCACCCCTACTTTTACTAACTTTTCAATATAACGCCTTATGAATTTAAAAATTAACCTTAACACCTTTTCAAAACTTACCCAACCCGCCATATATATGAAAACTCCATTGGTGGGGCCTATTATTATTAAAAAAAAAAAGGCAATCAATTAAATTTATTCAGAAACCAGCGATATCGTCTCTCGACCACTCTTGGATAAATAACCTTCTCCCCCTTCCCTTCCATCAATCACCCTCTCCCATAGTTTCTCTCTTCTTCTTCTTCTTCTCTTCCAAACTCCATAATCAATTAATCAATGGCGAACTCTAAACCTCACCTCTTACTCATCCCTTACCCTCTTCAAGGCCACATCATCCCCGCCGTCCACCTCTCCCTCAAACTCGCCGCCGCTGGCTTCTCCATAACCTTCGTAAACACCGAAGCCGTTCACCACCGTCTCCAAACCAACGGGGCCGCTCAAAGCGATATCTTCGCCGGCGCTAGGGCCGCCGGCTTCGATATACGTTACAAGTTGGTCAGCGACGGTCTTCCGGTTAGCTTCGACCGCTCGTTATATCACGATGAGTTTATGGCAAAACTGCTTCATGGCTTGCACCGGAACGTGGAGTTGCTCGCCGGGCGGTTGCCGGCGCTCACCGGTCTGATAGCTGATACTTTCTTTGTTTGGCCTGCCACGCTCGCCCGATCTCTTGGAATACCGTACATCTCTTTCTGGACGGAACCTGCCCTCGTGTTCTCTCTGTATTATCACATGGATCTTCTCCGGGAAAATGGGCATTTTGGATCGGATGGTGAGAATATTCTCTGAATGAATTCATATATTATTATATATTTTTAGTTTATTATCTTATTTAGAAAAAAAACTATGATTTTTTATGATATGTTTAAAAATTTTAAATATAGTTAATTGAGTTATGTTAATCACAAATATTTTTAATCCACCATTTAATTAAGCTCTTTAGAAAATATTAGAAGAGGTGATAGAAATACTTTTATTCAATTTTATTTTAAATATGATCAATAACTTGCTTTTAATTAATTATTTTTAAGGTATTTATATATAATAGCACTCAAAATATTGATATTTATATATTTAATACTAATAGTTCATTATTTACCTCCATAGCACTTAAAATAGTAAATTTCTTTACCCTGTCATCAATTCCATCGATTTCGTCGCTCATTGCTAGTCACAGGTCGCCCACCAAGGCATCGGAAACTCCCCTTCTTCTACTCAAAGGAAATCATCAGCGAAAATATTGATGGGAGCGAATGACGAAGAAGGTATCAGTGGACAACGAGTTTTATAAACGAAGGTGCTACCAGATGTAAATAATAAAATTTAGATCTTAAATATATAAAGTACTAGGTATGTAAATCTCTTTTATTTTTTTAAAGTTAAATTATAAATGGAATTTGCTATCACAAAATTATGTGAAAATGAGTGTAATGTAAAAATTATTGGTTATTTTTATAGTATATTGATTATTAAATAATTTAGAAAATTGTTAAATTATTTGATTTTTTTATTCTCAATATTTGAATATTTAGAATAGTGCCGTTAAGATCTATCTTAAGATAATTTTATATGATAGTACAATAAAAAACATTAATTACAAAAAAAACTCGTTACAATTTTCATTATAGCAAGAAAAAAATTTATTTTGTAAAATGGAAACAAAACGTTTACATCGTAAATAAAATGAACTTTTTGTTATTTATTATCTTTTTTTTTTTGAATTAAATGTGTACTGTGATTTGTAGTATTCTTTTATTAATCAAAGATGCTGTCAGCACGAACAGATAATCGAAAAGATACGATCACCTATTTACCGGGGGTGACTGCAATCGAACCGGTCGATCTAATGTCCTACCTTCAAGACACCGACACCTCGACCGTGGTTCACCAAATAATCTACAAAGCCTTCGACGAAGCTCACCGAGCCGATTTCGTGCTCTGCAACACGGTCCAAGAGCTCGAACCCAACACAATCTCCGCCATCCAAAAGAAAAAACCGTTCTACGCGGTCGGGCCCATATTCCCGACCGACGTCGGCCGCACCACCGTCGTGCCCACGAGCCTCTGGACCGAGTCGGACTGTTCCCAATGGCTGAACAGTCGACCGCCCGGTTCAGTTCTCTACATCTCCTTCGGAAGCTACGCGCACGTGGAGAGGAGGGAGTTGGAGGAGATCGCGCACGGGGTGGCGTTAAGCGGGGTGAGCTTCGTCTGGGTGCTGCGACCGGATGTGGTGAGTTCGGAAGACCCGGATCCGTTGCCGGTGGGGTTTAGGGAGGAGACGGCCGGGCGAGGGATTGTGGTTCAATGGTGCTGTCAAACGGAGGTTTTGGGGAATTCGGCGGTGGGAGGGTTTCTGACGCATTGTGGATGGAATTCGGTGTTGGAGAGTGTGTGGAATGGAGTTCCGATGATCTGTTACCCTTTGCTGACGGATCAGTTTACGAATAGGAAGTTGGTGGTGGGGGATTGGAAGGTTGGGGAGGGTTTTAATGGCGGAAGGGGAGTTGTGAGGAGGGAGGAGGTGGGGAAGAAGATTGAGGGGTTGATGAAGGGGAATGAAGGGGAGAGGATGAGGGAGGAGTTGAAGAACGTGAGGGGAGTTTTACGGGCGGCGGTGGCGGCGGGCGGGTCGTCGGGTCGGAATTTTGAGCGATTCGTCCAGGATCTGAAGGGTTGGGGGAGGAAAGTCTGATGACACGTGGATCACGATGTGCGGTGGGATTGAATCAGGTGGCTGAGGGGTGCTCCATTTTGGTATACCACTGCCATGTACCGCTTGATATCGGATGATGTGACACGTTTTGATTCGTCTTTGAATTATTGGGTGACCGCACAAAATAATTTCTCCTTTGCAAGGCCCATAAAATAATTTCTTTCAGCCGGGAAGATGTTTTGCTACGGATGACGTGGCAAATTATGGGCCTAGGAATAAGAGGGTAAGATGGCAATCAATATTGTTATGCCTTCATTTGTTGGTTGAGAGTTTTTATTAGCAATTAAGAGATTTTTTATTTAAGTCTTAGATATCTTATGTGTGTATGTGTTTAATTGAGCTAAATATTTAAAAAAAAAATATTTTGCTGTATTTTTTTTTTCCGAGCGAATCGGATTGAGGTCATTATTCGCTCTATGCTTATGTTTTTTTTTTAGAAAAATATAATTGAATTATTTTAGTGGCATTTTGATTCTCTTTATTTTATTTTCATGTAATAAATAAAAAAAATATAACAAATAATTTTGTCATAAAATAAAATTTGCTCAGCTGTAATAACTGTATTCCTTTGAATACCTATTAATAATTTTGAGAGCGATAATATGAGAATATGATCGAGTAGATTCAAAGGTTGGATGAATTTTTTTCATCAATCTTGAGATTGAATGCATCTTTGTTTAATCAAGTCAATTTAGAATTCGTTTGGGACAGATTTCTTACTTCTTTCTAAAACAATTTTTTAGTTAACAAATTTCTAGTTTAAAAAATATTTGTAATAAAAAAACACTTTTAAAAATAATAACAAAGGAAGCCTTAGGCTCGATTATATATATATATATATATATATATATATATATATATTATTGCATCATGGAACATTCGTGACGGTAGAGAGATAAAGAGCTTAGTGTCCTAGTTTGAATGAAGATTCAGCACACATACAAATAAAGAGAGAGATGTGCAAGTCATAAGAGATGTCAATATTTTTACATGAAAAACCCTAAAAAGGATAAAAAATTACGGGGCATTGACCAGTTTGAATAAATTCACTTAGGGGTGTAAATATTTGACCCGACCTGAAACCGGACACGGACCTGACCCGAAAAATTCCAAGTTCAGATAAACATGTTTGCCATACGGGTCGGGGGTTCGGGTTGACCCAAAAATCCTGCGTTGACCCGGTACTAACCTGGATCCCACCTCCAGCCCACGTTGCGCACCCACACTCACACATCTCACACCCACCCCTGTAAACCCTTATTTGACCCCTGTGGCTTGCCTTGCTCGCGTCCGTCCCCCTCGCTCAATCGCTGCCGCGCTACATCTCACCTTACTCGCGCCCACTCTCGGGTCAGTGTGTCGGGTTGGGTAGACCTGGGTTAGGGGAGGAAGGATCCAAGTTCGAATTTATTAATTATTTTCTAAGTTCAGGTCGGTTCAAATAGTGACGAGTTATTTTTGTGTTAGACTCGAATTCGACCCGAAAACCCATTGACACCCCTAAATTCACTAGTGTTTGTAGTTGATTATAAATGATGCCCTTCCTCAGGAGAAGGCGTTGGTTTAATGTAGCTAATATACATCATAGCACGCACATTACAATGATGGAATCAGAAGAATCCAATGACATGAGATGAGAGTTGTTTTTAAGAGAATGTTAGCCTGCTCGTTTGGTCAGTAGGACCGTAGTTGGGTGACAGTGGTCAAAGTGACCGTAGTTAACCAATGATCGAGGTTGAAGGGACCGTAGTTGTAGGGTGATGGAGGTTGGAGGGTCCATTTATAGATTTGTGAGTGGCATTCTCCATAAATATGCAGAAGATCTATGGCAAAATCCAAGTGGTCAATCAGATGATTCATATTAATTCCCTCAATCTTAGAGCGTTTATCAAGCATTTAATTTTCATAATGATATTCTAATTCAGTGATGTTAGCCTCGTTGGACTCATTTCGTCGAGCTAATTTACTCAACTATAAGCATGCTATATTTGAATATCATTTGTTCATGATCCTATTTATGTTTTTAAACTTCCAAATACACTTCAGGCCCTTGATTTGACTCATTTGAGTTCGGATCGGATCGATTTTGGTGTTGTTGGGTTCGTCTTGTTGAATCGCTCAATTTGTTTATAAGTTTGCTGAAATTAATATTCAGATGGTCCCAAATTTAATCTTGGAAATTTCCAACTTGAATTTGCCTCAAGATTTGTCCTAAATCAAGACTATTTTTGGTGACTCATCATATATATAGAGAGAGAGAGAGAGAGAGAGAGAGAGGTGACTAAGAAGAAAATAAGAGAATCTCCATATTTACAAGTGAAATATCTCTATTTGTTGGTAGGAAGATGCTGCCAGCCAATACAAAATATTGTTAAAATATAGTACATATGATTTTATGGACTATTATCTTGATATAATATATATTAAAATATTTTTGATATATTTCCTCTTAATAAAAGCTGTTTCAAAAGCTTTATTAAAAAAAAAAACAAAGTTCCTATAAATTTTTTTCATAAGCAACTCACAAATTTATTTTGAAATATTTTTTTATTGCTACCACATATGCTTTGTTCTCTTCCAATTGGTCAGTCGAATTAAACAGCTCCCTCATCAATGGATCGCCACTCCTTAATCTAAAAAATATATTAAGATATAATTAAGTATTTATTTTTCTCCGGAAGAATCTTAGATGGGGAGGTCAACCTTAGAGTCTAAAGGTTTTCGCTTGAGTAGATCTAAAACGGAATATATGGAGTGTAATTTTAGTAATAATAGACCTAGTGAGGGCATTGTGACTTTGGCCGATCAAGTCATTAATAAGAGTACACGTTTTAGATATCTTGGATCTATTGTTCAGAGTGATGGTGATATAGATGGGGATATTATCAGCAGAATCTAAGTTGGATGGTTGAAGTGGAGGAATGCATCGGGCTTATTGTGTGATAGAAAAGTACCCCTCAAACTTAAGGGAAAATTCTATAAGATGGTGGTGAGACCTGCAATGCTTTATGGTGCTGAATGTTGGCCATTAAAAGAGAAGCATAATTCTAAGTTAAGTGTTGCAGAGATGAGGATGCTCAGGTGGATGAGTGGCTTTACCCTTATAGATAGGATACGAAATGAGCATATTCGTGAAAAGGTTGGAGTAGCTCCAGTGGAAGATAAGATTAGAGAGAGTCGCCTTAGATGGTTTGGTCACGTAAAACGGCGGCCTCCCGATGACCCGGTTAGGAAAGTAGAGGTCTTAGATTTGACTTATGTTAAGAAAGGTAGAGGTAGACCTAAAAAGACTTGGTTAGAAAATATTAGAAAGGATCTTTCTTTATTAGATTTAAACGAGAATTTGACTTTTAATATGACACAATGGAGAAAAAGGATTCATGTAGCCGACCCCACGTAGTGGGATAAAGGCTTGATGTTGTTGTTGTTGTTGTAGAAGAATCTTAACGGAATTGATCTCTGCATCCTCTTAATTTTTTTCTGGAAAAAAAATTAGGTAAGAATGTGGTGATAAAATTTTAATAAGAATAAATTTAAAATTGTTAAATTTATTTTGAGATGAATATAATAATTATTGATACATTCTCGAAAAATTATCTTGATCAGGCACGAATCTTGAGGCAAAATCTAGTTGGAAACTTCAAAAATTAAAATTGGGACCATCTAAACTCTGATTTCGGTAAACTTACAGTCGAACTGAACGTCTCAGAAATACGAACCCAACGACACCAAATTTAACCCAATCCGAGCTCAAATGGGTCCAAATCAAGGGTCTGAAGCGCTGTTAGAATGTTCAAACCATAATTTGGATTACCAAACGATCTCCAAATATGATGTACTTATAGTCGAATCGAGCAGCTCGACGAGACAAATCCAACGAGCCCAAGATCGCCGAAATACGATATCTCTAAGACCTCCAAAAGTCTAGCAAATGGTCCACGATCAAGGGATTCAACATCGGTCGTCCATTCAAACCACTCTCTAATTACCCTTGATCTTCCTCTTATTTATGGGTCATGCCACTCCCAAAAATTTATAAATAGAGCTCCATCTCCTCTTTAAAGGGGACACCTAATCCTAAGAAGAAAAGAGAGAGCTCTTGCCTCCTTGCTCCTCCTCAACCACTGCTGGAGTTTCGCCGGACCACCACCTGAGGCCCTACACTTCGTCGGACCACCACATGAGGCCCTGCACTTCGCCGATCCATCACCTGAGGCCTTGCACTTCGTCGGACCATCACCAGAGGCCCTGCACTCTGCCGGACCACCACTTGAGGCCCTGCACTCTGCCGGACCACCACTTGAGGCCCTACACTCTGCCAGACCACCACCTAAGACCCTGCACTCTGCCGGACCACCGCCTGACGTTCTTAACTTCGTCGGACCACCGCCTGACGCCATGAGCTCCACCAGACCATCACCTGACGTTCTCAACTCCGCCGGACCACCGCCTGACGCCCTGAGCTCCGCCGGACCACCGCTTGACACCCTAAGCTCCGCTGGTCCACCACTCGACGTCCTCAACTCCATTAGACTACCGCCTGAAACCAAGAATTCCGACGAGCGTAGGAGTTCTACCAACTAACACCCGAACCTCTAAGTGACGCCGGACTTTCATTCAGCACTATATTATAACGATACGGTTGGCATTTCTAATCTGATCGTCCTCAAAGGCGAGTCAGCTCGTTGTAACCCACTCAAATTCTAGTGAAATCACTTTCAACTAGGCTAGGCCCCGTGGTTTTTCCCTTTTCCAGGATTTTCCACGTAAAAATCTTGTGTTCTCTGTATTCGAGAGCTGGATATTCGTGCAACGCTAAGACGTAAAAATTCTAACTTTACCGCCGCGTATATTTTAGCCCGCAACAATTATATATATATATATATATATATATATATATATATATATATATATATATATATATATATCATTTTTTATACTCATATCGGATGTCAAAATCGGGTTAACAGGTCGAGTTCGGGTCAAACTCAAAATTAATTTGATATAAATCCAATCTATCTAAACCCTATGTCCCAACCCACTAGGAACAAGAAACAATCTGACCCAATAACTCATTTTGATTTTTAAAAAAATGTAACATGTCAACTGTAAAATTTAGATTAATTGATCAAAAATAAAAAGAGCATTTTAACTAGCAAAAGAACTTAATTAAAAAAAAAAGATTAAACATCCCACTTTCGAATCAAAATCGGATTCCTGATCAACCTAAGTAGAACCCATCAATTAGATGGATGATAATTCTTGACTCGAAATCGACACGTTTATTAAACAGGTCGACCCTAAACTCAAATTTTTCTGATAAAACTCAGATCAAATTATCGAATCAAGTTATTTATTGTCACCCCTCTCATCATACTAATAAGTTGGGGAAATTTTTAGAGTAATTAGGTGATTAAGCACGGTTTAAAAAAACTAAAACTATGCATAATCGCATATTTAATGGGCGATTAGGTACGCACCGTAATCACTCGTTAAATAGACGATTAGCTCTGCAAGTGTAAATCGCCCGTTAACGGGCGATTTTAGGTCTTGTCTCTAATTTTTTCGAAAAGCTTGTCTGATGCCCTAAGTTCTTTCTTCCTGCGTTCGTCCTATTAAACAGGCGATTAAAGCTGTCTTTTTTTAAAAATAAGCCTAACATAAATTGATCTATGCCGAATTTTCAATTTTTTGTGAAACATGCATAACCTAATACTTACTATAAAATTACAGAATCAGGAATATATATGAACGGGTGACTTGGTCATGCATGACTAATCACCCATTAAACGGACGATTATGTCTAGTTTTAATTTTTTTAAAATATGCTTAATCACCTAATTACGCTCCTAATGATGCTTAGTCTAAAAATTTGTCCTAAAATATTTAATCCGAATTAAAAAATTTATATATTTTGTGGGCCCATCAAAATGCGATAAGCCATGCCAACCTTAGTTGCTAGCGAGCAAAAAAGTAACTATCATCATGTCTAATGTAGATTACTAAGACAATAACGTATTGAAGCCCATCCCATTCAAATTGTCTTCCCCAAATTGGCCTATTTTGGCTTTCTATCTGCTTAAGATGCAAGCTACTACTTTGGATTTCAGCTTGAGAAGACTTATTTTATTTTATTTTATTTTTATTTTTAATTTTTATCTTAATTACTTCATATTAATAAGTTATTGGATTAAATAATTTAAATTTATTAAATTTATTTTGATTTTTGAGATTAATGTAATATAAATTCTTTCAAAAAATATTTTTGATATAGTTTATATTAGGATATAATTTTTTATTAATTTATTTGAATATATTAGTGGGCGTTTGTTTGTGATGTTAAGAAAAATAATAATAAATAATAATAGTAATAATACTACGGTTATTTTTTTTAAATTAAGGTTTTATTTGGAAAAATTTTCTAAAATAATTTTTTAGTACAAATATTTCTTAAATTAGAAATTTTTATACTAAAAAATAATTTTAAAAAATAATAAGAAAATTATCCCAAACAAAATCTTGCGGCCAAGGGGGGGTTTCCACCATTTGAGATCATATGTCTGCCACATGGCGATTATCTTGGATTTTTGCAATTATAAAGTAACGGGTAAATTTGATTGGTTGTCATATTTAAAAAAAAAATCTTAAGCAACGCTCAAGTAAAATATTTTTTTTATTATTTTAATATATTGAAGATATGAATATTTATATTGTCTATATAACGGAGCTCATATTGATCTGTTGGTTGGGAGCTTTGACAAATAAATTGAAGGGAGGCGTTGGAGCATGATAACTCATATTGATGATGCATACCCATCATAAAGAGGGTAAGGCAAACATAACTTGGGCTCGATAAAAGCAATTAATGTGTTAGTTACTTCTTACTCTTCGACTATGAGCAACATTTTTTATCTCTAATATAGTGATGTACTCAAATGACAGATCAATTGGCATCTATACAGAAGAATTTTATTAGTTGAGTGCCCATAATAATTTAAATGAATATTTATAAAAAATAATCAATTGGTACAAAGAAAGGATAAGACATTCAGTTCAAGACAGGTGAGAGATGAACTCCATTTGGTCGCTTTCTCAAGTGGCAAAACTTTGATTATAGGTAGAAATCCCAATTAGTGAAACTCCCAGAAAGACATCATTTTGGCATCATACTTTTCTTTACGTAGTAATAAAGCTTCTCAAGGAATTATGTCAACCCTGAAAACGAGCTCTCTTCAATCCAAAACCAAGCTGCCAGCCTACGCAGCCACTACTTACAATGTCGTACCAAAGGTTTTGGTGAAACAAGGAATGCAAAATGATGAAAGGTCGAAACCTATAATAAGCTAAGCCCTTCAAAATTCTTCTGATGTTTTCATCCAAGGCATTGATCTAATGAATGCCCAAACCACGTGCAATTACAGATTCTGGATGATGAACAAGCTGAGGGAGAATCACAGAAATACACGAATTATTTCGATTTCTCTAATATTATTTCATCAGGCTGTCCTCATTAGGAGTATATTGAATATAATTGTAAAAAATTACAATTATCATTATAGTTAAGACTATATATACAATAATATGATGTAGACATCAATTGAATGAATATATATAAAATATTTGGTATGTTATTAGTGCCTATCTTCTTTTCATTTTATTTTCTCTCAGTAATGAATTTATAAAAAAAAAAATGTTCAAAGAAAGTCTCTTGGAATATAAAAAGAATATATATTTTACTTGCATTCATGTTAAGAAAATCCCTAATTTCTGGAACTATATATTAATAATATGATTTGGAAATTAAGGAATTACAAGGTACTCTTACGTTATTCTCGTAGGCTTGGGCTGAGGCCTTTGATATGCAGACAGAAGCCCATGGCTTGTTAGACCAGTAACCAAGTTTAAGGCCCATTTAAAATATTGATATCTCATATGAGGCATGAATCTCCATGCATATTAAATTGAAAACTTTCATAATTAAATTTTAGATCATCCGAACTTCGAATCCAATAAATTTATAATTGAATTAAACGATTTGATGACAGAACGCATCAACATCTAAAGTGATATGACCCAAATCTAAATAAATGCACATAAAATATTTAAATTATAGCTGGAAACTTTGAGATATTAATTGGAGTACTAAATGATCTCCGATTTATGTAGGTTTATATTAAAATTGGTATTATTAAGATACTTAAATGTTGAAAAAAAAGATTAGTAATCAAGAAAATCAATACAAACCATCTGACAGAGTGTTTAAGATTATGCGCATTCTTAAACTCTATAAAAGACCCTCACTCCATATGTGAATAGGACCATATATGGGCTTGAGAATCAAGGGAGCTTAAGGGGACTTGAAAAATCGTAGAGCTCCTCCTGAGCACCATTGTTGGATTATCGCATGGCCTCGGACATTAAACAACTGCTTGAAAGCCATTGTTGGACCTATGCTAATCAACACTATTAGACCACCATCATCACACCATAGTTTGATTGCCATCATCAAACCATCACCCCACTTGCCACTGTTGGACCAGCATCATCATACCACCATAATCATAGTGCCTCCATCATACCATCGATTCTTGGCTACCACTGGACCACCTCCATTCGATCATCGCTGCCCAACTAATGTAATTGGGCTAGCACTCAATTAGCATTATTACACCATAACTATCAAGCCACATTTGTTGTACAACCATCCAATTTCATCATCAGACCAATGTTATCAGTTGATCACCTCCATCAAACTATTATAGCCCTAACTCCGTCGTTTGACATCTACCATTTGACCATTGTCACCTTGAACACCATTGTTGGGCTGTCAATGCCCGACGTCCATCATTGAAACATCATATCCAGATTGTCATTACATCTTCATTGCCCAACAACCATTTTTATATAGCTAACTCTTCACCTCTACATCAAATTATTATCTCCCAATTGCACAGTTGGACCATTGCCACCGACCACCATCATTGGATCACTGTCGCTCGGTCACAACCATTCGAACGTCACTCATTCCTTATTGACTCTGCTACATTTACTATTAGCAATTTATACTCTTATAATCTTGCCTTTTATGATTCGGGCGATAAATAGATTGTAATCAATGCTCACCTAGTGAAATTATTTCAACTATATAAGGCCCTACAATTTTTCCTTTTCACCTAATTTGTCAAGTTAAAAATCTAGTGTCTGCATTCACTTATTTTATATGTATGTATTTTGGATATTTGTGTAAAATTATCACAACTCCCTCACTCTATCACTGTAAACTTTATGGCACACAATAAATATATTTTTAAATATAGTAAATTTATTTGATTCATCTTTTTTGTTATAGTTTTGAAAATGTATATCAATTTTAAGCTCAATAAATTCTCCCAAAATTCTTGAGAACGTAATGATTTTCCTTTTGTAAAAAAAAAAAGTGAGTGAACATAAAATTATAACTTTTTAAAATATGTTTTTTACTTAGTAACTACAGGGTCTTTTTGAATCAATTTCCAATTTAAAATTTTATTTTATTTTAACAAATAGTTAAAAAACATAATTCTGTTTATTTTCTTTTATTTATTATTTTATTTTAAATAGGTTTTTATTTGTTTTTTTAAAATATGTTTTTATTCCTTCCTTTTCAGTTCTTCCTCAAAACAAATAAAATATATTTTGCAATCTATTTGTATTTCCTTATTTTATTCAAGTATAAATTTTTTTTATCTTTATTTTCTTTACAACCGCTTCATATTTCAGAAAGAAAAACATAGAAATTGAAGGCATAGATATGTTTGCTTCCTATTTTAATTTAATTTTATTTTTTCAAAAAATAGTTACTTACTTATGATAAAATATATTGATCATAAATTTTTTTTTATTTTTTTTTTTTATTTTAGTAACAAATTTGCGTGCTTCCATAAATTTTAATAATATCACACGATATATTTTTACTTAGAATAAGAACCAACTACACATTTAAATTAAAAAAATTATATAAAAAAAAAATTAGAAAACAAAACACAATCACAGATACCTTAAGGGCTTATTTGGGATCCCTTTGAATATCTGTTTGATTGACAAGTTTAACATATATAACTTGATAGCATATAGACGATATATATGTATATAAACATGAAATTTAAGAGAGAGAGAGAGAGAGAGAGAGAGAGAGAGAGAACAAAGAAGACTACACAGAAGGCACATTTATAGAGCTTCAACTTCTCCTCAAGACTTTTCCTCTCTTTCAAGTTTAGAGATAGAACTTCGAACTTTTTCTGTGTTTTTTTTCTCTTATAAGAGCTCAATGCCAACGCTGAATAGAGAATCCTCACCAAATAAATAATCTTCACAAGAAAGATATTCACCATTGATAATAAAATCAGAGCTATACTGAGATGATTAATATTGTACATAATTGCTTTTGCTAAGCAGATCCATATTCGACTTGGACAGTATTGAATAGGCTCAGATTGCTTCTCCTCTATTTGAATACTTCTTCAGTAAATCTCCTCTACTCATATGAGTTGAGGAGGCCCACACATTAATCACTTCAATGTAATTAGGTGATCATTGAGTACTTAGCATTCAACAATTTCTACTTGCATTTAACATAAATTCCTCTTAATTTAGTGGTAGCAATGGTTTGATAGTCATCCTCTTTTCACATCGATCCATAAAGCTTCTTCTTATTAACTATAAATTTTGCAGTTAGATTGTAAAAACAGCTTACCTTTGGACTAATATTTCGTAAGAAATACTTAATTTCCAGCAGATTTTTCTGCCAGAAAAGATTGTTTTCTTCGCTGTTTTAGGGAAGCATGAATGACAGTGGCTACCACTGCCCAGCGGAGAAGCTCTGAACACGTACAGGTGTTTGCAAGCTTTGTCACAGATGGTGGGAGGCAATTTCTATTTGTTCAGGCCTGTTTAGTCACATTCAACTGGTTCAAGACTGTTAAACAATTTTTACAATTTCATAACTGTGTCGTTATAGCTAATTAAATTTTTTAGTATTGAAGCTTCAGAGATCTTTCTAATAATAATCCATCTCCCTGATAAAAGTGATCCAATGATAGTTAGCCATAGCTCAGTATATCCCAAAAAAAAAAAAAAGGTTTATTGCACTAAGCAAAAATCAATCATCAATAGAAGACATTGATGAGTGGCAAGGAAGAGAAGAACCAGAACAACAATAAAGGAGCTGAAGATAACAAACCATCTTGGAACACAGGAAGAATATTAAAAATAATAGCTTATCAAAGCTTTCCAGCGAAAAAAGTAACCAAAAATGTCCAAATCAGCCAGTTCCACTGACACATGCATCAGCTCAAAAAAGCTGTATGTTCTAGCTTGGACATGTTTATTAATGTCCGAGAATCTTATAAAGAGATGCTTGTACAATGCACTGTGTTAACTATGTAATTCTATCTATTCATGCTGCCTTCGCATTAAAATAAAGTTTGAGATGAAGTAGTATAAACAGAAGCTAGAATAGCAGATTCCAAGCGGCGAAGTAGAAGATTATTATTGTAGCTATAAAGCTTGGTGGTGTGGGAGATAGTCCTTTCTCAAGGACATGAGCACCAACTTTGTAGCAGGGTCTGCACCAATATTGCAGTGCAGCTCATTATGATATAGGAATGTAATTACCATGCTAATCAGAATAACATTTCACAATGACAAAGAATATATAGCGCATAAGAAGTGTGAAGAACTTTATATTCTCACCATGTCCATAAGGGATTCCAGCATATATGCTCTCATCAGAAGCTCTGCAAGCAAATTGCTTAAGGAGTTTTTTTATCTTAATTTACATATAAGTTCATATATATCTCTATATATAGATAAATAATTTTATTTAATGTATTTTTTATTTTTAAATTAAATAGAACAATTGTATAAATTAATTAGGTTGCTTAATCAAATAGAATTGAAACTAGTTATTAATATTGTATGTTAATATACACTTTGTTTGTAATATCACTAACTTTATAATATGATTTTTGTCAAATTTTATAATACTAATGAAGATTATGTGGACTTTAGTACTAACAAAAAAAAATTAAGAACCTTACTTTATATAAATATATTTTGAGCAAATAAAAATAATAGAAATAATATTTAAATAGTCAGAGCATTATAGAATTTCACAAAAAAAACGTTAATATTATAAATGAATATGTTATTTAGAAATAATTAAAGTACTAAATGAATAAATATTATTTTATTCAGTTAAAAAAATGCTGCTCATAATTTAGTGTTCTTGATATTATTCATTTACAATAAATGAATTTACATTAACTATAAACTATAAAAGTATAAAAAAATATTCCAAAATTAAGCAAATACTTTTCCTTATGATCAAACAAGCTAGGCCTAAGCAAATTGAGAGCCAAAAAAAAAAATTTTTGAGAGCAAACTTCCTAAACATTATGATGAAATATTTTCATAGTATATATGTAGAAAGGAAGCAAATATTTTTAATCATTTAAATGATAATGAAATAAAATTAACAAGCACTTATAAGTTATAAAAGTTAATTATTCATCTAAACTCTCTCCCTCTCTCTCTTTAATGACCCTTTTTTTTGTTTTTTGGATAAATTATATATTTAAAAAAATGGGCATTTGGACATTATATATTTTGCTTGATATTATCATAAATATTTCAATAATAAAACGAGATTATTAATGAAAAATAAGAACAAAATACTCACACAAAATATTGTGAGCTATTTGATTAGAAATCTCCAAATAAATTGGCTTAATTTATAAGTTTTTTTCTTTAATGAAAAGTGAAACAAATTAGTGTAAACTCACATGCACATAACTACCTTTAATTAAGAGTTTCCTAAGTCCTTTTGTGTCAGTAATCTTAAGTTACTTTAGCTATATAATTAAGTTGCACTTTCCTTTCCCCTTTTTAATTATCCCTTCTTTTAAAAAAAAATTAACAATAAAACTATCAAAATCCAAGGAATCATGCACACATATCACCTAATAATTCTTACATAAAATCTAAGATTTTAAGTAGAAAATTAAGTAAATAATGAGATAATTAATTATGTGGTTAGCAACTAAGTACTTAAGTGCACAAAGTAATTATTTAGTAATGAATTCTTCCATTTTATATAGAACATTTATGCCCTCTCTCTTTCATAGCCCTTTCATCATTCCAACCACAAATTTCAGAAGTCTAAGCTAAGTAAATAAATAATAAATAAGTGATTTCATTATCAAGAGTACTGCCTGATCAAGAAGGGATATTTACACAAAAATATCTACAGAAATAAGAGATCTAAAAAATCACAATATTGGAAATTAAATAATGCTTCAATACAACTATCAATATCATCTGACAAATTAAAACTCTTCTACAATTCAATAATCTTTCTACAGAATCAAAGATCAAATGCTATTAAAAAATACTACAAATAGCTAAAACTGAAGAGAAAAAAATAAAAAAAAAACAATATAAGAGCTAGCAGAAAGATTTTAATAAAAAAAAAGGAAAATTTGTAAGAACTCACCGTGCTTTAAATGAACAAGTGTGCGAAATAACATATCTATGCATAAGCATATAGATATTTACTAATACTTAGCTGATAGTTGCTGATGCAGCATCATCAAGATTCTCATTCGAGCAAGATCAAATATGTGAATCTTGATGATGCCACATCTGAAACCACCAACTTCTTCTCATTTCTTCCTTTGCTTCACTGTTAAATTAGGAGAGAACATCAAGCTAGCTAGCTAGCTAGAAGGAAGGGAGAGACAAAGAAAGAAAATAAATGAAGAAATACTATATAGATCTCATCTCATCATCAACTAATGAACAGACAGGAACTAAGTAGTCAACTGAAGAGGGGAGATCTTGCTATGACCAATAGATGGATCTTCTTCTTACAAATGATCTAGCAGAAGAAGGAAGCATATAGAGAGAGAAGAAGAACATGACAGAGAGAGAGAGGCTAGATTTGAAGTGTTATTTATAAAGAAGAGAGAGAGAGATATAGAGATAGAGAGAGAGGGGGGGGGGGTGAATGGTGAGCTGCTGATATATTTGGTCGCCAAATGTGAAAGTAAGACTCGCATGAGGGTTTGTGAGAAGAAGTGTTTGCTTGTGGAGAGGAATGAGGAAAGATATGTTATATAAAGTAAAGCTTGTAAAAGCAGTGGGTGTTTGGTGATTGGTGGCTGTGAATATTATAGCTTCGTCATTTACTTTTTCTCACATGCTTTTCTTCACTACGGTTATTTCATATGTCAGTCATTATAGTTGATATGATTTGTGTTGAATTATCATTCTCGGGTGAAAGAAGAGTGCTGGCCCACGCCTGGCTGGCGTGAAGAGGCGGGCTAACTTTGTGTGTGTGGGTGGAAAAATATTATTCAAAATATATTTCTAGATATTTCTAGATATTTGATGTAAATTATAAAGTTTTTATTTTTTATTTTTTATTTTTTAACTTTAGGAAGTCTTGTATTGTTTTTTTTTAATAATTTGTATAATTTTCTTTTTATTTTGAATAAAGATTTCTTTGATAAATTTTTTTTTTACTTAATTTGTGAAATGATGGCAGAAAATCTTTTTATTATTAGGGCTGAAACAAAAAAAAAATGTATATTTTATAATTCTAATGATACTAATTAATTTAAGGCTTCTTATATTCGTTATTTAAATAATTAATAATTTTGAGCTTAAGATTTTAGGCACATAGTACAAACGAAGGACATTTGATTAATGTTGAAAATGAATTTAAGCTTATGATTATTTTTGTTGAATTGAAGATTTTTTAAGTATGTTTTTGATGGCGACTTAATGACTTATTTTAGTCTACTAAAAATAGCTTAGGCTCAATCATAAACTCGTGCCTACTTATTTTGCATATGATCTTATGTCATATTTTTAATTAATGAAATATTTGTGATGGATTTATATCCTTTTGAAAAAAATCTTATTTAGGAATATTTACAGTTGAAAGGCAGTGCAAAAGTGAGCAAAAAACTAGTGAAAACAAGAATTAATTGCACACCACACACTCTCTATGCAAGATTTAACTTAAGTAAGCCTACTTTTTAAAACTAAAATAAGCCTACTTCTATGTGAGAGGGAGAGATGATTTGATCCACCAACAAAAAAAGTAATAATCAATGTGTATAATAAAATGACTCTCACCAATCCTTTTCAAAACCTAATGATGCCCTCACTCTACAAAAGAGAGAGAGAGAGAGAGAGAGAGAGGGAGAGAGAGAGAGAGAGAGAGGATTCAAGTCTAACAAGGTAAGAGAGAAATTTCTTAATCAAGAGATATAACATAGAGATAAGATCAACTAAATTATAGAAAATTACACATTTCAAATTTTTCTCAAAAAATATCCCAATATTCCATTATGATGATGTTTCAAATTCTTAGGATTGGACTTCAAATATCTTGTGATTTCCTTCTCTTTTTCTCTCTTCTATGCCCCTCATCTTATATCTTCTCAATTCTTTCTCCCCTCCTTCATAACAATACAAGGTTTTTTTATTGGAAATTAAATCTCTATGTATCAATTTATCTAGTTATCATCCAATGCAAATCTTTATAATTTCTACAAAATCACCTAACAACGTTTTAAAGTTTCAAATAAGAAGCTTGATACCTGCCTCAACATATAATTTATACATGTAATGAATATTGAGTCAATATTTAAAAAAATTAGCCAATTATTAAGAAGTTTAAAACCTACATCAATATAAGAAATTTAAAACATACATCAATATATAATTCTTGCAATTAATATGACGAATATGTATTTTTTAAATTTCTCTCAACTTAATATTATGACAAATTTTGTATTTCGTGTTAAGCACTCTAATCTATGGAAACCCTAACGGGCTCATTTTAGTATAATCCCTTAAAACTTAAATATCATTTGAGCTTGAATCCTAATGTGTGTGCATAATATCATTGCCAATATAAAAATATTGAAATTGATCTTATATCTATCACCAAATTTTTGTGCCTTTAAAGTAATCATCTCCTCATTTGAGTATTGTTACAAAGATATGACCTTATATTAAGGCATGTTTTGTAATTTATGTATGATATTCTTGATAGTCTCCAAAAATCTTCCCCTCAACTTATGCTTTTTCTTTTAGAACCTTTCTTGTAGCATACATGATAAATATATTTTGTTTCTCCAAATTATGATAATTCATCAAAGTTGTTCAATACAACACATTATCACTTTATGTTGCACCTTGCAATACATACAATCCAGAAACTCTATTTTCCTTCAAAACAAACCCTTATAGACCTTAAGAGCATTAACATCACCAGAGAATCTATACCATACAATAGTAAGAGTTGTTAAGAATATTGCATTCTTTCTAAAATCCAGTTACATATCAATTTATAAATAATCACACCATCATATATTTTCAACTTTATACTATTAGGATGCCTAATCTTTCAAATAACTCTATTTCACATGTAAACATAACTACTAAAATTTAGCTCATATGTGAAAATAAAATCTCTAAAGTCCTAATGTAGAATTACCAAAAATATTTCAAGCTTTCGGACACGAAGCTTCAAGTATTTCTCAGCTTAAGTTTTTTACATGAATACTAAGTCAATGCATAACAAATCACCTAATTCATTTTTTGAGCATTTCTAATTGAAGCTTGAAATCAAACCTCACCAAATAATTCATATATGACGTTGAGTCAATCCCTAACAGATCATTTATAAGTTTAAACACAAGTATTTATATCAATCTATATATATTTATCTAGTATATATGTCCAATAATTTTTGTAAATTATATGAACATTTTGAAGATATTGCATTAATATAAATATCTTAAAGAGTTGATTTATTGATTTGGTGAGATCTCGCAATATCTTGTGAGATTTTGTATAAATTTTGTGTCTATTATTGTTAGTCATTGCTATAAATAACGTCTTAGATTGAAGGATATTTAACATCTTATAATCATTAAAAAAGTTTTTCTCATGCTTACAAAAATGAGATATTTCCCTTTTTCAAGAAGAAAAGTGAGGTTATAGACTTCTATTAACTCCATCAAAAAGAGAATTTTTCAATCAATGAAGGAGAAGCTCTCATTTGGACTTTCATGGTAGAGAAAATAAAATATTAACAACAATAATAGTAATATCCTCTTGTCCACATGTCACCCTCATCTTCATAGCAAGTGATTGTACGTATTCTCATAGCAAGAGACAGACAAAAAAATATATATGTTCCTATCTCCAATTTTATACGAGAAATAAAACTAAACTATATTTGTTTAATTTTTGTGTCGATGTGGATAAATTTAAGTACGTGGACCTCATTAAACTATATCAATTTCCTGTGTTTGTGTTTGTATTCGGTTTCACGTCTTTGTGTTTTATTGATCATTCATAATCTATCAACTACTGTCAAAATTCTGAAAAAACGAAACTAAAAATTGAGCAAGAGAAAATGAATTTAACGGCCGAGATTTTATCTATTGAAAATCATAATTAGAAAATGATCAAATTTATCAAAGACACTTTTATCTAATTTTGTTATTGATTAAGAGGAGTGGGGTCAATGAACTTGAGAGCACTAATTAGAGTAACAATCACAATCAAACTTTAACATACTAACACCTAAAAAAAATATTAAAATACTAAAAAGACAAATGAAATCATCATATAAGCTACTGACGTCCTCCATGATCTCATTTTTTTTTTCTTAAACCATGATTATAAAGCTTGGTTTAGACAAATATATCAATAAAAATAAAGAGAATCTGATCAATATATATAGTATATATATGTCTTTCACAATAAAGTGTAATATTCTCTCTATCTATGTACATATTCCAAGCCATTATTACCTATATATAATCATGATAGCGATTGCTTTTTAATAAGTTAAGTACTTCTCCATCAATGAAGAGTAAAGAAAAAGTGACCTAACCTCGGATTGTGATTGATAACAATGCATATTAAAAGATGGCTATAGTTCATATGGATTGTTTCAGGAGCCTATATTGCTAGTTGCTATAGATAGACCAATGACTTACAGATAAGGATAGAGAGTAAAATAATCTAACAGTGCCTGTACATTCATATTATATGAGGTGGAGTGTGCATGGCTTGCAGCACATGCTCTCATGGCTATCAGGACCTATGGAGTTGAAGATTCTTTGACAAAGAATAGAAAAATATTTACATTGGTTTCTTAACCAGTCTATGCATGTGCAGTGATAAGGCTAGTTCTAGGAAACAATTCAGTACTCAGGAGATTTTTTCAGTATTGGAAGGGATGATGATGGCAGCTGCATGCATGGTGGTTGAGAGGTCTTTATCTTCATTGTGAGATTTGTATTAGAGTTGATTGTAACTCATTAGTTGTTAATTTTTCTTGTAATTATGATTAAGTTTGGTTAATGTTAGAACATTTTAAAGATAATTTTTAATTATGAAGGTTTAATTGTGCACAATATCATATGTTCTTATAATTATTAGATATTTGATGCAATGGGAGTGATATCATATAGTCAAATATATAAATGAAAATTGTGGAATAAGTTTGATATATGGTTTTTTATTTATTTTTGTTAAAACCCACAAAGGGGCGGCTTACACGTTAATTTAAAAATTGGTTACAAGTGCTTAAGGGGATATAGAGTCACTAATGCTCAAAGTGCTACATTCAGAATAAAAAGAAACCTATGAGTTTAAGATCCCAACTAAATTACAAAATAAAATGAAGCAACGAAAAACCTACGAGGCATGCATTAAGGAGACACCATCCAAAAAAATAGTCAAAGCCCGAATAAACTTTATATCACGGCATGTAGAAGATAAACTCTAATAAAATACTTGAAGCATAAGCTTAAAAGCTCTTCAAAATGACAGAGCTAGAAGTATATATAAGATAAAATGTAAAATATGCTCTACATCAATAAAAAATTGAATAGAACAAGCGGTGCAAAATTACTAAAAAAAAGAAACAACTTTCAAAAGCTCCAAGTTTATGACCAAATTTTCTTATAGCTTTATAAATAGCTAGGGTCAAACCATCCACCTAGAAGCAACAAAGTACATGTAAGCTCACACTAATTTTGAGATTTATGATTAAGGATTAACATTTCAATGGATTAGGTGGTTGATATTTCAAATTATATTGGAGATATTTGGTTGTGAACGAAGAGAGTGTTATCTAGAGTTAAAATTGAGTCAAATTGAATCATGTGCCAACTCAGGCTATAAATAACTTGTGAATTGAACTTAATAAACTAAAAAGCCAAGTTTTAGCCAACCTCAACTTGATCATCTAAGCCGCTTATGAGCTGACTAGTTTAAAAAAATATTACATATAATACACTTCAAATATATTAAAATTCAAATATTTAAACATAAAGTTATAAAATATATTTAAAATTTTCATTTTTATGTCCCATCTCAACTAATTTCTTCAGTAATTTTTTTAAAAAATTATTTTAGTGCAATAATAACTATTTGAATAAAAATTATTTTTCATAATAGATAAGCTAATAATGAACCAATTCAAACTTGAAGAATTCAAATCAAACTCAAACCTGGACCCAAACTTAATTTATTAGTCAAACACAAACCAAATTACGAATAATTCGAGCTCAACTCAATTTTCTTGCAACCCTAACATCATTCACTTCCATATTTCCATCCACTTATCATCAAAAAAAATAGTTATAAGAGTCAAAGATAAATGACACTATCTATGTGATAATAACAACTCAGTGATGATCATAAAGCTATGTACTTGTGAAGAATAAACCTAAAATTTCTCTTGAAAATCTATCTTTTATGGCAAACATCCATGATAAGCTTCTTGTAATGGTCATTATCTATGTGAATATTAATATCAAAGAAATTAAAGAAGATAAATATAATATAGAAAACAGTTATGGGCATCTTCCACAAGTACTTATGGTCTCCACATTTTAGGTTAATATTTTAATTATATATAAATAATGCTTTTTGGTCCTATGGAAATATTAAATTTAGTGACCGACACTAATAATAAAGTCAACTGACCTGACATGGGACAATGAACATAGTCGTTTTCATGAAATGAAATTAATTTTTTGATAAATTATATAATATATGATTATATTTTATGATTTTGGTAAAATTTAATCCTTTTTAATAGCAAAGTTGGAAAATGAACTGTTTTTTAGCCGTTAGATTTTTCAAAATTATTTAAAAATATTTTTTTAAAACTATTTGCATGAAAAATAGACAAAAAAAAGTTCAAAATAAATGTGTCATTTCACAGTAAAAATCACTATTAATGGGCAATGTATTTATGTAGAAGGAACAGCTTTTATTTGTTGATTAAAACAAACATTAATGATTTTGTTTTTAAGGGAAAAATAATATATATCTAAATATTCAATAGAATTATAAAACAGTATTATAAATATTTTTTTGCATAGTAAGAAATTTTTTTTCTATAATATATATTAAAATTATTTTATGAATTAGCTGGAAAAATTAGCTTTTATTCTAAAGTCAAAATATTGAACAGATCAAATTATTTTCAAATTTGAATCTTTTTTGAATAAATCAACATTTAAAATATTTTTTTAATTACATAATCAAAATATACAAAATAAATTCATATATTTATTAAGATTTTTTTATAAATAATTAAAATTGATCACAATATAGTGAGTACTAGATGAATATTTGTTTGTAAAAGGTGCTTTTTAAAAGCTGCTGTAAACATTAACTTTTTAGCATAGTGATTTTTTGAAAGTAGTATCAAATAGACGGTTGTAAAATTAGGCTTCGTTTGGAACGGTTTTTTTCCTGCTTCTTAAAGTAGCTTTTTAGTTAAAAAATTTAAAATTTTTATATTAGAAAGCGGCTTTAAGAAGCATTAAAAAAGCCGTCCCAAACGAAGCCTTAATGTGGGGAAAACAATTTTTTTGAAAGCAATTATAAAAAGCAATTTCTTAGTATAAAAATTTATTTTTATCTTATGCTTCGTTTGGGACGGCTTTTGTACAGTTAAAGCAAAATTTTAGTATAAAAAATTTAATTTTTTAACTAAAAAGTTGCTTTAAGAAGCAGTAAGAAAGCCGTCCCAAACGAAGCCTTAATCACAAAATAAAAATTTGAATTTCTATTTTATCTTTATTTATAAATTTAATAAGAATTTAATAAAATAAAATAAAAAAAAAGGTTGGGAGGAGGAGAAGACTCGTGGGTGGGGCCGGATGTTGCACAAGTGGCGGCAACCTAGTACCATTCTGGCTCAGCCTTTGGAGTCTTATCTTATAATTTGTGATGTTTCAGGATGGAACTGTGGAATCTATTAGCTGGATTTTTCAAGCTATAGTGGACCTAATGGTCTTTCTCCTCATTTAAAATTTTCTTATTATATTTTTATATAATTCTTTTTTTTTTTGTAAAATTAGTTTTTGATTTTATGTAATAATTTAATTCTCATAAAATTCTTGAAGAATTGTTGGTTTTTTGAGCTAATTGATTTATTTGGTTTATAAGATAGAAATTTTTTTTGTGGATACTCAGATCGTATAATTAATGTGTAAGCAAAAGGAAACAAGTAAAATTGAAGATTTTTATAAAAGGGTTGTTGTATGAAACTTTTGATTATGTTGGACATTTATGAAACAAGTGTAATAATTTCAAATTTTTGTAAGAATATTTTATTTTTCGACCAGTCAAAAGAATAAGAATCATGTTAATAGTGCCCTTAACTTCTTTTCAAAAAATTACACTTTTTAAGAGAATAAAATGCACAAAAAAAAGCTAAATTCAGCATATTTTAAGTGATTTTTAATGATTTTGGCTGCCAAAATTGGCTATTTTTTTATCTTGTTTAACTATAAATGATTAAAATGCCTGATTAATGTTTAGTCTTACTTCTAACATAAACAAGTAGCATTAGAATTAGTCATTCGAAGGACTTAAGCTAGCTATAGAAGTAATCTAATATCTCTGGGAATAGTAGGGTTGAAGATGATAGAGCATAGGGTAATGATAGTAATGCTGGACATCATCATCATCATTGTTGTCTTAAAGTTTAGAATTTATATACATCATATGACTATGTTCTATAGATTTATATTTTGAGCCTTTTTGTCATTATATTATATTATGAGTCTATATATATTGGGTATTGTTGGGCTTTTATGTCATGATATTGTATTGAATGTTTTCTTATGTCATGGCCCATAAAGATTATTTATGCTATTAAGAATGGTGGTAGATATGGTAATGATTGTATGTATGGTGATAGTAGTACGTACGATAATGATGGTATATATGAATATACCAGAGTTAGTTTAAAATTGAATGTAGGTTTGTGTAGATTGGTCTCTCCCCCCTCATTTCTATACTAGGGTTAGATCATTCATGGCTTGCATTTCTCCTTTGCTCTTATAAGAATCAGACATTTATTATGGTTAATATGATAATGGCTTGAATCACCATACTCTCGCAAAATTCTTATTATTGTATTTACGCTTTGATCCAATGGATGATTTTTTTTCACTAATGGAAAATAACTTTCTTACCTAAAATATAGATATTTTTCACAAATATAGTAGTAATCTAAAGCAAAATATAGATCTAACTAATTTTTTAACTAATGTGGATATAATGCAACTCTAAATGAGGAGTTAAGACAAAATTATTTAATGATCAATAATCAAAATCAAAGTTAATTTTTTTAAAAGAGTTTAATGTGCTGATCTTCTCATTCAAATTACATATTTATTGTTTCCATAGATAAATAAATAATATTAAATTCCAATTAAATATAAAGAAGAAATATTGATGAGCCAATAAATGAATTATATAGATATATAATATTATTTGAAGATGATGAAATATTTTTGAATCGATGACTCGTTTAATTTAAATTAATAAATTAGTTGAATGAAAATAAAAGGCTAAGACTTAAGGGGCTGTTTGGTTTGTCGAGCAGAGAAAGCAGTTCATTTGAAATATTTGAAGTTGTTTGGATAAGTGTTAAAGGAATGCATAAGATAAATATATATTTTTATTTGGTTTTAAGTAAGATGAATGCAATGTACAGTAAATTGGTGGTGGTAGTCGGTGGCGGTAGTTTATGGTGGTGGATAGTGGCCGACGGTGGCGGGTGACAAAAATTCATTTGGCTTGCAATAAAAATAAAATTTGGCCAAAACTGGTTGAGCTTACAATATAAAAAATAAACTTGGGGGTGAAAAAAGGAATTCAATAAAATGTTACTTCATCAAATTGAGCACCCAAATTTTATTTTACACTTTATTTCTTTTACTTTATATTCTTTTTTTTCCAGCAAATCAAACATCCCTTAAATAGGATGAAATGCTAGGATTTAATATGTGAAGAATATATATTATTGCGGGCTAGAATATATGCGGTGATATAGTTAGAATTTGGTCTCAACGTCGTATGGATATCCAACACACAAACAAAAAACACAATATTTTTTACGTGAAAAACTCTGAAAAAGGGAAAAATCATTGGGTCGTGCCTAGTTAAAATGATTCCACTAGTGTTTGGATAGATTAAAACTGACCGATCCGTCCTACTAAGGACGATTAGATTACAACAATCAACCGTCAGGTTGAATTCTAGTGATTAGCAGAGATCAGACAAAAATTCGACGATGTTCGATGGTCGGGTGGAAATCCGGCATCAATTGGCGACCGGGCGGAAGTCCGGCGTCAGTTAGAATCAGTGACCGGGTGGAAGTTCGGCGTCAGAGGGTGACCGGGCAGAAGTCCGTCTTCAATCGGTGGCCGGGCGGAAGTCCGTCAGTGGTCGAGGAGAATCGTTTAGTGGTAAGAGAACTCTAGTTTCTCTCTCTTCCTTCTCTTTCTTGCTTGGGTCCCCTTTCAATGAAAATGAGGGGTCTATTTATAGTTTTCTGAGAGTAGAATGGCCAATAAATAAGGAGGAGATTAAGGGCAAGTTGGGAGTGGTTTGAATGGACGTCCGATGTTGGTCCCCATGATCGTTGACCGTTTACCTAGTATTTAAATGTCTTAATGATATCAAAATTTGACAATCTTGGGCTCGTTGGATTCGTCTCATCGAGCCGCTCAATTCGACTATAAGCATGTCACATTTGGAAACCGTTTGGTCATCCAATTTATGATTTGAACCTTTCAAATGTTCTTCAGCTCTTCAATTTGAACCCATTTGGGCTCGGGTTGAGTCAAATTTGGTGTCGTTGAGTTTGTATTTTTAAGACGTTCAATTCGACTATAAGTTTGCTGAAATCGAAGTTCAGATGGCCCCAGAATTAATTTTGGAAATTTCCAACTTAATTTTGCCTTGAGATTCGTGCTATATCAAGATAATTTTTTGATTTTATATATATATATATATATATATATATATATATATATAGAGGGAGGGGGATTTATATACATGGCACTTAAAATAAGATGAAATGCTAAAATTTATATAATAATTTATATATTTAACACATAGACTCAACATTTACATGCATAGTAGTTAAAATATCAAATTCAAATATAAAACAACACCCCTCATTATAATTCTCATCACTACCATGTTGGTCCCATCACCTTTTATCGCCATTAGTCTTGTTGCCCTTTTCTCGATACTGGTAGCCCTCACGCTCCCTCCCTACTCTCAACTCTCTATATCTCTCTGCTTACTCTCCCTCTCTTCCACTTCTAAAAAATTTCCTAAAACGATAGGTAATACAGAATCGAGGAAATCTCGCAGGAGCTCACAAGCGAGGGAATCACAGGACAAGACGATATGTAGGGAACCAAGGAAGTTGTGTGGGAGCTTGAGGTGTACATGAGCTCACTGGGAGAAAACATCAACGAGCCCAACGATGATGAAATCTGATAGAGTTCACAGGTGAGGGCGTCAGTGGGTTCAAACATTATGGGAAAAGCAAAGAAGTTTGTGGGCGCTCGAAGCCATTAATGAACTCTCTTAGAGGAGGCACAAAATGGTCCAACAAGAATGAGATCCGACAAATTTGTGAACTCGGCTAACAAATTATTATTAAATGATGTAAATAATAAAATTTAGATGCTATGTATATAAATTTTATTATTGTAGGTGTTACACATATAAGTCACCAAAAAAATAATTTATAAGAAGTACAGGGCATTGGTAAAATCATAACCGTCCAAATCCTTGCCTGTGGAGAATCTATTTCTTCAGCCCTAATCTAGAAAAGAAGCGCATAGATTCCCCTTCCCCGCTCAGCCTCGCCGGCGGATTCGTTTTCTCTTCGATGGCGGGCGGCGGTAGGATGAGGCCGAACATTCTGGTGACAGGTACGCCGGGTACGGGAAAGACGACGACTTGCTCGCTTCTTGCTGACGCTACGCAGCTCCGGCACATCAATGTTGGCGATCTTGTAAAGACCAAGAACCTCCATGAAGGATGGGACGAAGAGTTCGACTGTCATATTATGAACGAGGAACTGGTCTGCTGTCTATTTCTAATTCCAGATTTTTTATCTTGACTCTGTATTTTGCAAGGTTATAAATGGTAGACAGTAGTCGCCTGCAACCTCTCGTGAACATTAGTAGATTTTTTTAGTAATTGGGCTGTAATTACTACTAATTAGGTTGTTGTAGTGAAGGGTTATTCACCATGAATCTTTGTAAATGTGGGTTTTGGAGTTAGTTTGGTCTGCTTGGTTAATTGATGACAGAGAAGCTGTTTGAGCTATTGGGCTAATATAATTAGTCATAAAGAAATTAGATTTGTTGAATTGTTCATAGAAATATGACATATTTAGACTTAAAAGGGAGTTTTGATTTTGGCTAGATTGAGAAGGATAAGGGAGTTTTGTAGTTGGGTAATTAATCATTTTGTCACACAAAAGTGGGAGCCAATTATTGAATATCTTCTAACTAACAAAAATGGTGTAAAACTGATCTTCCTCTCACCTAGAATAGGAGCTAACCACCAACTTCACAGTGTAGGAGTCAAGATCTATTCTCCCCTTAAGTGTGAGAGTCAATCTGTAATTTTGCCCACTAGTGTGAGAATCATTTTTTCCTTCCAAAATTTTGGAGAAAGATTGGCCAATTTCAAGTGCAAAAGTTGGTTGTATTCCTTTGCCCAAGAGTGGGTTAAGTGCAAAAACATGGAAGCTAACTCATCAATGTCAAATTAAATACTTATTCTCTATTCTGAGTGACCATATGAACTTTTTTGTTAATTTGAAATAAATTTAATCAACTCTGACGAAATGGCATTCTCTCTTAAACTATTTTTTAATGAACATGCCCTTATACATAGACTCACATGCACGTTAGCCAACCTCTCCTTGTAAGAGCAACTCCTCCCCATAAGAATTATAGTAGACTAACATTATTCCCGAAGTATTGAAGATGAATGAATGTCTTCCTCCCACCAAGAGTGGGAGCCATTTGTTGAAATCTTTATCACACTTAGAGTTGGAGCCAATTGTCAAATATATTAATGAGGACATCAACAGGAGATTACCGAACGTTCATCACCAGAAGCATTGTAGATCGACGGCTACGATTAGGAGTCTTTATTTTTTATATATGTTTTGTATTAGTTATTTTATTTCAGTTTTGACGATTGCATCCCTTATTCAGTTATTTGTTTTGTGTTTGAGTTGTAGCCCTGAGAGTATTCCTGTTTTTCTGTTTTCTAGTTGTTTTGAGACCTATATATAAGGTCCTAGTCTTGTATTAGAGATTATTGATGAATGAAATAAAATTTCTAATTTCTCTCTAGAGCTTGTGAGTTCTTGAGTGGTGGTCCCAAGGTGTGGGCAAAACCAATATCCACTAGTCGCTGGAAGTGTTCGGGGCTCGTGGTCTGACTTTTCCCCTTGCTCCAACCGCCGGCCACCCTCTCTCTTGCCCTAGCCGACAGCCTCCTCCTCCTCTTGCTCCACACGCCGGCCAACCCGAACCTCCCTTACCCGACGGCCACCCAGACTTCTCCTCCATAGCCGCCAAGCAACCTCCCTCCCACCTTCCACCCGCCCTACCTCCAAGCTAGCCGCTGGCCCCTCCCATCCCATCTCTTCCTCTTAATGATGATTTCCATCATCATAATAACCTTCTTAGTTTAGCCTAGATAATTTGAAATTCAAATTTGAATTTCAAATATTTTCCTAAATTGTCAAATCTAAATTAGGAAAGTCCCTAAATCTAAGCCCAAATTAATTCTAATTGGGATTGGATTTCTTTATTTCCTTCCAAAAGTGAGATAATGAAATTAAAAGCTTTAAATTTTTTCTCCCAATCCCCTATTTCCGCAAGCATGCCGCCGGCCCCTCTCTTATTCCCCCTCTCTCTCCCCACTTCAACTCCCTCCAAACTTTGAATTTGAAATTCAAATTCAAAATCCCTAATTTCCTCCTCTTAATTGATTCAAAATCTGAAATCAATTTCAAATTTATTCCTCTTTCCTCCTACGGTCCTACCCAAACCCTAACCCTAAGTTGGCCAAGCAATTCCCTCTCCTCTTTTGGCCGACCCCCTCCCTTCTCGTCTATCTCTTGGATTTGCTATTCTCATGAGTTGTATCTCTAAGAGAAGAGAAGAACACAACCCTCCTCCATCTTCTTGCTAGTGCATGGCCGATCCTGAGGTTGATCATGGTTTTGTCTACGATCACCAAGGCTTAGTGGACATCCTACGATCCCCTTTCTTCGATCTCGACTTGGAATTTGACGACTCCATCGACGACTACGTCGACCGCATCTCCTTCACTTCGACATCGGCAATCGAAGAACATCTACCGTCGGGACATTGGCGAATCATCGGACATCCACCCACGCCTTCTCCTCTGGTGAACTTTCGTTGGATTACAACCCTAGGTGTCTTCACAATTTTGTTGGCATCGTTCGGCTTGTTAAGGTTCTATTTCCGCTAACCCCTCCGGAAAGAGCGTGAGTGATGGAAACTCAAGGTGCTTTTCTAAATGTTAAGTGTGGGATCTCTTGTTTAAAGTATTTAAGCTTATGTTTATGGATGAAATTGTTCTCAAGTGAATGCTGTTCTACGTGGTAATCAATTGCTCTTACATTATTGATAACCTTAAGTTCCAAGCATCCAATCTTGTGAAACATTAGTTTATATTACAAAGCTTAATCAATTTTTCTACAATTTCTAATGCAATTCCTAGTTGGTTACACATCATATATTCTTACTAGTAAAAGTGGTGGGAAATGGCCAACATCTTCCTTTCGCCTGGCATAGGAGCTAATCACCCACTCTCTAGAGTGCAAGAGCATCTCTTGTCCCCAAGTTGATATTTAACTTACCCACTAGTGTGCGAATCACATTTGCCTCTTAAAATTTTGGAGAAGGATTGGCCAATTCAAGTGGAGTAGTGGGTTGTACTCCTTTGCCCAAACGGTAGGTCAAGCGTGAATGCATGGGAGTCGAACTGTCAATTTTCCAAAGTGTGGGAGTGGAATTCACTACCTCCTCAAAGCCAATGGAGCTTTATGCTTTGAGGAGGGTCTTATTTGTAAGGCTTTAGTGTACCTTATTTACTCAATTACGTGCAAGCCAAATTTTTTTTCCTTAAAGCCAAAGAGGATATTTTTTTCTAAGGCTTGTGTGGCCCAACTTATTTAGGACTTGAGTAGTCCTTATTCATTACCTAACATTTTTTTGAATTCCAAAATTCAAAGAGGCTATTCTTACTAAAGCCCTTGTTGCTCAACTCATTTAAGGCTTAGGATGTTAGGTTATTTAAGGCTAGTGCGGTCCTATTTTTTCGGCCTGCTAGTAATTCAACAACTTTTTTATATTCTAAAAGCCGAAGGAGCTATTGGCTCAATATGGGCTGAGAATCCGATCCTACTAAAACCAGAACAATCCTTATTTTCTTACTAATAGCCTAATAGGTAAATCAATGGATTTTTAATTTTTAAAAGCTAACAAGGCTACTCTCTCAAGGAATGAGTGACTCATCTTGTTCAGACACGAGCATTTCATTATTTCCTTACCATTGGGTAAGTCAACAAATTTCTGGATTTTTAAAGCTAAAGACGCTATTATCTCTAAGGCATGAGCAACCGAATTCAATTGAGGTCTAGGCAATCCTTTGATCCTTACCTATAGCTAACTTGACCTTCCATGCAGGTAAGTCGATGATTATCAAAAATCTAGAAGTTGAAGAGGCTATATTTTCTATTAAAGCCTACGTGCCCGAATAGCCCTTATGGTGAGCAATTTTCTGAATTCTATAAACAGAAGTGGCTTTTTTCTCTCTCTGAGGGTTGAGAGGTTTTTTCTATTGACCCAAACCGTCCTTGTTTCCTGACCTACAAGTAAGTCAAATTTTTGCTTAAGATTTTATGTGCTAAAGAGATATTATAAGCCTAACTTGCCTATTTAATCAGGAACATAGTAGTTTCTATTTCCATAGGGAAAAATGCTATAAGTAGGAATAAGAAACCAATTAAAGAAATATATTATCAAATATGGAATTACACTGCTCGATCACCTTCCTCCTCATCCAGAGTTTGTTCATCTTGTAAGCTCAAAGTTAAGGACTTTTAGGGAGGAACTATCTCTTCAGGATGCGCTTACACTTTATCAACCTTTGGCTGAGCCTAAATGGCTATTTAACATATGACTTAAGTTCTTTTTAAATCTAGTGATGGCTTTATCTTTGCTATAGCAGGAGGACTCTGGCACATGCTTTTTCCAGGGAAACAATCTTCTTCTTATCTTCCTAATGAGCAAGGCTTTGGACTCTACCAATCTTCTTCTGTTTCTCCCCTTCAATCTCTTTAATCCAATTGAGTACCTAGTTCTTTTCAATTTCATGGGGAGCCATAAACAGGGTTTTCAACCTGAAAGGGCTTTAAATGCATAGTTTATTGTATGTTTGTATCTATGTTGGACTTGAAGTTAACAATCCATGCCTGAAATGAAGCCTTGAATTGAGATTGCACAAAACCAACCTATAACTATATTTTGCTCTGCATGAGATTGGATCAAATCGCTTCAAGTTGATTTTTTGCCTGGGTTCGGATCTAGCTGAGAGTGTATGGTTAACTTCTCAATCCATGAGTGTCTATTACTTCTGCAGAGCAGCTTCAATTTCTTCTGTTCCCTTCCTGCTGGCAGCTCACTTCTCAAACAACACAACCATGTCTGGAGCTGGTACTTTCTCCCATTATTCTGAGAGCTAAATCAGTTCAAGAGGCTTCTCCTTTTGGGATCTGCTTCTTACTTCAATAAGCTTGATCTTGATAATAACCTGAAGAGCTCCTCTCTTTCAAAATTTTGAAGTGTACTACGCAGGAAGTTGACTGAGAGCTCAAACATTACATGTTTATTTTGACCTGATACAAAATAATAGATTTCAAGCACCGCCCTAGTTAGGATCCTTGATTGATACGCCGCTTATTTTTGTTGTAGTTATGTGACGAGATTGAAGACAAGATGGAAGATGGAGGGAACATTGTAGATTATCATGGCTGCGATTTCTTTCCTGAGCATTGGTTTGATCGTGTGGTCGTCCTGCAGACTGATAATTCTGTCCTGTATGATCGCTTGTCTAGCAGGTAACAAAACTATTAAGCCTGCCGCTTATTTACTATATAATTGTTAGCATTTTGAAATTTGTTTGGTTTCTTGTAGATTGAAAGCACATTTTAAAAAATAAATGAAAACCAAATCATCACCATCAAAAATATTTTTTTTCTTGCTTTCTGGTCATTCTGAGTGGCAGCAAAATGGCGCAGGGGATACATGGGAGCAAAGCTTACAAATAACATGGAGTGCGAGATCTTTCAGGTACTCTTGGAGGAGGCGAGATCAAGCTATGCTGGTGATATTGTCATCCCCTTACAAAGCAACTGCGTTGAAGACATCAGCAGCAATGTGGCCACTTTAACAAACTGGGTCAATAACTGGAGGCCAGTTGGGTCTTGAAGAAGACCCCTTTCTTTCTCACTAAGCTGAGGAGCAAAATATGAAAGTAAATCCAGTCAGAATATCTTATTTCAATTTAGGCTCCGTTTGGAATAGTTTTCTTATTACTTTCTAAAACAGCTTTTCAGTACAACAATAAATTTTTGTACTAAAAAGCTGTTTCAGAAAGCAATAAAAAAGCTATTCAAAAAGAGATTTTAGTCGAAGAATTTTATAATCACTAGTTTTTGATCGATTAATCATATATTGTATCAATCTTTAAGAAACTCAATGACTAAAGCTTATGTAGATGACATGTCATCTGTGATGTTATGCAGTAGGAGTAAAATTTAACTTGTACTTCTCTTAAGATTTGATTGATAAGAATGAGAGGATGTGATTGCTTTATGTGACTATTCTGGACTGTCGTGGTTGAGCTAAAGCCTGGACTGTGGATATGAGATGTAGAACTGATAAGAGAGAACCACAGCACAGCTATCAAATCTAGTTCAGTTGGCCTCACAAAGAAACTCAAATATGCAAATCATTATATCATTTTCAATTTACTCAAAGCAGTTCTCCCTCTTGGCTTCATTTGCAGGGATGGGGTAAGCAATTGATGTTTGATTAGTCATATATTAGTTGGTTCACATTATCCTTTTCCAATTCAATGAGCAGCTGAAGATATATTGCTTTTTAAAATAATTTTTTAGTTAAAATTTTTTAATTTTTTATTAAAAAATTATTTTAAGAAGCAATAAAAATATCATCACAAATGAAGTCATTGCTTCAAAAATAAAATTTTAGTACATAATTTTTTTTAAATTAAAAATTTTTATATTAAAAAGCTAATTTAAAAATTAGTAAGAAAGTTGTTTCAAACAAAGCTTTATATCATTTTGAAAAAAATTTGGCATGATGTTTGATTAAATTATATTTAAATTTTCAGTAATCAAATAAAGGGAGATAAATGAAAAAAATATGATTAAAAGCTAAAAAAAATTAATATCACATAAATTGTAATGTTAAAAATTTTAAAAAAAAAATTGACTCACATATCCTAAATAAATAAAGATTTAAATTATTGTTATTAAATTCAATAAATAAATTAAATTTCAAAGTACATGTTCACCCTGAACAATATAAAAAATGAAATTTACACTTAAAAATCTTCACATATATCTTCACACTTAAAAATCTTCACATATTTTAAATAGTGCAGAATATTCTGCTCTAAAATTTAAAATAATATTTAAATAATCTCTATTATATTCATCTCAAAATAATTAAAAAAAATTTTAAGCTCAGCCCTAAAAATTTAATGGGAATATCCTGATCTAATTTTTCTTTTTACTAGCGTTTAGCAACATTATTGATGAGAGCAGAAAAATAGAAAGATTGCAGGTTTCCAAAGGCACAAATTTGTATTTAAGCATACCAATATAATATAAGAAATAAAATATCATTTTCTTCTCAAAATAAAGTAATATTTATGTTTAATACTTCTGAAATATATAAAACAAAAAATCAAACTTTTCTGTAATATGATTTGTAATTGAATAGATTGAACATTCATAATCAGGTCTAAGATAAGGCTATTTTCTGTAACTTCTCTGAGGTTTCATTTGGGACGGCTTTCTTATTGTTTTTTAAAACAGTTTTTTAATATAAAAATTAAAAATTTTATACTGAAAAGCTACTTTAAGAAGCAATAAGAAAGCCGTCCCAAACGAAGTCTAAAATAAAAGGAGATAGAAGCAACCAAATGAGCAATTCAAATAAATTTCAATTACCAAAGAAGAAAATTGTAAAACAAACGAAACAGGCCAATAATAGAGGCCATGCTTCTGAAAAAAAAAAAATTAAGGGAAGATGAGGAGTGGCTATAAGAAAATATATACAGAGATATATACAAGACAGTGTAAGATTGAAAAAAAGATGAGGGGGGTCTGTTGCATGAGATTAATAAAGGAATTATGATCACTATGCAACAATTCCAATAGCCCGCAGCCTGGAGCTCACCAGTTCTACAATGGAGGATCTGAGAGAGTCAAAATAAGTGAACAGTTTGTATAAAATCTGCTTTGAAATTGTGAGTCTTGGAAGAAGTTTGAAATAACTCAGAAAGAGTTAGCAGGTAAATCCCCTAATGCTTGTGTCCAAAATGCCACCAACCTTTCTTCCTCTTGGTTTCAGGAGCAGGTAACTCTGATAAATAAGATGTAAGAAAGAAACTATTTAGCTGGAAACTTATTTCCCCTAAGATCTATGGAACAAAAATTTGAGTTGAGTTTCATGGAGTAGCTGAGGATTGATTGGGGAAACTTTTTAGCTGTTTTAGTTTTGGATTTGTTTTTCAGAATTTCTTATGATGAGAATCAACATTTTACAATCACAACATCTGTTAGAGCGTGATAACTATAAAAAAGCTATTTTACAATACCAAAAGTAGTTTTAAGAACTTGTTTTTATAACAGTCCTACAACTATTTTTATAGATGGCTATAGCTGCTGTGAATAGACCCTAAATTAGAGAGACTAAGGCTTCGTTTGGGACGGCTTTCTTACTGCTTTGTAAAGCGGCTTCCTAGTACAAAAATTTTAATTTTTGTATTAAAAAGCCGCTTTAAGAAGCAGGAAGAAAGCCGTCCCAAACGAAGCCTAAATTTTTGTTCAGTTCCCCAGAGTAGCTACGTTAGAGAAAATAAAAAATTATGTAATAGTGCTGACAAGTTACCTCCTTCAGGATAAATCGAGTTGTAGTGCACCTCAGCCCAGAAGCTCAAGAAAATAACTGTTTGAAGAAGGCATTGTTTTTGACATTTAGAGTTGGAATAATTCAATAAGCTCATGAGCGAAGGAAGACATGAGAATGATAAAAAAAACAGGATTAAAAAGCTTGGGCACAGATCAATCAGTGACATGTATTAGTATGTGCCAGACAAATTTCATGTTTTCAGAAGCACAGGTTGTTGGTTTGTTTTGCTTGCATGTAAGAGCCAATTTAGTTACTTTAAGTTGGAAAGCATGTTTGTAAAACAAGGAATTTATTAGATTCCACAACATTAAGTTGGATAAATTTAAAAATAAATATTGATTTTAAACTACAAAAAACTTTTAATCTCTCAAATATAATCATTTCATGTTCACATATAAAAGAGTGAAAAGTGAAAGCAATGTTTTCTAAAACATATTTTCCATTTACAGACGACTAAATCCAAGGGGGTTTTAGTTCGCTGCAGTGAATGGAAAGTAAAAGGAATAAAGCCAGAATTTATTTTTTCGAGTCTTTAGTTTGATGTAAAATAGTTACTACATGTATATTACATCAAGTCACTTCTTGGCCCTGCACTTTGTACAATCAATTTGACTGCATTTTTTTGCAGGAACTTGGATTACTTTGTACTAGTTTGAATCAAATAATCCTAAAGATAGATGCTGGATAAATAGATGCATGCATCATAACTTCTCATGACAAAAATATACAATTATAACAACAGAAACAACACACATATCCCTCTTGTTAATCTGTATCTCTACTCAGGTGCACTAAGACTGAATTGTGCATAAGCATCTCACTCTATCCTAACAGTATCTATGGCAGGGATAAACCTTAGTATTTGCTTTAGTAGTAAACTTAGTGGTCTACGTCCATTTATTGTTTGGGGCAGTGATGAACCTTATTTTGTTCACTGTGTCAGATGAATCATGAAAACCTACTACTTAATGATTATTGAAAAGGATGAAGCATGATCTCAACAAAGTTGAAGTCATCCGCAATATGAACAATGGAAAAATAACTCTGTAATAATAGATTACAATGGAAATTGTGAGTTCCCTGCAACTGTTTTAATATCAACTTGAGAATTTTGGCCACATTTCATATGGAAAAGAACTGTTCAGCTTATTTTTCTGTCTTAATACTAAAACGTTACATCACTGACTATTTTCTTAAATATAGTAATGAACAAGAAAAAAACTTTCAGACACACCTCGTTTAGACTTCTGATCAATAGGCATGATCTCAATGTAGCAGGTGTCCTTGAATGATGTTAGGACAAATATCTTGACACCATACTGCAGAAGATCATTGTTAATTTACAACCCAAAAATTGTCAATTGAATATCAATGACAAACAATACATCAATGATAACATAATGAACCTAATAGTTGAGTTGATCATCATTACAAGAAAACTTAATATTAATTTTATGCAACGATATATACGAGTTAGGAAACTGACTTCAATTTGCTAGATTGATGTATAAAACCAACCAGATATCCATGAAACTGCCATATTTTCTCACAACCAAATTTGACTCCAATCAAATCCACGCAGATATAAATATGAAGATATATTTTATTTTCTTTAATAAATCCTCATCAAATTATCTAATTTTCTTGGTCAGAAATTAAAAAAAAGGGCATATGTCAGGTTTACATTTAACACTTTTTATCAGTATTCCTGCTCGCTTTAACCACCAATAGTAAACTTTTGTATCCAGTTTCATATCCTTATTCATATCCATCCAATTAAACTCGTTCAGGCATGACATGTTTAATACCCTATCCTTTTCCCGTGCATCTTCAACAACATATGCCATCAACCCCATAAATTTTTTTTTTCAAGGGCGAATGTTAAAAGAGGCAGAATTTGTTTACACCAACGCACGACCTAACCACAACAAGACCTCCCTCACAACAACCATTTGAGGGGAAAAGAAACAAAGTAAGTCAACAATTGAAATGGAAGTCCGAAATGGCTCATTAAATTAGTTGGTTGAGTAAATGAAGAACAAATGATGAACCTGATATTGTGATTCTAACAGTAAAATAATTCTCCTTTTCAAAATCTGCAGAAAGCCGTGAGAAGATAAACCCAAAAATGACTAGGTTGAGAAACCTATAATTTCAAAAGTCCAATAATCAATTTCATGAACGTGGATGCGCCTCATAACAGAATTGAAAATCCAATGTAAGGTGCAAGAAAGAAGTTTAAGTGTTCTAAATGAGAGACAGTAAATCAAATAATACTAAAATAGAAGACTATTACAGGCCTATACATACCGAATCTGCAGCAGCTTGCAAGGTCACATGGTCACCCCATTCTCCACTTCTGCTTTGTTGATGGGGAAAAAAGAACATGAAAACTATATTATAATTGGCCACAAGAATGAATGGAGAAGGATTCATAAAGCCAACCACAAAAGTTGGGATAGGTTGATGATGAGAATGATGATGAAAATGATAATTTTCTGCAAAAGAGTTGTAATGAGGAACAGACCATACTTGGACATCTTTCTTAAATATTCTTCATAAGCCATGGGAACATATCCTTCGTAGATATCAGGGTGGGACTTAAGCTGCAAATTGCTCAAATTTAGAGTTTATATGCAACATAAACCTACAAGGTAGTGAAAGCAGGAAATAAGGAAAATTACAACGATGAATGGGAAAACAAGACTATTAAATCAACCAACCTGGTCGACAACTTGCTGTCTTACAAACTTGTGATGTTCGGTAGTACGATAGAATTGATCAGATAGTGATCGAAACTGAAATTGTGACCATTTAACAAACGTACTTCAGAATATACCTTAAACTCAGAGTTAGCATTAATTACTAAAAGATGACAGCAGATATGAGTGATTATGCTACACTGCAAAAAAGATAGACCGCCTCTATATGCAAAAGAAATGATAGCTTCAATAAAACTAATTCGAAGAAAAAAACAGATTGTGGGCTCCGAAAATTCGGCCCCGGCCTCCGCCCGACTTTTTGCTTTCTTCGGGGGAGTTTTAACGGAATTAAGTTCCGGGGTAAATTTTGGAAGGCAGATGAGTTTGTAGATTAGACACTACCCAGAGATTTCGCCCTCATTTTGCAAGGACTTTATGATCCAAGTTCTGGTTTCCTATAGGCGCAAGCCCCTATAGTTAATTACCCCTCCCGATCACGAGAGAGAACTTTCGATTAAGGCTAGTCGTCGATCAGATATGTAGGAATACGTCGTATCTGGCATATAGTAGCAGCTAGGTTGAAGATTTGAAAGTTTGAAGATTTGATATTCAAAATTAAAAATTTCACCATCTTGCACTTAAAGCGGATGGTGGGGGAATGGATGATGGACCCGATCAAGATCCCATGGTTCCGTCATCCCGGGCCATCGTGGTCCCTGGTCTACTTAGTCAGAGGAGGTAGTCGACCCAACCTGACAGAAGGATCCTTGTCGGCAGCCATGGGTTGCTTCGTCCAAGGGTACCTTATAGACCTGGGGGGAGTATTTGCCTAAGGGGACAAATTTGAATCCACCTTAGCTAACAGAGGGCTTTGTGCCCTATCGATCATATCATATTGATTCATATCTCAAGGATTTGATGCCATTGGGGAGCATACGGGCTCTGGCCATAACCATAATATAATGGTGCCATTTGGCGGCGACCACCTGGTTCAGAGGGCCCCGAGTCATAACCGTTTATCCTGCAGTGCCATTTGGCGGCGAAACTGCCGGTTAGAGGACTCGTACAACGTCCTTGCTGGCAGGAGATAGTTTGAGAATGGATCCTAGTGATATTTTCGACCAGGCATTAGCTCTTTGCGAGCTGAAGTAAATTTTAACTTGTCCACCCCGACAAACTGTTGCGGAGGGTGGATGGGTTTTGCTTTAAGTGTTTGATAGATTGAATTTTCTATTTTAAACATTTTGGAGTATGAGATTTTTGGAATTTTTTGGAGATTTTGGATTTTACAGGAAATTTGGAAAGTTGAGAGGCATTTTGAAATATTTGGAATGGACCCCTCCGGTTGAGATTGACATTCAACATGGCCATCATCGGAGTGTTTGGGGTCATTCGCATTTATGGATTGAACCTTGTTAACTCTGTCAAGTAATTGACAAAGGATCGGGTTTCGTAGACTTTATGCCCTTGTAAGTGAATTCTCTTGATTATAGGCCTTGAAGGCCTAATATGAACGTATAAAATAAATAACTTGGTCGACCTCACGATCGTATATTTATTTAATAGTTCGAGCCGTGTCAACTCCTATCTACCTGATAGAAGGATCGGACTTGAACTTGAATTCACTTATTGACCCGCGCAGCATCCCTAGGTGTCACGTGTGTACCATTAACACGCTCGCCGGGGCCCATGCGGGTGTTTAGTGTATCCCCTTATGTGTACCTATGTGTATACATATTATGGTGCATATGTAGGGGCATTTTAGAAAATATTTATGAACGCCTTCTGTCTGCTTTTACAAAGGTTGCAGATCCGATGGTGTGGCGTCGTACGATCTCCACAACTGTTGCTGGTAGGCAGGCAGATGTTTTCATTTATAGATTGGAATTGACTTCAGGATACTGCATTTACTGAAGTCTTTCTGCATCTACCCACGAGTGACACGTTTTACATACATCTGTACTCATAGAGAGATTGTATGTATTGCAGATCTCCCACCTTTGATTGCATGCAAATCAATATGCTCGTTTGTATCTTGATATTGATTCTTGACTGAATTATATACATAACCAATTTCTCCGTGTATACTAGCTAGAGATTTGCTATGCTCATAGCACATCAATCTTCAGGACTGGTAAGAGACTTTAGTCTTTCATTTGCCTGACATTGCATTATTGCAAGTGGTAGAGAAGTTGCTACATTTACTGTGCAGTCTTTTAGTGCTTGTGGGGACTATCGTATGTATCTCTAAGACAACTGTCATTAATTTGTAAGGGACTAATATACTTGCTTGATACTACACTATTGTCGACTATAGGAGTGTCGTAGTGTCCACCACATGCTGCATATTGATCGCTATGACTTGCCAATGTTTCTTGCATTTGTTTGACATTGGATTGTTACTGCTTGTGGGAATATTGCTTAATAGCATTTGCATTCCAATTATCATGACGGCTCTTTGGCATTCGTTGGAGATTTCATGCCATAGCTCATAAGTAGAAACTTTTGCTCGTTTCTCTTTTTGCAAGCAAGTTGTACTTGGAGTTTCTTATTTGACACAAATTCAATTTGAGTCCTTTGTATTTGTTCATTATAAGTCTTTTATACATGCTTATGAAAGAATGTTCATACTCATTGCACTATCCTTGTAATAATTTGTAGGTAGACTGTTGTATATTGTAGGAACATCATATGTTTGTCTACATTACATCTCTTCTGCTGTTGCTTACAAATACACCACACTTCTTGTATATGGCCATTAGTGGGTTATCATGCTCATTGTAGTTTTGCAATCACTTCAAGTCACCCAAAGCATTGCATTTCATTATCATTTGTGAGCCTTCCTTGCCCTCAAAGATCATTTGCATTATGCACGATAAGCTTGACATTACTGTTTGTGAATATCAGTTCTTGCATTAGCAAATTTTTTGTGTCTATTGGACGTTCCAGTTCTGTGTTACATCACTCAGTTCAAGTTCGAGTTCAATTCAACTTGAGTCCATCTCAAGTCTTACACAAGTCCCTTTACATTCATTAAGTTCATTGTATGATTATTTCAGCTCAAGTCCTCTGTGGTCTAACTCAAGTATTTGCTTGAATTCAAGGTCCAAATTCTGTTCAAAGGTTCACAAGTTCGAGTCCAAGTTCAGTTCACTGTAATCTGACTCAAAGTTGGCCTTCTTTTTATTCATCAGTTCAATGTCAAGTTCAAACTCAAGTCCCAGTTCATGTCTTGTTGAGTTCAATTCCAGTTTGGTCTGCAAGTTCAGGTCTGAATTTTGCAAGTTCCTTGTGTTCAATTATACTCCAATCCAGTCTGTTATCATTTGATTTGAGTTCTAGTTTTGGTTCATGTCCATACTTGTTTAGATTTTAGTTCATTTAAGTCTAAAAACAAGTCCCTTTTATTGTCCAAGTGTGGTCTTCTATTCACCCGAAATTTCGGCAGCATTCCGGCATCTCCCCTGTTTAGGGGAAATTACGGAAAACTGGGCCTTTCCCACCACGCTTAAGAAAGCGTGTATGGTAGGTGCCCTCTTTCGAGGACACCGCGGCCGTGTAAAGTCTTCAATCACCCACCACACTTAAGAAAGCGTGTATGGGTCTTCAACGTACCTGAAAAAGAAAAGCATTTGTTTCCCCGCAGGTACAGAGCCGCGTACGGGTACTTAAGATCGTCCCCACCATGCTAAGAAAAGCGTGTATATGGCCTACCCGCCTCGCCGTAGGTGTCGCACCGGGTTCCCTTCCCACCACGCTTAAGAAAGCGTGTATAGGCGGTTTGCCGGCTCGACACGAATGCCGAGGATGGGATTTTAGGTGATTACCCGCCTCGTTGTAGGCGCCGCACCGGGGTCCCATCCCACCACGCTTAAGAAAGCGTGTATAGGCGGTTTTCCCGTTCGCCGCAGACAACGAAGTAGGCTCTCGGAGTTTTAGGGTTTAGGAGTTATACCTGCGCGGGATCGGTGGTGGTTCGTGGATCGAGGCAAGAGGAGAAGCATTACACTTGCATTTTGGTAACTACTTACAACTAAGAGTAATTAATCATAATTAATGATATTAATTATAATTAACTAAAAGTAATTATAATTAATGGAGATTAATTATTATTAATTAAAATTAATTATAATTTGCTAAAATTGATTAATTATAATTAATACTAATTAATTATAATTAATTAAAACTAATCATAATTAATATAAATTAACAACAAATTTATGCCAGATTTGAATAAGATCAAGACTAAATTTAAATAGGATTTTAATCCGAATCTTGTTAATATAGGGGCTGTTTAGCTACAGGACTTGAATAGGATTTATGTTAAAATCCTACTAAAAAGGGCTTCCCTTTTGGAGTTCAATGGATTCACGGGATTTGGCTGAGGGCTCAAACGAAAGGAAGGCAGATGGCTACCTTCGCGAATGAGCAAGCTTCTGATCTCGTCTTTGCTTTCGATCAGAAGATCGTAACTTCCGATCCTACAGGAGCGGAAAGTTGGAGGAGAGGAACCGGACGGCTGCGGGTTCGGATCTGGCGGAGGAGCTCGACGGGAGTGGGGAAGTCGGGAGGTGTTGGAGTCAGACTGGATGGGGAAGATTGATCCTGGTTTGGCTATGGAGGTCGGTCGGAGCTCTCGATCGGGTTGGTAGATGGATGGAGGGGTTCGGCTAAAGGTCGGTTGCATCGTGGGTGCTCTGGCTTCGGTTCGACAGGAGGAAGAGGAGGGATCGGCAAGGTAGGTCTCTTCTCTCTCTCTTCTATCTCTCTCTCTGTGGATCGGGAGGCTTCGGCAAGAGGCGAAGTGGGAGTGGCGGGGAGATACAGGAGTCTTGCGTAGGGTTGAGCAGAGGAGAAGTGTCGTGTGTGGAGAGTAGAGGCTGCGGAAGTGGCGAACAAGCTCGACCTCGCTTGCGTTTTATAGACACGAACAGGGATGCGATCGAGGCAAGCTACGCACGCGAGGGATGGGTTTCTGGCTTCGGCGCCGTTCGCAGACTGCGACACTGTAGCTGCGGCGGGATTCGACGGGATTCGGGTATGGGCCGTGACAGGTAATCATTTTTAGCCTTTTTTTTTTTTTTGGCTGTAGCTTAGGGGTCAACACAGATGAAACTAAGGAAAGATGAGGTCAAATGCGCAATACAGATTAAATTGGATATCCCAATTTCTATTGTGCTGAAAGGTACCGCTGCCTTATGCTCTTCTCAACAAATAACTTTCAAGTATGTGCTAACAAATGTTCAAACAGAAAAAATGCATATGAGATGCCTGACTGTATCTTTTAGAAATATGCACCAATTTGGAATATAAATCATACTTCATAAAACTTCAATACCAGTAAAGTATACAGTAATACCAAAAATATGCACGGCCCAACCAAACTGTGAAATCTGTACCATAAAAAAGAGAAACACTTCTCTTTTGGTTTCAAAAGGACATAGGCATCACGATTGCAAAAAATGAAGAACTTCAAAGACTTAACGCCATGGTTGAATTCAATTCCATTTCCTTTTTTCTGTTTTGTTTTAAAAAATATGTAAAAGAAAAGAATAATAAAAATTAATTGAAAAAAAAACATGCTTGACAAATATGTTTTCATTTCTTATATTGGGAAACAAAAGGGATTGTTTCATTTCACAGATTTTGGAATTAAGCCCAAGTTAATGTTTTGATTAATTAGACAAATGATCTAATTATATATCAATTAGACTAAGCAGGTGTTAAGAATTATAATTAAGATCATTAGGATTTTAGTAGTATTTAATTTTGATAATTATTAATTAAATAACGGATATTAAATTAATTTTATAATTATTTTTAAAATAAAACTTATTATTAATTTCTAAATATAATTTAATTTTGTCACATTTTGACAGTTTTTTTTTTGTTAGCTAAGTGGTCAACTATGCTATGCATGCATCGGGTTCAAAATCTCTATTTGTCAAACATTTTTAAAAATTTGATCAACAATCTATGTCTTAGATTAAAACTCTTAGCTCTAATAAGCAATGGAACTCTTGACTCCTTTCTTTTCTCTATTCTCTCTCATCTCTCTCAAATTCTATAAATAAGAACCATAAAATTCTTTCAATATCTATAAATAAATCATATTTTTGTCATTTGGGACATTTTTTATGTCAGAGTTGTAAAGCATTCTAGAACTTTGTTTCACGAACTCAAGTCATGCATCACCCGGCTAGGTTTCCATCCCTCCAAGGAGACTATCCTGTCTGACAATTGATGTTCATCACCAATTGGTCATCCTCTTTACCCTACTCAGAGAAGATTATCCGACGCCCTTCACAACCGATCATTTTTTGATAAATGAATACATCCTTTCTTTCCAGAAGAAGGATTGCTTCATGCCACCCCTCATCTATATCAGCATCAACATCCATTCCTCTCCACTACAGAAAAGGGTCCTCCCGTATTTACATCATACAGATGCCCTCTCCGATGTTTTGGAAAGGCATCCAATTGTAATACAAGCTTTTAACTAAGAAGTTTTTGTGATTGAATTAAGCCCTATGATTTTTACCATTATCATTTTCCATGTAATAAATCTGATGGTCCCCTTTCTTCACTACTATCTTATTGCACACAATGTCATTCACATCTATGATGTAAAATTCTCTCTCTTTAACGACACTATTTTTGTGCGCAACAAAATTTTATCATTGTTTAGTATAATTTAGCTTGACATAACTAAATAATTAATCATTATCCAGACTGATAAAGGGGTAACTAATTTATTAGACTGATTAGGGATTTATAGCTTCAAATAAAGATCATTAAGTTTTATTATTAATTATGTTAATTATGATAGTTTACTCTTTAATAATTAATTAATCAATAATAATTTAGTAAGCAGTGAGTATTTAGGCTGATTAAGGATTAATTAGGTTTTGTTGAAACCTCCTACAGGTTTTAACAGAGGAGAACTTAACCATCCTGATGACAAGGGGAACAGTCTTGGTAGGAATGCTTCTACAGGTAATAATGCCAGAGAGATTACTGTTAGAGCAGATTCTGTTGAAGCTGCTAAGCATGATCCTGTTATTATGGCAGAGAAGAGTTGATGGGGACATCAGAGTTTGGAGGGTTTATCACTGTAGAGGCCGGAGATCTACGGCCTTGATTGAATCTTTATATTTTTAGTTTTCATATGTTGTAGGAGATTTATGTGGTGTTATTTATTTTATTACAGTTTTACCCTCTCTTGAGGGAGTTTTGGTGTTGTTTGGCCGAGGGCCTTCTTGTCTTTTATTCCTTTCATGTTTTGGTGCCTATATATATGGTCTATTGTTCTCTTGTAAGGATGATGAATATTTTGATATAAAATTTTTGGTTTTTGTGCTTCTCTTCTCTTGGTGAGTTGAGTTAGTGTGTGAAGTTCTCTGGAGAAAGGCAAAGAAATACCCAACAACATGTGAGCTCTTGGTTTGTATCATCTTCCCTCTCTCTCTTGTTTTATTCTTCTCTAGCCGCCCATACAGGGCCCCCCTTGCTCCAGCAAACTGCTGTCCTCAAGCAGCCGCCACCCCCTTCCCTTCCTCTCTAACCACCTCCACCTTCTCCCCAACACTCTTGACCCTTAGGATTCCAAAATTTTGCATTTAATTCACATTAATTGAGCATTTATCTCAATTAATTGTTACCTTTGGAGATCCACAACCATTTTAATTTTCTCCCTTTCCCAAGACAACTACTCCCCTTCCCAAGCAAGCCACATCAGCCCTCTCCGTTTCCCAAGCTAACTTTTTTCCTTTCTCAAGCCAACTACTTCACATCACAAGCAAGCGACATCAGCCCTCTCCCTTTCCCAAGCTAACTTTTCCTTTTCCCAAGCCAACTACTTCCCTTCCTAAGCAAGCCACATCAGCCCTCTCTCTTTCCCAAGCAACCAACCCCACCTCTTCACCTCCCAAGTTGACTTCTCCACTTCCATATCCTCATATAGCTGAAACCTTATTTTCCTCTCACTATTCTACCTTTCCAAGGAAACTTAGCTTCTTCTAAAGCAACAAGGACATCGATTCAACAAAGAGCAAGGGTTTCAAGGGCAAGCCAAGGAGGAACTTGCCAGCATTTCATCAAGGATTCCATTCCTCTCATTCATGAGCTAAGTATCAAACCCTCCCCTTGTTCTACATCTAATTAAATATTAATTTTCTCATTTCATCTATAGTATCATCATCTCATATGTGTTGATTAATCCACCAAACTCTACTTAAATTTGAGCGATCAGAAACTCTTGTAACTAGTCCCTTAATTAAATGTTGGACTTGTGCCAACCCATGTTAGCTAGTCTAAATTGATTCACCTATTTTTAATGTTTAGCCTTTATTTGTTAGTTTCTTGCTATCACATGATCTAATAGTTCAAATTTTCTTATTGTTCCTAATGTTTTATGAAGTTTATTTTGTTGTCTTTGATGTTATCTTAGCATAAATCTCTAATTGCATGACTTATTTCACTTAGTCCTGCATCAAGAGTCCTCTTTCTGTTGAAGACCAGGTGATCATGGACATGTGTGTGGAGTTGCCATCTCAGCACCAGCAGCAAGCAGAAACGTTCACTGGGTATTTTCCATGCTGGTGTTTTAGAGGTTCAATGGTTCTCATCTCTTTTTTTTTTTATTATTCTGAACATGTCTTCAAGTGGTTTTCTCCTTAAAAAGTTATAGTCAGACAATGTATTAGGGCGTAAAGCTGACTGCATCTTCTTGAGCGGACTATGTTTCCATCAGCTGTTGGATTGTAATAAGGTGGAATGGAAGGTATTTCTCTCCAGCTGCAAGAAGGAAGTTTCTTTAGCTATTTGTTTTGATTTCTTGTTTCCTCTGCTTGCTCAGTGCCTGTATGCACTTTTTTCATTGATATATTGTCTCTCTTTCTGGTTCTTGAGCGTCTTTGGGCACAAACATATAATTTGATCTTTTTAATAGAATAAGCGGGCAGGGATCCGCCAAATCCCATTCTAGGCACAAACTGATTTAGAAACGAAAAAGGCTTTTAATTGAAATTATATTATCTTATTAATATTCAATTATCGTATTTTAAGTTTGGGATTATTAGTTTATTTATAAATAACTCGAGTAATTGGAAACTAAGAATTAAATAGGATTTTAGTTAAGATCATTAAAGTTTTATTAGTATTTAGTTAAGATACACAACAATATATTTAATTAAGATATACAACTTCATATAACTAAGGATTTTAATTGAAAGTTGAAACCATTAAAGTTTTATTAGTATCTAAATAAGACTTACAACATCATATAACTAATTAATCAATTAATTAGTAAAACTAATTTATCATGATTAATTAGGAATTAATTGATATTATTAAGATTTTAGTAGTGTCACTAGTGGTTATTTAAGGACGGTTAATTAAAATGCTAAACAAATTTTAATTCAACTGAATAAAGAATTAATTAATATAAGAATTTGATTATCAATTAGTTATAATAATGATAAATTAGATTAATTAGGGCTTCAATAAGGTTTAATCAGGGTAATTATTATTTAGATGTATTAAATATAGATTAAATAAGCTTATTTATAGTAATTAAACATAGATATTTTGTTCACATATTTTGTTATCGAACAAACATTTCAGTTTTTGTTTTTTCAATCAGGAAATAACTAGGCCACCCAATTATATTTTTTTTAATTGCAAAAAAAAAAACAAGCAAACAAATCCAAATATGGCTTTTGGATTTTGGTTTGAAAAGAGCAGTATATGAAATAAACCCAAAAAAGGTAGAACAAAAAAATAATTATTCTCAGTCTCATTAACTTCAAGGTTCAAAGAATAAAAATAGCTTTGCAAGTCATGCTTCATATGAGAGTTGCCTTTATGATGTTTTGGTGCAAGATTCGATCCTAAAAACGAATAAATTAAAATAATTGTTGCTGTACTTACTTATGCAACTACGTTATCATGCATCTTCTTCCCTGACTAGCAAAATTCTCATTTTTTTTCATTGAATCGTAGGTTTTAAACAGTGCACTTTTGAATCCCAGAATAGGAGGTTTAGGTAAAAAATTGGATGTTGTAATGATAGAAAGCCTTCACATGACACTTGAATATAGCAAGAAAAAATAAATAGAAGATATTCATACAACCACGAACCATAATAAATCAAAAAAATAATATTTGCTCGAATTGAAAAAAAAAAAGTCACTCCTTAAAGATAAGTTAACAAACACGGATGTCAAACGCTTCCCTAAACGTTAAGCTTGTCCTCAAGTATTATCAACAAGGGTTACCATTATGCATCTAACCTCTACATGAACATTGAAAAAATTAACTACCAAAATTCTAAGTAAGAAACTCACCTGGCAGTTACCATCTCCTTGAACCTTAAGTTCAACCAACTCATATAGCTTCAACCTGTATAGAATGTCATACAGAAGTAATACTAAAAATAAATACTACTATTACTGCTACAATTCAATCATATTCCTACAACAAAAAATTCATTAAGAAATAAAGCAGATTATGAAGAAATCATCGTCCAGATTCCTATACTAACCTCTCAAGAAGTCTTTCATGGTCTGACGTAGCTTCATCAACAGAGGGAATTTCTCCATTAATTCTAGGAACATGCTGTGCATAAACCGCTCGTAAGATAATTAAATATAAAGCTCTCGCAGGATGGACAAACAAGATGAAATTCAAAGCCATGGAAAATGATTGCATAAGTGATTTGTAAATCTTGTTGCATAGATGCGCAAATTGCATAGAGCCGAAACCTGTTTATGGAGATAAGTCCAGCAGCTCAAGGAAAACTCATCATAATGTCCATTTCTCATTCCATTTCTTTCTTCATTTTCCTTATCTAGTCTATTGCAATTATAATTTAAAACTTGAAAAGCAATTTACGTTTTACTTAAGAGCCGAACATGAAAATTACAAACAGTTTACGCATTTATTCGTTGTACCAGAGAATTGCAGTAATTGTTTATTCAGTGAAAATTTCCAAAAAAATAGAACATGACGCATAATAACAAATTACAAACCCAAAACATTAAACAGAGAAAAACGTCTCAACAACATCACCCTCATCACAAAACACGTTCAAGTTCTTTGGCTCTTCAGGAAAACTAGATTACCAAAAAAATAAAAACAATTGCACAATAAAACTTACAGGAACGGGAACCATTTTGTCCAATCTCTTCCCTACTTCACCATCTAGGGAAGAGAAGTCATCAGTAAGTTCCAATGACCAACTTTGACCTTCAGATATATTCTCAATTTGGCTAGAAGAAAAGGTAGACAGTTCCATAACATTGACCGCTTCAGCCATACCCTCATTCTCTACAAGGACACCCTCTTTGTCTACAAGTTATACACAAATGACAAAATATTAGAAGATTGGTCTAATCATATAAAACAATACCTATACAATTTTTCTCTAGATTTTATGTGATATAACTAACTAAAATATGAATTTATGTTGATGCGTAGTTGATGGTAGCCATGACACCTTTATCGAAGGAAGGCAATGCTCCTTTTGAGGTTGCAAGAGAATTATATTCAAATTAATAGGGATAACAACTTTGTCAAGTAATTAAAACAGTCGTTAGATGAAATCACAAGTATACCAACTTAATGATCCCATTATAAATGAGACATTAAGCCTTTGGGCTAATCTCCAGACCTGAATTCAAATCTCTCACTGCTGGACCAAGCCAATCTTGAGCAAGGACTGATGCTTGTAGATGTTCTTCATCAGCAGGAGATGTTCCACGTGCTTCTGCAAGAGCAACTTGTGAAAGTTCTTCTTGAAGAGCATGAGCAATAATTTCATCATTTTCCACATTAGTGCAATCAATAGCAACACTGTTTTCACGGCGGTACTCTGCTTGGTAAATGTTGGCATCACTCTGAATTGTCGCTTCACTATATGCACTACTTGACAAATCACCTTGAAGAAGATGAAGTCCCCATCGAAGAACATCAGGATCTTGGTCATACATGATCATCAATTATAGACGTGATCAAGAAACTGAATATAATCAACAGAGGACAAGAACCTCAGATTCAGGTAGGTAGATTAGTCTTTCTTAAAAACAGCATTGGAAAAAAATAGTTTGCATCTAATTCTCTGAAGTAATGTGCAAAATACTAAATCTAAATGTTTCAATTCACAAAATAAATGTTAATAATATGAATAAATCCTACTAATGGTATATAAAAAGGGGGCAAACCCAGCCTAAAAAAATCAAACTTGATAAGCAATTCTCCTAACGCGGATCAGATGGCCTACTGTAGCTCCCATTGTAGGAGCTGCTCGAGAGTTGAACTTGCTGCGAGTGTTAGTTATCCTTCGTTTTCTTTTGGTAGGGATGGGAGAAGATTCTACGCATCCACAGAAAAAATCAGATCCCACTGATTTCTTCTCCCCCACTAATTCTTTCGAAGAGTAGCAGGTTAAGCATTATCATCCTATTTGCGTCAATGTTTAGAAAAAAGGTCATTTTTGCAAGAGATTGCAGGAAAAAAAAATCTACCATTGATGTAATAAGTTGGGACATACATCCAAATCTTGTGCTTCCTTCAACAGAAAGGAAGTCAACTCAATTCAAATGCTAGTTCTTCAAGCTGTTGCAGAAGACTATTTCTTTGCAAGACACTGATTTTGTTTTATGTTTCCAAATGAAAAATAAGAAAGAGCGACCTTTCCCAAAGCACTTAAATGACATTGAAACAAATATTAGATTCTTTTTATCCTACTCATTCAGTTGGGCTCTTTTTTTTTAATTAAAACTCATAGAAATCTTCGACTCAGTTATTAAAAAAAAAATGTTGTATCAAATTCAATGGTTTTTTAGTAATGGTAAAAAATGGGATGAGACTATAAATAGCAATCAGCCAAAAATCTCAAACAAGTTGGGGATGTTATTCATGGTTTACTTTTGTGCTTATGAAACTACTCATCTCTAGTAAATTTGAGAGACTAACTTGTATGAATAAGCATAACATCTCAATAAAATCTGAGAGAAACTTTGGTTCTGATAGAAGTAGAAGTTATTTTTTTGTATCCATAATCTTCTTTTGATTCACTCAAAAGATTTCATCTACACTAGTTATATAAATTTTAAAAGAACTTACTCATCTAGCAAACATTTCCCTTCGTCCAATACAGCCCACTACTGTTTCATCCATGGTTGCAGCTTCTAAGTGCTCAAAGGATGATGATGATGATGATGGCATATATTGAAAGATGGTTTCCAAATACATAAGCCAAACTAAACTTGAGAAGAACAACACAACCTCAAACTCCTAATCACACGACACGGAACCCTTACACCTGTACTTGATCCTGCTATGATGCCATCATTGCTTCACCACCGCCGCTTCTCCTCCAACATCTCCCCTCTTGTTATTGGAAATCTATTTCATTAGCTTTAGTATAAGGGAGGAGAGAAAGCAATTAACTAAAATGATATTTTAATCAAGATTCTCTAAGTGATGAGAGTAGGGGAATTCTAAATTTGTAAATTATAACTACTTGTTTACGTTGAACTGGGAATGAGAGAGGCTATTTGTTTAGTGTTGGTTACAGCCTTATATAACTTTTAATGGTCTTACTTTAATTTTTTATGATCTTATTTTAATATCTTACTTTGATGTTAGTACGATACTTATCATTTTATATTTTTCATTAATGTAATGGTTTAATTATGAGTTTATACCTCACATCACAAAAAAAAAATGGCATTAATATCTGATTGTGCAATTTCAAACCTTGCTTAGGATGTGAATTTTGAGAAAAACCATTCATCTTACTGTTTCATTTCTTGTGATACTACAAAACTTCTTATAATTTGCATTCTCATTCATTGAGCATTTTCATAGTTTGTTAAGGTTTTTATTTTTTGAGGAAATTAGAAAACCCTAGATTGCTCCAATGGACTTAGGTTGAGGTTGACATTAATGTTCTTAGAAGAAAAATAGAAAACCCAAACTACGTATTATTCTTAGGATGTTAAAAATTATTATTACGTTATTTAGATTATTTTAATCAAATATTTGCATTTTTGTAATATTATTGCATCATTATTACATCATTTAGATCTTATTTAAATAATTTTAACATTTATTATGTCATACGGTTAGTGGGACAAAAGCTTGATGTTGTTGTTGTATTCTGTCGTACGGTTCAACCCCGGTCGAAGCATTAAACATTGAACATCTCCTTTGTCCAGTTTCATTTCTGATCCTATTTTCACAACCTTGCTTATATAGGCCTACTTTCATGAAGCTTAAGCACAAAGTTATTGTTGTAAAATTAAACTTAAGTTATTAAGGCATACATACATCTTGAAATCATGTGACCTTAGAATGGAAATCTAGCTTATAAGGAACAATTATTATTTATTCTCTTAATCAACATGCACCAATTTCATTTATGTAATGCCAACGAGTACATAGCTCTATCACAGTTATTTTTCCTTAGTCAAGGATGACAAGAGCTCGACTTAGTTTGACTTCCCAAGCAATCACTCAGTAGTAGAAGAATGATGTAATAAATGCTATTTTTTTCTATTAATATGACCGATTTGACTTAGACTCAATTATCATAGTGCTCTTGCCACACCTACAACTCATAGCGTTCCCAACAGGAGGATATTTTTGCAAACAATTCACAACAAATCTAAGCAGGTGACAAATGCAGCATCAAATCAAAGCATCCTTAAATGAACATGTCCAACTTAAACAATTCAAGTTTGTACAACTTGCCCACCCAACTTGAGCATCTTCTTCAAATAGGCATTTACAAGCAACTAAGATTTCTCATTGTTCAAGTTTATTATTTATTTTTAATCAATAAAAAAAGGTTACAGTAGCAAACAATCAAGCAATTCCATGTTGAGGTTGATATTAAAAAAAATCACCAGTATTCAAAACAAATGCACCAAGTGATCCACAGATAATCGCAATATATTCTCATCCATAAGAAAAGTGTTGAAAGGCCAAAACAAAATAAGTGATGGCATTGTAATAGAAAATGAGCATAGTTTGTATAATGTTAGATCAATTGGGCATTTTTTAGGTGGAGCTTGGTTGTTATCTCCTATGGGAACTCTTAAGTTGCTCATGAAATAATATTTTGTATTTCATTTCAATCATAAAAGAAGCATGCAATTTTCTTCCACAATTGTGCTTCTTTTCCCATAGTTCATGATGATGTCATATCCAATTTCTACTAACCTATTTTCTACATGTCTAGGCTTGGCCTCAACTCTTTATTCCAACATGAACATGATCGCTCCTAGTATGGCTTCATTCACCACCACCATCTATCATTTACAACCAAGCAAGTTTTATCAGAGAATTAGGTATCATGGTGATAGTAAAGAAAGCAAATGGAAAGTGAAGAATATGTGCGAACTATGTCAACTTGTGTGCATGCTCAAATGACGCATACCCATTAGCAAGCAAGGACCTCCTGGTTGGCTTGGTGCCCAAATAGCACGTGGTGTGCATCACTACGACTTCATTTGGGGTGCTTAGGCTTTTCAGCTTTTGTTATTAAAAGCTACTTTCTCAAAAATAATTTCAATTACATTTTCCCAAAATTTTGAAAAAGTTATAAAAAAGCTATCATCTAAACATACACTACTTTTTCTTACTACTTTTCTTATCCCAAATGTAGTTAAGAAGCTGTCCAAAATGAAGCTTAAGATGTATCCAAAAGATTAAAAGAAAACAACATTCATTAGATTGAAAGAATCTATATTAAATGGTAACGCCATTCATATTATAAAAAAAAAGCAAAATCTTCATATTACTCCCTGCCTGAGAATGCTAGTTTTATGTGAAGTGTACTTAAAATGTTGGTCGGTCCATCCCTTCGCTCGAAGAAGTTTACCCCAGCATCCTTGGGTTCAGTTATCGATGAATTCACGTGTCTAGTTTCTCTCATGGCATTTCACTTCTTCGTTACTTATTGGAACTCAATGAGTTTCTTCACTAATTAAGTAGTTGCTATTTCCTCTTCTCATTCTTGTTCGAAATGCCAAAAAAATTTCCTACCCACTTTTCTTCATTATAATTTTCTTCGTTTCAAGGGAGAAGTGTCCCCTCTTCAAGATAATTGATAGTACTAAGTACTAACATCAATTTTCATTCTTTTTGTCATGTCTCAATTAGAGCACCAAAATATAAATTCTAATTAATATTTTGAGAGAAGAACGTAACTTCATATCTACTTCGCAGAGATAAAACACTAAGTTGAGTCATACAAAAAGAGCAGTATCATAAAGAGAAGAGTGCTAGAGAGGTATCTCTACAAGAGAACTACAAAAGAGAATATTCTATTTATCGACAAAGAAGAGAGGTATCTTTCCATTATTCATGTGAACTTATATATGCCTTCTGTCATGAAGCTTACTTAGACATATAGTTATTATCATAAGACTAAACTTGGGTTATTAAAGCATGCAATCATCTTGATATATTGTGATCTTAGAATGGAAGCCTAACTTATAAGGAACAATTGGTATTCTCTTGAATCAACATTCACCAATTTCATCTATCTATGTAACGACCTAATGGGGAGTAGATAGCTCTGTCAAGGAAATTTTTCTTTAATCAAGGATGACTCGGCATGACTCAGTTTGATTTTCCAATCAATTTGAGTAGTAGTATGACAGTAGATGCTAAATTTTTTATTAATATGCCCAATTTAACATAGTTGACTCAATCATCAAAATGATCTAGCCCCCCCTACAACTCATATCATTCCCCAACAGGAACTTGGTGAAAGCAACGTCAAATAAAAGCATCGTTAAATGTGTATAATCGCATATGCTTTCATTGGTATGTAACAGATAGCTGGCGGGTCATGACAAAGGAACTTGCCCACAACAGGAACCCATAGCAGGAGAACTCACCCAATATGATCAACATGCAATACTTGTTTGGGCCTGCTAAGGAGCTCGCCCTTTTCAAGAGGTTGAGGGATTCCTCATTAACCTAACAGCTTAGTACTCGCCACAAAATTGACCCACCATCTCAGTCACTAGCTCTCTCCCAAAGCAACCGCTCCTATGCAAGCTCACCAAGCTCAGCTACAAGAAAGCATCTACCTCGAGGGTCCATCAACTCTCCCTATCGAGATCAAACATTGAGCTTGCCTTTTCAACTACTTAAGCTCACTCACTCTCCCTCTTAAGGCAATGCAAGGCTTAATAACGATCGCCCGCAATCTCAAGTCAACGTCCAATCACCAATCTCATCGTGCTCGGCATACGCTCGTAGACTTACCCGCTCCCACTCAACATCACAGAGTTTGCTCGTACTACTAAGCTCTCCTAGAGACATCTCATTATGATTTTATAGCCCCCGCTCTCCCTCAGCAAATTAGGAGGCGACACATATCCTGGGTGTACAATATAGTATTGTACTCTTTTACTTTTTTAGATATAGTCATTCTTGTAATCCTTAGAACCCTCTAAATAAAAAGTGATGAGAATTAGTTTGGGAATTTTAACTGATTCTAGTGGATTCCATGTTGGTTTGAAATTCATAGATTTCTTAGGCTTTATACAGATTCTTCCTTCCTCTCCAATTTTCTTCCTACTCTCCATTTCATATAGATTCCAACTAACTAGCTCACCAAATAAGCCTGCTAGTAAAGTCGGGTGTCACAATTGGATCCAACAAAATGAACATATCCAACTTAAAGAACATCTTAACCAGTCAAGTTTCTACAATTTGCCTGCCCAACTTGAGCATCATATTCAATTAAGCGTTTACAGGTACCCAGGATCTCTCACAGGTCAAGTTTATCCTTTTTAATCGTTCAAAAAAGGCTGTAGTAGCAAACTATAAGGTAATTCCAGATTAAGGCTGATATTAAAAAAAAAACACCAGGATTCGTAACAAATGCACGGCATGATCCGCAGATGCTAGCAATATATATTCTCATCCACAAGCGAAGTGTTGAATAGCCACAAAAAAGAAACAAGTATATCATAACATAAGCGAATAATTCCTGCCGAATACTCAAATACGAATCGAAACAGAAAAATCTCCGAGCATTGGTAACTCGAACAAATAAATCTACAAACACAAAAGTGCAGGATCACGCAAATAAATATAACAACGATTCAGAAACTCTCGAAGCCAATCAAACAAACCCTAAAAAGAAACAAGAGAAGACCCCCAAATTCCCAAAAAGAGTAAGAATCTAACAGCCGAAGTCTCGACAACGCGTCTCATAGAACTTACTTGCAATAGAAGCAATCCGCCAGAGGATATCCGCCGCGAGCAAACAACGGGCTTGATAACGTCGATCGATGAGAGAGAGACAGAAAAATGTATCGAGCAGCGGAGTCACGGACTTTGACAGTGACGGGTAACGATAAAGCGGCGCGACCCTCGTTCTTCTTCTTGTTTTGAATCCTCAGGGCTTTTCAACACGGCATTCCTGGGCGACGGATTCGATCAGGACGGCGCATCGTGGCCGTTGGGTTTGGCCGGACGGGATGACGGTGTGGGTGCGATAAATTGTTGAACGACGCGGTTACTAATTTTAATATTGCTATATCACATTTTTCTTAACGGCCTTGTTTGAGTGGACATTTTTTTGCGCTTATTTCGTTTTAAAATTGTAATTTTTTTTCTTCTTTACCGTTTGGTTTATTGACGTACGTTCTCAATAACACTGTTTTCTTCCTTTTTCTACTTTTTTGAGAAAATTTTTTATTATTGTTTCTTCGTTACAGAACTCCTTTTTCTGAACCAAAGTTTCTAAAAATTCCCTTTTAAAAAAGTAGCAAATAACCAAACGAAGCCTTAGTATGGAGAGATTATTTGGTGCGGTCTCCGAATTTAGCTCTATGTCCGAATTTTAATTTCATGCCGCCACATGATGACTCAATGACCCGACCCAATAAAATTATAATTTTTTTTTGCACCTTTTTCAATTTTATCGCGCGACCCGAAGACCTGACCTGGTCCAAAGCCAAAAAAATAAAGTTTTACTTAAAAGAAACCCTCGTAAAGCACCAATATCTAGGGTTTAAGACTATTTTCACCACCTGAGGCAGGATTTCTCCGAAGAGGTCAGGAAAATTTCTTCGAAAGCTGAGAAGGAAAAGAGAAAATGAGGCTATGAAAATGAAAACCAGTTTGAAGGACGTCAAATTCTCCGAGGAGATGGAAGGCGTTACGCAAAACGTTCAGGAAGACATACTGCAGCGAACAAGCGGAGCGGGGATATTATCAATAGATTTTAAACTCCGAAGAGGTTTTACTATTTTTTCATTTGACAAATTAGAGTATTTAATGGTTTAGGGTGTATCGTTCAAATCTTTTTTTCTCATCCAAAGTTCTATTTCTCCGCACAAGCTTAGATTCAAGTTTGGATTCTGTATACAAGTTCAAATAAAAAAAAAATTGTTGTGCATTATTATTGTGTATTATTATTGTGTACTTTTATTTTGTATTATTATTGTGTATTGTTGTGTACTGTGTCTGTGTATCATTATGTACCGCTATATACTTCATCTGTGTATCGCTGTGTAGCGTTATTTATTGCATCTGTGTATCGCTGTGTACTGCTGTGTACCTTTAATAAAAAATAGTCAGGGTTTGATAGTTATGTAGGGGAAAGAATAAGTTAGATAACAAGAAAATGATAAATTTCTTCACAAGTTGGGGAAATGGATTTGATTTGTCGAGATTAAGCATCTCGTGTTTGATATCAGTTGAAGATTTCCTAGTGATTCTCGCACTTCCCAACTCGAATTCAGTTCCTCTATTAGGCAGCCCTATGATCAAAGCAACTTCATCTGCAAACACTGTTTACGAATATCCCATAGTGACAGTAACATGTACACCAGGGGAACATTCTGACAAAGCGAGACATCCATAGAAACTAATTTATGTGCACTTGGTTTAGTTTACCCACAAAAGCTTGGCCAAAAGTATTGACCAAATGATCGCAGATATCTCTGAACGTTGAAGTTATGCAATGAAAAGTTATATTTGGAACATATCCCTACAAAATTAGATGTATTGGTTAATAACTAGATGCTAACGTGGTAGTACACATCAGTAAAAATACAGAAAATGACCATAAGCTTCAATAAAAATGTTCTACAAAGTTGAACATGCGAATGGATAACAAATCATAGTGGTACACAATAATACATAACAATGGTACATAGTGGTACACAACAGTATACAACAACGATACACAGCGCTAGTAAGTATAGAAGATAGAAAAAAACATGACTGAAAATGTTCTAATAACTTCATCATGAGATAGAGAATAGTACACAGCAATAATAACCAATGCTTTACGGATCGGATCAGCCGGTTGAACTGTGAACCAGTCCGCCAGTCGATACAGAATTTTATAAAAATTGCTTTAGCTATAAACCAGATTGAACCGGTTATTCAACGGTTAACTGGCGAATCAGTGCTGGTTTTCAAAAACTAGTTCAGTTAATATTTTATTAAATGAAATATTTAGTAAATTTATTATTAAATATTTTACTTAATAAATAAATTTAAAATTTATATATTTTAATGAAACAAGCATAAAAAATGCTTTATCACATAGCACATGACCTAACATATCATGTGTCTTCTTTAGAAAAGAGAGTCAAAAAACTTATATAGATAAAAATAATGCTAACATATATTGTCTAGGTGATGTGTAACTAAAAATCAAGAAAAAGTTCTCACTTCTCAAGTTCACTATACATATACTATATATATATATATATATATATATATATATATATATATATATATATATATATATATATATATATATATATATATATATATATATAATTAAAATATAATAATGTAAATAATATTTATTTTTTATCTATTATTTTTTTAATTTTACTTAATTATCTAATATAATTTTTTTACATTTTTATCTATATTTTAAAACATGAATTTATAGATATAATGTTATAACGTAAATTTTGTTTACTTTTCATAGGCATAAATTATATCTAAACATATAAAATAAATTAGAAATTATTTATATTAAATTTAAAAATATATATGTAAACTAATTTTTATTAAATATGAATTATATTGTTTATAAAATGTGATTTTAAACCTCCAACTCATTTTTAATTTGGATATTTGATATATATGATATGATGAATTTGTGTTTAAGTTTAAGGTTAGATCATTATATTATTATATTAATTTTATTAATTTTTAATAATATTATTATTTATTACATCATTTAGTTCGACCCCGGTGGAAACGGTTGAACCATGAACCTCTCCTTCTTCATGTTCATTGTCCGGTCCGATTTTCAGAGCCTTGATTATAACTATATAAAAGGAAAAAAAATATCACTGAAAATGTTCCATTAACTTTATCATGCAAATAGAAAACAGCGGTACACAATGATACACAGCAAAGTTAGACAACAGTAACAAGTATGAAAAAGAATAAAAAAATACTAAAAAATATTCTATTAACTTCATCATTCGAATAGAAAATAGTACACACAGATCCACAGCAGTACATGGCAAAGGTTGACCAGTAACAAGTTTACAAAATGAACAAAAACATCACTGAAAAAGTTCTATTAACTTGAACATTTGAATGGAAAAGAGTAAACAACAGTACACAACGATACACAGCGGTACACAGCTATACACAATAGTACTCAGTAAAGAAAATTTATTTCTAAACCCTATGAGAAAACGTTTACAGCAACATGCAAATGTTTTAAACTCTAAACATAAACCTAATTCCTAACAACTCTATTATATAATAAAAATTATTACGTGACATTTACAGAATAAATAGAACCAGCATATCTGGTGATAAAGTACTTCTTCAGAAATAAAACTCACCTTAGCCATTGCTTCTACGACGGAAATCTCAAGCAAAAAAAGGAGCTTTCGGAAGATAAAGAGCACCTGAAACACCTCGTTTTTGAATTTTCCACTGATATGTCTCAATTCTCATAGTAAAAAAAAATCACATTTTGGCTCTGGATCAGGTCGGGTCATCGGGTCGCCACGTGGCGGCATGGTATTGGTCTCCGAACGTAGAGCTACATCCAGAGACCGCACCAAATAATTTCTCCTTTACAAGAGAGAGATTAGAAGTTTGGACTTGGCTTGAGATTAGTAGAGCTTATAGACTGTCAGAATCTCGAAGCTTCACTCGAGTATTATTGTCAGATCATAATTGTGCAATACTAGTAGTAGGATCATAGTCATGTGATGTATTCAGATGACCAAATTTGGGCAACAATGGTCGGAAGACCCTAGCAAAGTGACAGTGGTCGAAGAAGCATGATCATGTAATGGTGGTCGAATGATCATAATCGGGACATTATGATCAAATGATTATAGTTGGGCGATAGTGATCGGAGGTTGTAGTGTATTCTAAGGTGACATCCTAGCATTGGTCCAATGGTGGCAATTAGACGATGTTTTGATGTTGGTAGTTGGGCTGTGTTCAAATAACAATGATTCGGTTATGTTCTGACAGTGGTTGTCAAGCAATGTTCACATGGTGGTGGTCGAGTTATGTTCTATTGATGACAATCAAGTTGTGTTTCGACAAAAGCTGTCTGGTAGTATTCTGATGATGGCGGTTGAGCAATGTTCTAACAATGGCAGTTGGACAATTATTGATAGTGGCAGTCGAGTGGTGCTCCAATGACAGCAATCAAGTTGTGTTTCAATGATAATGATCAGGTTGTGTTCCAACAAGAATGGTCTAGCAGTATTCTAATGATGGCAGTCGAGCAATGATATACTGGTGCTGGTCAAGCAATGTTACAACAAAGAAGGTGAGGTTGTGTTCCAATTGTGATGGACAAGCGGTGAATTTGACATTGGCAATCAAGTGGTGTCTTGACGATGGTACTCAAGTGGAGCTCCAAGATTCTTATAGTCTATAAGCTCTACTAATCTCAAGCCCAAGTCCAAGCTCCTAGTCCCCTCTCATATAGAGAGTGAAAATCTATTTATAAATTTTTAAGAGTTGCATCACCCGTAAAAATATTGAGAAAATCTAGAACACTACATTGAACAATCTTTATTGATTCCTTTGATCATGGAGCACTTGTTCAAAATTCAAGTACGATAATGCTATTGAAATTAAGAAATATTGGGCCTCGTGGCTTCGTTTCATCAAGATGCTCGATTTGATTATAAGCATATGAGATTTAGAGATTATTTGATCATCTAATTAATATCCAAAAGTTTTTAATTATACTTCAAGTATTTGATCCGGTCTCATTTGGACTCAACTTGGACCACTTTTGGTACCATTGGTTTTGTCTTGTCAAGACGTTCAATTCTACTAGCAGTTTTCTAAAATCAAAGTTAGGATGAACCTGTAGTTATTTTTAAAAGTTTTTTATTCAACTATGTATTGAGATTCAAGCCCGATCAAGATGATTTTCAATGATGTATCAATATTAATTTTATTTTTGAAAAAAAAAACTAATGGCATCCTTGATATATCATCAAAAAATTATCGTGTTTGGGCACGAGCCTCGAAGCAAAATCAAGTTAGAAACTTCAAAAATTAATTTGATGATCATCTGAATTGTAATTTCTACAAACTTATAGTCGAACTGAGCATCTCGGAAATACGAACCCGACGACACTAAAATCGACCCAATCCGAGCCTAAATGAGTCCAAATCAAAGACTCGAAGCACTTTTGGAAGGATCAAACCACAATTTGGGTTACCAAACAGTCTCCAATCATAACATGCTTATAGTCGAATCGAGCGGCTCGAAGAGATGAATCTAACAAGCCCAAGATCATCAAATTATGATATCATTAAGACAGTCAAAGGTCCATTAAATGGTGTATAATTGTATGAATCAAGATTGGCCGTCCATACGAACAACTCCTAATTTACCCTTGATTCCACTTATTTACAAGCCATGCCATTCAAGAATTCTATAAATAGAACCTCATTTTCTCTTGAAATGGGATGGAAGCCAAGAGAGAAGAAGGAAGAGAAGGAAGAAAGCTCCAGCCGCCTAGCTCCTCCTCGACCATCGCCTGAGCTCCGTCGGACCACCACCTGACGTCCTTTGCTCCGTCAGACCACCACATGAGGCCCGGACTTCCGTCGGACCACCACCTAAGGCCTGTAGTTCTATTGGACCACCACATAGGGCCCGGAATTCTGTCAGATCACTGGGTGACCCCGAAGTTCCGCCTATATGACATCAGACTTTCGCATACTCCCGACTTCAACCCTACGGTTGATATTTGTAATCTGATCGCCCTTGGAGGCGAGTCAGCCCACTATAACCTACTCAAGTGCTAGTGAAATCATTTCAAACTGGGCTAGGCCCCGTGATTTTTTCTGTTTTCAGGGTTTTCCACGTAAAAATCTTGTGTTTTTTGTAGGGGTGTCAATTTCGGGTCACGGGTCGAACCCGAAATTGACCCGGCACTATTCGGGTCAACCCGAACCCGGCCTATTTTTGCAAACGGGTCAGTTTTTTCGACCCAAACCCGACCCGCTTCGGGTCCGGGTCAACCCGACACGACCCGAATGACCCGGAGCCGACTAAAAAATGCTAGTTTTTGGGTCTAAAAAAGGGTCAATCTCTGCTTTTAGGGTCAAAACGGGTCAAAAACGGGTCAATCTAGGGTTGCCGGGTCAAAATGAGTTTTCGGGTCAAAGGGTCAACCCGAACCCGACCCGATTTTTGAAGCGGGTCTAATTGTTGAACTCGAACCCGACCCGTTTCGGGTTCGGGTTGACCCTAACCCGAAATTTTCGGGTCGGGTTCGAGTCAGGTTTTCGAGTCGTGTCAAATATTGACACCCCTAGTTCTCTGTATGTATGAGCTAGATATCCGTGCAATGCTAAGACGGAAATACTATCGCCGCGTATATTCTAGCCGGCAACAATCCTATATGAGATGTATATATTCTAAAGATAATTAAAAAAGAATGGTGCATTATGAAATATTTATAAATAAAAATTGTATGATTTAATTGGCTCTTTCAGATAGGAAGATTTTTAAGATATGTTAAGCAAAAGTAATTAAAATTTTCACCCATAGTTGTTCTTGCCTTGATATTCAAAAGTTTTAAGCTAGGTTGTATCTTGAGTTTGCGATTAAATTCCCTATATGTCCCATAAAAATTTTATTCAGCCCAAGATGTTCTTAATATCATGGGATTCATCGCTTCAAAACATCCATTTCGATTATAATTTAGCAAAAATAGTTCATATGTTCTTGAAGACAGACGCAAAAGTTTTGGGAGATCAAAAAATTGCATGAAGATTTTGCTGGATTTACTGCATCCAAACAAAACATAAGCATAAACTATGATATAAAATTAAATTGAAACTGATAATGGTTATGTAACAAACTGCACTTCTAATGATGGTTAATCATTTTCAAACTAGTCTCTACTAGCTCTGTGTCCTGGCGCTGACAACAATAGCAACAACCTTAGCCGCCATGTTCAGGAAGGCTCAGACTGCATCTCAGCCATTCATCAAAATGCTATTCCAATGGCTAGATCTTAATCTTCTTAGATATTATACTTCTTCATCTGATTACTGTAATACTAACTTAATGAATACACAATGGTGGATTACACCTAAGTTAGTCTGAAATGATGTTCTAACGCTTTCTGTTAAATCCTTTTGTTTTAGTTATTTTTTATATAGAATTATACTTTTCTATATAGTATCAAAGTCATTGTTGCAGAGCTTAATACATGTTTCAGTATATTGAATTTTTTTTTTCAACAAAATGACCACCTCAGCTACTTCCTCTACAGCTTCCCCTGATGTCGCTCTAAACTACAGTCACATGGCTGATGTTCCTATTCCCGACTCACTTAAGTTTCTAATGAACAATATCAAAAAATATTGTTCATTCCCCATTAACATCTGATAACCATCCAACTTGGCGAACACAAGTCACCAAAGTTTTTCAAGCAAATGGCTACTATGGCTTCTTGGATGGATCTTCAACTGCTCTGAGTAAATATACTTTAGGACCAAATCTCGCTTACCACTAGTGGTACTAATAGATCTAAATGTCATTGAAGCATTGTACTCAATCATCTCATCCTCCCTTCTTCCCTACGTCCTCAACCTCGACATCTACCATGATGTGTGGACTACAATCAACAAATGCCTTCAATCTTCAAATAGATCAAGGATTTTGCAACTTAAAAATGAGTTACATCACCACACCATGAAGAATATGATGATGACTCAGTATCTCTAGCTGATCAAATCCAAAATCAATGCCATTACAGCAGCTGGAAGCTCCATCGACAACGAGGATATCATATTGTATACTCTGAATGGCTTACTGGCAACATTCAATGCCTTTAAGACCTCCATTCACATGACGTTACATCCCATTACCTTAATGATCTATATTTATTGTTGTGCAGTGAAGAAATCAATATAGCGGCTGAAGTATTATGAGACACTCACATTCAGGATACTATATACTCTCAAATTGCTCTTGCTACTATTCAAGGCAGAGGACGAGGTTGATTTTCTACATCTCGTGGTCAACCATACAATCATAGTGGACGTAATAGCGGCCGTGGTGGGCAGTCTTGTAATGCTCCATAATCTAAATTAGAAAAATTATTCTTTTAATCTTTTAATAAATAACAACGAGAGCTATATAACATCATTTATCAGTAATAAACAACAAAAATAAATTCTATAATTTATTTTCTCAAAAGTTATGTACATTACTCAGGATATACACAATCATAATATAACTACTCTGTCCTGAGTATAAAAGAATAGCTAAAATAAAAAAGAACATGAACCAGAAGAAATCCTAACAAGCCTCACACTCCTGCTCCTCTACCTTGATCTGAAATTATTTAATCACATATAATGAGCTAAAAAGCCCAGCAGGTCACCAAAACTTATAACTAAATTCAAAGCACGGCAAATGAGCAATATGCATGTCAACAATTAAATCATAGCAGTTACATTCATATGATTATTGAATCAGTGCATAAATAGAAAAATTCACATGCAGTAGTATTATAATCTATAAATAGTAAAACACAATGGTACGGAAGTCAATAAAGTGATAAACTAGTATGAGTGTCAAATTTATAAAGAAATCATCATATCTGTAATACCAATCAATACATAAATCGTATAACGTATCAAATCAAAATATCAGTAAAGACTATCGAAATCATGTTAATGCAATAAAATTATATAAGAGTGTACTCATACTATCTAGGTATTCTATGTCACGTGCTTAGTATATCATATGCTTCGTATCAGTATCTAAATCGATAATAATAATAATCCAGTGGCATGAGCAGTAGAATAATGTAATAACAGTAAATTTGTGCAATAACAATAAATTCATACAATAATAAAAATAATACCTCAATAACATGCATTTTAATAGTTACACTAAACAAGTAAGAATTTTGGCTATCACGGTGTTTTTCAGTATCGGTGTCAGAGTTAGTAAACTGTTGGGTCAGTAAACAGAGTCATCACTCTTTTGCCCGTCGGTATAGTAATCATCTACTTATAACTCCCAATCAGTGTATCACGTGAATCAGTAAAGGATAACACCAAACCATAATAAAGGAAAGCCCGTCAGCCTATCATCCTATACAGGTCAATCAGTCTCCAACTAACGGGTTAACCAATCTTATCTTTGACATACACATTATTATTATAATATTATATCAATAATCTCAATCACATATCAACATTCATTTTTAATATATTACAGTAAATAAAGTATAATTGAACTTTATGCAAAAAGTGTCAAAATATATTAACGGTAAATAACAAAAATCATACTGAGCAAAAATTTATATTTTCATAATTTAACCAAATTATAAGTTATTATATAAAATAACATTTTGAAGCTTTAGTTAAACTAAATCACTATCGTTGTATTTTTAAAATCATCCTGTGAAAAATCTCAAATAAATACTTAAAACATTCATAATCTTAATATCTATAACATATAAAAAGTTACACGGTGAAAATTTTATCAATACAAAACTATTCTCATTTTTCACTAATGAAAACACAAATTTGATCAGAAAATATCAAAAACATAAAATCTTTGAAATCAGAAATAGGGTAAATATTCCTTATAACAAGACAAGTAAATCTCCTAACTAGCTCGACTGACGAAAATTATTCCGTGGCCTCCAAATCCCAAATTTTCTTTTCTCTCTCCTCACTTTCTCTCTTAATTCCTCTTATCAGATCTCTATTTGCCGAAAATGAAATGGGAAAATGATTTTAAATGCTTTAATAATGCTTTATGATATTTTAATATAATAGTAATTTAATATTTAATTTAATTAATTTCTTTTGTATTAAATTCAAATAAATCATTTTAGGACTTCAAAAATTATAGAAAATATTTATAAAATAATATATTTTATTTAAAAAATATTGGTGAAATCAGTTTACAAAATAGACACCTAACAGTCCCGAAATCCCCACTTTGCACCAAGAGGTGCTAATTTCTTAAGGATTTTCATCGGTGCTCAAAAATTATAAAAAATTCATGTAAGTAAAATACTATAATCTCAATACTATAGCGAAGATGGTTTACGATTTGGAGTTATATTGACTTCAAAAAAAAACTATGTACCTGGGTTAAAATACAAGTTATTAAATCTACCAACCTTAAGAAAATATCATCCCCAACATTTCCCTTAAAGATTCAGGCACAAAATTGATATAAACAAAATTTGTATCAAATCACAAATTAAATCAAATACAAATCAAAACTCGTTTAGAATTCATGCAGTCATGTAGTTCATTATATCACATGTCAATCAATTATGCATGATATGCTATGTCATTCACTCATTCAAATAAATTTCTTACCAGTAGAGCTTTCAGTTTGTTATTGATCTTCTAGATAATGTAAGTTGTACACATATGGCATCACCGGAGTAGGTGTAGTCGGTCATCGTGCAATATTCTCCCTATGACTACCACTGACAGCTCTGTCATCTACCTTGTTAGTTGATCTTTCACTATATGCTCTTGACCCAACATTCCTTTGTCCTACAGCATGTATGGGCTGTCCTGCACCAAAATCTATTCTTCCTCCAAATCCCCTCTGAGGACAGTCTACTACCTTATGTCCTTATTGTCCATAGTGAAAACATTACCCCGTTAACAAGTAGCATTGACCCGTATGTCGTCGACCACAGTGAATGCACTCACTGTAGCTGCTAGTATACATTACTAATGCAGATCCCCTCGAATCACTATACATGCTTTTCTTTTCACCATCTCTCTCTCTCTCTCTCTCTCTCTCTCTCTCTCTCTCTCTTTGTTTGGTTCATCTCTGCTCATCCTCCTATTGACATTGTATTTGGAGCCCACCTCATATCTGGATGTTGGTACTGTCAAATCAATCTCTATCAGCCTGACCCACTCCACTAACTTTAAAAACTCCTGAATTCGTAAAGGCACTAATGGATGTCTCAACTCCCTATTTATCCCTTACAAAAACCTATAACACTTTTCTTCAGCAGTAGGGATCAAATGAGGAGCATACCTAGCAAGAGCATTAAACTCAGTCTCGTACTGCATCACTGTCTTGCATCTCTGCTCCAGCTTAATGAAAGCTTCCTGCATTTGTCGTCAGGCTGACGGAGGTACAAACCACATCCTGAATACTGTAGTGAACTCGTCCCAAGTGATCTCAACGTATGTGTTCCCTTGAAATTTCTTTCTTTGTTGTCTAATCCACTATATCTCAGCCTCTCCTTCAAAGAGGAACATAGATAATGGTACTTTCCGGCTCTCCAGATACTGCATGCTGTCAAAGATCTTTTCTATCCTCAGCAACTAGTCTTCTGCAGCCTGAGGTTCTACAGCTCCTTTGAACAATAGAGGCTTCAGCTTATGAAATATCTATAAGTGCTTGTCTCCCTCTTCTTCTTTACTTCCAACTGATTTACTCTGTGCATCCCCATTACTTGTGCTATAACAGTAGCCAACTGCATCATACTTTTTGATGGCACTGGAGCTGCATTGTGTTGCTCATTTGGTACATTTAACTCTGGATGATCCATTCAAATTTTCACATGCATAATTTAGTATGATCTAAATAATACACACATGCAACTATGTATGCAAAATAATGTATCTTAATCTACCTAACTCTTAATTAATTCCTATAGCTCTGGTAACAATTAATTCTTCCAACAACTATGCTATGATATCAATTGTGATGCCCCAGAATCTAAATTGGAAGAATTACTCTTTTAATCTTTTAATAAATAACAATCAGAGCTATCTAATATCATCTATCAGTAATAAATAGTAAAAATAGATTGTATAATTTATTTTCTCAAAAGTCATGTACACTACTCAGGATATACACAATCATATTATAACTACTCTGTCATAAGTATAAAAGAATAGCTAAAATAAAAAAAGAATCTGAACCTGAAGGAATCCTGATAAGCCTCACACTCCTGCTCTCCTACCCTGACCTAAAATTATTTAACCACATATAATGAGCTAAAAAGCCTGGCAGGTCACCAAAACCTATAACTGAATTCAAAGCATGATAAATAAGCAATATGCATGTTAACAGTCAAACCATAGCAATTACATTCGTATGATCATTGAATCAGTATATAAATAGTAAAATTTACATACAGTAGTAGTAAAATCTGTAAATAATAAAACACTACCGTACGAAAGCCAGTAAAATGATAAATCAGTATGAGTGTCAAATCTATAAAGTAATTATTATATCTATAATACCAATAAGTACAAAAATTGTATAAAGCATCAAATCAAAATATCGGTAAAGACTATCAAAATTATATCAATATAATAAAATTATATAATAGTGTACCCATACTATCCAGGTATTCTATATCACGTGCTTAGTATATCACATGCTTAGTATCTGCAGTATCTAAATCAGTAATAATAATAATCCAATGGCAGAAGCAGTAGAATAATGCAATAACAGTAAATTCGTGCAGTAATAATAAATTCGTACAATAATAAGAACAATGCCTCAAGAACATGCATTTCAATAGTTACACTAAACAAGTAAGAATTATGGCTATCATGGTATTTTTCAGTATAGGTGTCAGTATCAGTAAATCGTTGGCTCAATGAACAAAGTCGTCACTCTTTGTCCGTCGGCACAATAATCATCTCCTTATAACTTCTAATCAGTGTATCATGTGAATCAGTAGAGGATAACACCAAACCATAATCCTTAAAGGAATGCCTGTCAGCCCACCATCCTATACATATCAATCAATCTCCAACTAACGGGTTAACCAATCTTTATTTGTCTTTCACACATATTATTATTACAGTACTATAACAATAATTTCAATCACATATCCATATTTATTTTCAATATATTATAGTAAATAAAGTATAATTGAGCTTAATGTAAAAAGTGTTAAAATGTCTTAACGGTAGACAACAAAAATTGTACTGAGCAAAAATTCATATTTTCAAAATTTAACCAAATTATAAGATATTACATAAAATAATTCTGTGAAGCTTTAGTTGAACTAAATCACTACTTTTAGACGCCAAAATAAATTTTTGGGTGGGAAAAAATTATTGTATTGTCAAAATCACCCGGTGAAAAATTTCAAATAAATACTTAAAACATTCTTAATCTCAATATTTATAACATATAAAAAGTTATGTAGTAAAAGTTTTACCAATACAAAATTATTCTCATTTTTTGCTAACGGAAACCCAAATTTGATCAAAAGATACAAAAAATATAAAATCTTTGAAATCAAAAATAGGATAAATGTTCCTTACAACGAGATAAGTAAATCTCCCAACTAGCTTGACTGACAAAAATCACTCCGCGACTTTCAAATCCCAAATTTTCTTTTCTCTCTCATTACTTTCTCTCTTAATTCCTCTTAATAGATCTCTATCTGCCGAAAATGAAATGAGAAAAGAATTTTAAAAGCTTTTAATAATGCTTTATGATGTTTTAATATAATATTAGTATAATATTTAATTTAATTAATTCTTTAGTATAAAATTCAAATGAATCATTTTAGGACTTTAAAAATTATAGAAAAATATCTATAAAATAATACATTTTATTTAGAAAATATTGATGAAATTGATTTGCAAAACAGACATCTGACGGCCTCGAAATCCTCACTTGCAGCGATAGGTGCTAATTTCTTAAGGATTTTCAATGGTGTCCAAAAATTATAAAAAAATTCATGCAAGTAAAATACTACAATCTCAATGCTATGGCAAAAACGGTTTGCGATTTGGAGTTAGATTGACTCTAGAAAAAAAATTATGTACCTGGGTCAAAATACGAGTTATTACAGGTCTACTAATTTATTCACTAAATGCTAAATTTGTTATAAAAGAGGACACACTGTTGTTGCCGGTTGGTATAGAACTGATCTTGCTTATTAACTTCAACGCATTCGTGCTCTAACTGCATCCATCAATCCACCTACGACTGATTGGTATTTAGACACTTGTGCTTCCTCTCACCTTACCTTAGATTCATCTCAAGTTCAATCTGCTCAGCCATACCTCGGGCATCAACAGATCACTGTTGGCAATGGACAAAGCCTGCCAATCGTTGCCTCTAGGCAAGGCATTCTACCGACTCCAAGTCGTAAGCTTCTCTTGCATCCTATCTGTCATGTTCCCAACTTAACACATAATATCCTTTCTGTTCAATAACTCGCCAATAACAACCACTGCTATATTTTGTTTAATTCTCATTGGTTTCAAATTAAGGATTTGAAGACCAATTCCACTCTCCTCCAAGGTGCCATCTGTAGCGGTCTCTATCCAATCTCCTCATCTACGACACTTCCCTTTCATCACCACTCCAGCATCATTTCTCTGGCACAAACAACTTGGACATCCTAATGCTGCGACTGTTGTAATCATTCGAAATCAACATCCTTACATAGCATATATGTCTTTTCTTCTTCTCATTGTAATTCCTATTTACAGTCCAAATGTCATAGAACTAGTTTTTCTTTATCTACCTCTACTACTTCTAAACCTCTTCAAATTGTTCATCCTGATGTTTAGGGTCCTTCCCCCGCACCTTCATTTAATGGATTCCGATATTATGTTATATTTGTTGATGACTTCTCGTGCTTTACATGAATTTATCCAATGTTACAAAAATCTGAAGTCAAGTCATTTTCAAAATTTTAAATGTGTGGTGGAAAAATGCTTTGAAGCACATTTCACTGTGTTTCGATCAGACAATGGAAAAGAATTTGTAAACAACAATTTTAAATCATTCTTACATCAGCATGGCATTCAACATCAACTTACTTGCCCGTATACTCCACAACAAAATGGCACCGCTGAAAGAAAACATAGACATATTATAGAAACAACTCACACGTTGCTCTTGGATGCAAACTTACCTTATCAGTTTTGGGTCTATGTTGTGCTCACTACTGCTTACTTAATCAGGCGACTTCCCTCTCCTAACCTATCCAACCTCTCCCCATATGAAATTTGCATAAGCAGCAACCGAATTATAAATTTCTCAAGGTCTTTGGATGTCTCTGCTATTCATTACTCCCTCCACACACAAATCACAAACTTGCTCCAAAATCCTGCAATCTGTCTTTATTGGGATTGTCGAGGCCTCAAAAGGTTACTTATGTTACAATATGCTCAACGACAAAGTCTGTACATCTATCCATATTATTTTTCAGGAAAATACATTCCCTTACCATCCTCTTTCGAATTCCTTTACTGAACTTCCTCACACTGATCTTCCATCTCAACCACCTTCTCTCACGTTAGTTCCACAAACATCTCTACCTACACAACCCACTCCCCCTATCTCACGGGAATCCATCATGCCATATGCTCATCGTTCCAATTCATCACAGTCATCAGCAATCCATTCATCACCACATCACTTATCCCATTCTACAGCCTCATCCTCCAATACATCTACTCCTCCACCTCCCACTAAAACCCATCATATGATCACCCATCTCCAATCAGGACACCTTAAACCACGATCAATCTTCAATCTGATGCATTCTATTTCAAATTCCAATGACCCCACATGTTATATTTCTGCCAATAAAGTTGCACATTGGAAAAAGGCTATGTCCGAAGAGTTCCAAGCTTTGCAAGCTCAAGGCACTTGGACCCTAGTGCCAGCTACTGCCAATCAAAATATTTCGGGATGTAAATGGTTATTTTGCACAAAACTCAATGATGATGGTACTGTGGCAAGATACAATGAATGACTAGTTGCGCAAGGCTATAAACAGGAATATGGACTAGATTATATTGAAATGTTTAGTCCTTTAGTCAAAATTCGAACAATTCGTGTCTTCCTCATAATAGCACTTCAACACCATTGACCGATAAACCAATTAGATGTTTCCACTGCATTTCTCCATGGCCCACTTACAACATCTGTTTACATGGACCAGCCATAGGGTTTTAAAGATCCCAATCATCCTACATATGTTTGCAAATTACACAAGGCCATTTATGGCCTCAAGCAGGCTCCTAGGAAATGGTTTTCAACTTTTACAGATTACCTTATCAAATGGGGCTTTAAATTCAGTACTTTTGATCCTTCTTTATTGCTCTACGCATCCTCCTCCATCTCTCTCTATCTACTCATTTATGTAGATGATATATTACTTATGGGAAATTCTACAACCACTGTGTCTAATCTATTGAGAGATCTACAACAACAGTTCCAGCTTAAAAATCTGGGTCACCTTCATACCTTCCTTGGTTTGCAAGTGGACAAAACTAACTCTACATTCCTGTTACATCAATCTAATTATGTCCCGGCTATTTTATAGCGGGCAGGAATGGAAAACTGCAAACCTTTACAAAATCCAATTGCTAGCAAAACTGCTCTGTCTCCTATAGCTCTTTTACCATATCTTGATCCTCATTTCTATCACAGTCTTGCTGGATCGCTACAATATCTTACACTTACTCGACCGTACATCTCATATGCTATTAATCTTGTCTGTTAGCATATGCATCATCCATTAAATCATCATTTTCAGCTGATTAAATGCATCCTACACTATCTCAAAGGTACCATTCATATGGGTCTACCCATTCGATCAGGAAAAACAGGAGCTTATTGCTTATGCGGATGCGGATTGGGCTGGCGATAAACTAGACAGAAAATTCACCACCGGTTATTGTGTGTTCTTTGGATCTACTCTTATAAGTTGAATTGCCAAAAAGCAAGCAACAATTGCTTGCTCTTCTACTGAATCCGAATATAGAGCTCTTACATTTGTTGCCACTGAACTCATCTGGCTGCATCGATTACTTAGAGATTTTCAAATATCTCTACCGCAACCTACATCAATTTATTGTGACAATGTCTCTGCTATATCACTTGCAAACAATCAATCTTTCATGTCATGATGAAACACATTGAAATTAATCATCATTACATTCATGAATGTATCAAATCCAAAGCAGTCCTTGATCATCATATTGTTACAGAAGATCAAACAACGGATATATTTACAAAAGGCTTACCAACCAAACATTTTCTTCTTCTTCAGGAGAAATTAACGCTCACTTCTGCGAGCATTAATTTGCGAGGGGGGGCTGATAATGGTTCTGTAACAAACCACACTTATAATGATGGTAAATCATTTTCAAACCAGTCTCCACTAGCTCTGCGTCTTGGCGCTGACAACATCAGCAACAACCTTAGCCGCCATGTGTAGGAAGGCTCAAACTGCTTCTCAACCATTCATCAAAATGCTATTCCAATGACTTGATCTTAATCTTCTTAGATATATATACTTCTTCATCTGATTACTGTAATACTAACTTAGGCTTCGTTTGGGACGGCTTTTTTGTTGCTTTTTGAAACGGAGTTTTAGTACTAAAACTCTGTTTTAAGAAATAATAAAAAAGCTGTCCCAAACGAAGCCTTAATTGAATACACAATGGTGGATTACACCTAAGTTAGTCTGAAATGTTGTTCTAACGCTATCTGTCAAATCCTTTTTGCTTGAGTTATTTTTGATACAGAATTATACTTTTCTACAGAAACTATCTCAATTTAATTATTTATAGAAAAATAGCTAGAATGGATGAATAAATTAATTATTCATAAAAAAAGAAGAAGAAATTAATTGTTTACCCACAACATAGATTGAGACCACAAACCTTTTCTTCTTCTTCTATTCACCACGCCACAATTTTTTTACCAGTGGCCACTTTCAATCAGCAACCGATGAACACCATATATTTTTATTATAATTTTTCTCTTTTTTAAAACAAATCAATGCATGTATTCACAATGGATGCATGCATTCCTATTCCTCAGTGGATGCATGCATTCCTATTCCTCAATGAATGCATGCATTCCTAATTGATGTTTTTTAGAGCTCTCCTTGTAATTCACTTTTGGAAAAAAAAATTATCTTATAAATTTAATCATAATTTAGCATTTAATTTTGTAGTGATCAATTAATTTATAACATTTATAAATTAATTCAATTTATTCCTTTTATAATATTGATATCTATATCAAATAATTCAGATATCTATATCAAATAATTCAAATAAAATTATTCCATTTATAATATTGATGAATCATACTTGTTACATGCTACACATTAGATCTTTAAAATACATTTAGACGGAACAACCCATAGCTACCATCTAGGATCCTTCAGTCAGATTATTCAACTAGCTCATTTGATTAAGTAGACTAAGGCTTCATGGGACGGCTTTCTTACTGCTTCTTAAAGTAACTTTTTAGTTAAAAAATTAAAGTTTTTGTACTAGAAAGTGGCTTTAAGAATCAGTAACAAAGCCGTCCCAAACAAAATCTAAATGGCCCCTAAATTTTTATTCAAGCAAGGTTATATATATATATATATATACCTATCTCATGGCAGGATCTGTACCTTTCCATTTAAAGTCTCTCCGGTCTCTGCAAACTGCAAGATATAAACAAAGTCCTCCTTTCCATTGTTCATGGATGTAAAGAAAAAGTTGAAGTAAGAACAACTCTCGCAAGTTGTTAGAGACTTCTGCTTGTAGATGCGTTAATCTTGATATATAAGAAGTTCATAGGTCTCTCAATGGACACCAACCATAAGCTTATTAAGAGTACCTATAAGTTCCTTATCAAGAACTGTATCTCAAGAGCATATTCACACAAGCATATGTTTATTTATGATGGCATCAATGAGCTCTAACGAGCTTTGGCGCCCATTCACGCCATAACATTTTCAAATCTCCTATCCTAATCTTCGAGTCAGCTCCTCTGCTCTTCCTCCGCTCTGATGCCTTCTCATATGGTGTAGTGATGGGCGTTTGAGGAGCTTCAGACTCTTGATCATCAACAATACTCTGCACCATTTGGAGCACCTCACTCATCTTTGGTCTCAACTTAGGCTGTCTGATAAGGCACTTATTGGCTACTGCAGCTAGCCTCATTGCGGACTTTATTGAGAAGTTTGCTCCCATCCTCGGGTCTGTGATCAAGTGGAACTTCTTTGCATCAGCCATGTATGGCTTGACCCATTCCAAGAGGTTTTGTTCACCCTTGGGCCGATTTCGATCCATAGGACGGCGGCCAGTTATTAGTTCATAGAGAACCACACCATAGCTCCAAATGTCACTCTTTGTGGTGAGACGTCCGGTCTGAATATACTCAGGAGCAGCATAGCCGACCGTACCGACCACCTGTTAGATTAATTATTGGTTGAATCAGATTCACTTCAAACTACCTATAACAGTAACAAGTTTTCTTTGATGAATTTGTCTCCATATTATTTCTTACTTCATTAAGCCTCTGAAGAATCCTAAGCATTTTTTGTTAATCCCATGTTCATGAAATAGAATGTTTGTAGATTCAAATGGTAAAGTAATGAGCAGTTTGGAATTTTCTGGAAATTTTGCAACTTTGTTATAAACATTTTGCTTCATTCATTTCATAAGAAATTTCAATGTTCAGGAAGTTGTGATATAAAGCCACTTTGCATAATGTACCACGCTTCATAAGACATCATTTGTGTAAATGACTTTCATAAACGGGGCATCATAAATCACTGCTTCATGCTAAGCAGAACTGAAGACAAAGAATGACCACTATGAACTTGCATAGAATTTAAGATAATTGAACTTCAAAAGCTATGTCCTGTGGCCAATATGAGCATTAATAAGACATGTAGGCATTAAATTGTAGCCATTTCTTAATGCTTAGTTTGGATTGAAGGAAGGTGCATGAAATGAAGGAAATGAAATGAAATCTCAATCGATTTGAGCTTTAAAGCTTTGTTTTCCATTTCCTACACTCAAATTATTAGCATCCAAACACAGCCAAAAGGATGTTAATATGTTCAGCTAAGTTGCACCTCAGACTAACAAAATACAAAGGAAGCGCAGTAAAGTTTTAAGGATCAAGGCCAACCAAACATGATCCAACCATTTAGTCAACAATGAAAAAGCTAAAAGTCTTAGGAAAAGCTAACTCTAAGATTTACCAAAAATGAAAAGAAACATAAGCAAATCTAATTTACCAATCATCTCCAAATAAAATAAAAAGCATTGCAAAAATAAAAAAGTAATGCCTATATATAATATGTAACATTGCCAAGATAATATTAAACTATTGTCACATATCATTTTAACTGTACTCACCACGGTTGAAACATGACTTAATCCTTCTGTTGGTCCTTGTCTTGCCAAGCCAAAGTCTGATAGTTTTGCAGTCCAGTGCTCATCCAATAAAATGTTGGATGTCTTGAAATCTCGAAAAATAATCTATCAATACATCATCAATAAGAAGAGTCATTAAAAACAACATTTATGAATATTGCATGTTTGGAAAAAAATGCATTTCATATTAAAAGTAATAGGAAAAAAAAAGGTAAAAATGAATGCAAAGGGGAGTTCAAAAGGTCCATTTAAAGCTTCCACATGAAATTTTTTTCTGATTTCCCATTTAGAAACATTTCGGGAATCACATATTCTCCATCATAGCATTCCTTCCAAACGAAGCAATTAATAAATTTTGACCACCTTTAGACAAAGGCATTAGTTATTTATATACACCAATATTCGCCAGATAAGTCAACACTAGCAAAGCCTGAAGTTGCCCAAAGCCACAAGAAGCCTAGAAACAAATCTCACCAATTCACCTAAGCGCTAGCCTTAACCGAGCCTCGGTATTGAGCTAGTACACTCGTCCAAGGGCCCCACAAAACTGCACATCAATCAAGGCAATTCATCCAAAGACTCGACCGAATAGAAGTTCTAGCTTGAAGAACTCAGTAAAGGTACTCACGCTCGATCCAAAACTCGGCTAAAGTGCCCGATTACAAGTCCAACTCAGCGGCTACACAACTAGGGATGCCTACCAACCTATGTATTTTTCATATAATTATATCATATAGCTAATTTTGCAACAGCGATCTTAAACCTTGCACATAGATAGGGGGTCACTAGTTTAGCAAGGCCTATGAAATCTGAGTCTAAATTCTATGAGTACAGTCTCGCACAAAGTCGTTTTAGGATTCTCATCGTAATATCTTTTCTTTGAATTACTTCACTGCAAATTCTTTGTATATTTTCTAAGAACATCATTGGATTCAACCACTATAGAATATGTGGGAATAAAAAGAATTAGCCGCCAATTAGCTCAATATCATAACTAAAGTGACAGATTATAATTACTGCTGCTAATAGAATCAATTGACATAGACGGTACATCTAATCAAGCAATCTTAACACAATTACAAAGTCATTATTGAAATAAATGCTCTCAGGTAAGAGATAACTCTTTATTGGGCTTCCCCCTAAAGACATTTTATAATATTAAAATATTAAGTAGTCAGTGTTGAAGTACCATTTAGATAAATAAACGTGTGGAAAAGAAAAGAATGTACCTGAAAATCCATCCCTTCATGCAAGTATGTCAAACCACGAGCCGCATCAAGAGCTATTTTCAACCTCATGGCCCATGAAAGAGGAGCAGATATTCTTAGTGACAAGTGATATTCTACACTTCTATTTGGCATATATTCATAAACAAGCAGCCTCTGTATTCCTCTTTCATCATCTTCAGCACAATAGCCAACTAATCTGACAAGATTTCGATGCTCAACCACTCCTAAAACATTTACCTCAGTCAACCATTCCTTATGTCCCTGGAAATGTAACGAAGGAAACTTCATTAAATAAATTCATTATCTCGATTTAATAAATTTTATTTTTCATAAGTTTCTAGAGATAGGAAGAGAGCAATTAACAATGAACATTAAATCTGCAAAAGTTCATCTAAATATTTACAATAAACTAGAAAGTTGATGTGTTCCAAGTCTACTGCAGCTATAGACCTGTAGACAAACATTCTATGAACTTGTGGAAGAGGATTCAAGGTGATTTAACAAATTCTCTTGAACAAGGTCAAATCTCAAGAGGAACCAGCATGCATGCAAGTATAATACATGCCCAGACATGTTATGTGAGATCTACCATTTTTTCTTTCTAGTCCTTAGGTGCTAATTTTATCTATGCATCAAATAGTGTATTTTCGATTCATCATTGTATGCATTTAAACCAAATAAATATGTTTTTCAACTACCTTATCTTCAATAGATACAATTCTAACTACTTTTTTAATATAATCGTTTCTTATTTCCTTCTTAGTTATGCCGCATTTTCTTATTAGCATTATCATTTTCACCACACTCAACTTAACAATGAATGAACTTTTTAGAGTCCAACACTTCGAGCCATGCATCATAGGCAATTGAATTGCAATTTAGTAATTTTAACTTTTAAGTCTCTATAAATATTCTGTCACCACATAATATGATAAAAGCACATCTTCATTTTAATCACCCAGCCTTAATTCTAAAAATCTTATTTTCATTGTTCTACACTAACAAAGTATTTTAACCTAGAAGAAGGAATATATCCAAGAACTAAACTAGAGTTTCATCAAGGATACAACAACAACAATATAAAGCCTTTATCCCACTATGTGGGGTTGGCTACTTGAATCCTTTTTCTCCATTGTGCCCTGTTAAAAGTTAAATTCTCATTTAAATCTAATAAAGAAAGGTCATTTCTAATATTTTCTAACCAAGTCTTTTTAGGTCTACCTCTACCTTTCTTAACATAAGTCAAATCTAATACATCTACTTTCCTAACCGGGTCATCAGATGGCCGCCGTTTTATGTGACCAAACCATCTAAGGCGACTCTCTCTAATCTTATCTTCCACTGGAGCTACTCCAACCTATTCATGTATATGCTCATTTCGAATCCTGTCTCTAAGAGTAAAATCACTCATCCACCTGAGTATCCTCATCTCTGCAACACTTAACTTAATATTATGCTTCTCTTTTAATGGCCAACATTCTGCACCATAAAGCATTGCAGGTAAAATGTTAAAATTGCGGGAGTTTCATCAAGGATCCATGGACAAAATATTAAAATTGTTTGCATCATTTCAATCTTTGGATTAGTAAACTAGAATAGAGTATATCAATGTACTTGTATCTTTTTCCCATTTGCTCAACTCAAGGGAGGCATAAAATTTTTGAAGGAATTAAAACACTTATTAAGGAGTATTTTGTAACTATATATGCTTTGGGCCACTCGCGCATTCCATATGATATAAGCGCTAATCAGAATTATGCATACTCAGCTTTTATGGCAGTCAAAGAATATATTAGCATAGGCTCCATTGCCAATGTTTTCTTGTGCTACATTGTTCTATCAAATAAAATCGATGAGTGTTTGGTAGAATGTCAATATTGAAGTTCAAAATGCTGTAACACTTGTCTAAGTTTGATAAAAAATATTATAGCATAAATATGACTTCATTTATGACTGAAATAAAAATGATGATGAATTTCAGTCAATTATAATACAACATTCTAACCTTAATTAATGAACAAATAACTAAAAGGGCCGTTTGGAATCATTTTCTATATTTAATTTTTGTTTGTGTTTTTCATTTTGTTTTACGTATTCATTAATATGTGATTAAAAATATGTTTTGTATTCTATATAAGTGTTGTTTTTGTTTTTATTAATATTGAATAATACGGTGATGGCAGCCAACGGTAGCTGTTACAAATGGTCACCTGCTGTGGGTGGTGGCCAATGGTGGCCAGGGTGGTTTTCATTAATAAAATAAAATAAAATAAAAACCCCTAAAAATTATCTTGAGTTTTTTCAAACATAACTTGAATTGTTTTCAAAAATTAAAAACAAAACCAGCAAAAAGACATAAAGTGACCCCAAACACCCCCTAAATATTTAATTAATTATATAAGAAAGTTAAAATTCATAAAAAAAGATTTTCAGTAAGCTACCTAAACTATCATTTTTAAAAAAAGTTGTCTTCAACTTCAACATAACTAGACTTTTTTGCGCAATTATTTTTCCGAAAATCCACAAATTTTTGCATAAGCAAAGGCCTGATTAACAACTAAGTCAGTAGCATGATCCCAAACATCCTACCATGTTGATTAGCAGATAAGTCAATAACAATTAAAAGAAGTATGGGCGAGTATATCTAGATTGCCATTACTTTTTTCAGCATTATAATCAGACCATTCCATAGGTTAATTTTGAAGCTCAGGTGGTTTCATATTTTACAATGTTATTGTCATGATACAAAAATTCAGGCCATTAAGAGAGATATTAAACAGTAAATAAGAAAAAAAGCTTGCATCTCAACTTAATGGCAGTATCTTTAACTAGAATAGGAATTCACAAATGCAACCTGCCCAGCGAGGCTAGAGTATTTCATCTCTTATTTAGGCCCTAGTGGAATATAATAAAGTTTTCCTTGATAATTAACATAACTTGAACCCTTGTATAAAGAAAATTAGTTGCCATGGCTACGCCACTTACTAAGGAAAAAAAAGCCAAAATGAGTTCTAAATGTCACTTTAGTTTTATAAAGTTCCAGCAGCATAGAGAGATGGAACTACAGTAAGTAACTAAACTCAAATGAATGACAATTTTCTTGAAAATTACAGAATCAAAAGTGAAAACGAGAAAAATCATGTTAAAGTAGTCTTGCCTGCAAGCCCTTGCGGCTTAATTGTTTAACAGCAATTTCAATGGTTGCGTATGGATCCTCATGACCCTTGACTATGCCCCTATATACGCATCCAAAACCACCTTCTCCAAGCATCAGTGAGCGGCTGAAATTTCTAGTAGCAACTTTTAGTTCTTCAAAAGTGAATTTCCGAAGATTATTTGGCTTCTGAGACAAACTAGGAAAAGGAGGTCTCTCAACAGATTCTGAACTCAAGCTAGAAACATTTCTGGAGTTCAATTCAGACCCTGATTTCTTCATTTCATGATCAGTTGACGTGGTGCTGCTTGAAAGACCTGATGCAGACTTCTTCATTGGGGGATTTTGCTTCCCCTCTCCATTTGAGAATTGGAAACACTTCATTGTCCCAGTTTGAAATGCAATCTCAAAATTCAACCTATCAGTAAATAATGAATAAATGTACAAAGAAGTAATAGCAATTTCTTCTTGGGAAATATGCCAAACCTGCTTCAAATATAGAAAGCAAAAAAAGAAAAAAAAAGAAAGAAAACAGAAAAGAAGATCAAACCAGAAAAATACATAAGAATTTTAACCAAATTGATGATTATGTCATGTTATCACTGCTACATAATTCACTATGGTTTTGATGGTCTAGAATTACAATCATGATTCCTTATATACAAACATAAAGACACTTCACCACTTTATAAAAACAAATTTTAAGACATCTAAATATATCCTTGAAGTCTCCTTAATGAAATAACACGCAAATGTTGGATACTTGAGGGTTCTACCCCAAAACCCCCCAGAAAGGGCTCCCCACCCCTCTACCAATTCAACCGACCACCTTACCACAAAGGTTGACTTGCAATTAAATTTGTGTAGACGTTTTCTTTTTTCTGACAAAAAATTAGCCTCCACAACTTAAACGTTTCTAGCAAATTATACACAATACCCCTTTCAGGGATCATTTCGTTGCTTGTAGATAAAAAACATGTTTCAAAAATTGATGATTTTATTTTTACTCGACAAGTGTGGAGTAATTAAATCCTCACCTCTGAGAAATTCTGATTTCTAAGTATACCCAACTAAATAACGGAATTTAGAAAATTAATCAATTTTAAAAACATGTTTTCCAACATCAAGCAACCAAATAAGCCCTTAAATCCATCGAAAGAATAAACAAATGAAGGTTAATCACATATATGCAGCAAGTCTAGTCCAATCATCATGCAGCAAATGGATGAATATATATAAACTTCAACTTCCCTAATAAAATAACAAGCGAGAGAATGAGAATTTCCACCTACTTCTTTCCAAGACATGATCCTTTGCTGTGGTGCCTGCAAAAATTCTATAAAAATTAAAAATCAATCATCATCAAAATACTACAAGACTTCACTAAAGAAGAAACAAACACTCCAAAAATTCCAAAAACTAACTAAAAACACCGTCTTTCTCTTCAACTCATTAAACAATTTCAAACGAAAACCTAAACGAACTTCTCTTAAATCAATCCCCGCTTGCTGGGCCATTCTCCCTCAGACTCTCTGCCAACTCATTCTAACACCCAACGACTCCTTTACCTTTCAAAAATTAAAAAAAAAAAGTATAGAAAACAATCAAAACTTACTTTTTAGGATAGATTGATTCGGAGAGGATGAAGAAGGTTCGGCCTTCGTGAGAGGGATTCTTCGACAGTTAAACGTCTCAAAAAAGCGATTAAGTAAATCATGGGCAACGAGGTTCCCATTTATGTGAACAGGAAAGTCAAGAGGATCAAAAGGGGGCAGCTGGGATTCTGACCAACCACATAGAACACCTAAGCTTTGGAGAATTATATAAAAGAAGCGTGGGATGCATAGGTGTAAAAAAGGAAGAGCGGAAGATCTTCCCTGGCTCCAAAAGTCGGCTCCGTTAACCAAGGCTTTAAAACTCCTAGTTTTCATAATTTCAGATTCCCCCTTGATTAGGGGTAATTATATAAAAACATTATTTTTAAATCTTAATCATTTTTTAAATTAATATTTTCTTTTTTTATTTTTACTCAAATATTAAAATTCCTAATAAATTTCAATCCTATATTTTTAGTTTTTATCGAATTCCATATGAATACACAATTTCAATATTTCAAAAAATATAATAATTTTCTTTATTTTATTATTTATTTTTGAAAAATATCATTAAATTTTTTATTAAATAACAAATATTTGTTTTTTTAGGTTAAAATACACGGAAATTTAATATTTAAGCAATTTAGAGATTTCTTTTTTAATGTATGAATCTGAGATAATATAATTGAATGATTATTTTTTTATTAAAATTATTAAATTTCAATAAAATTTAAAAATTTTTAAAATAAAAGTCATGATAATTTTTTAAATTATTAAAATTGAGGATCCATTTGAAGAGAATATAACAATATGTGAAAATAGTTATAAAATCATCATAAAAATTTAAAATTTAAAATTTTGTATATTTTTCTATTTAATAAGAATGGAATAGCTATTCTTATATTCTAACTCATTCAAATAAATTAAATTATAAAAAATAACTTATAAAAATTTCCTAAAAAAGAAAAAAATTTAATTGCAAAATATAATTGCAGCGGATAAAAATAAAAATGTAAGAAAATTATCATTAATATTTACTTCGTGACCATTATTTATTTCAATATCTCCACTCTATCTGGCAAAGGCAAGCTTTCCCGTGTGCGTCTGAAAGAGAAAGAAATAGGTTATTTTGAAAATTAGGTAAAAATTTGAGGTCAAAATTGTATTTTTACAATAAATTTAATATGAATCCGCCAATTTTCATAATTTGTCAGTGGGAAAACGCCAACGCAAAAGCCATCACATGATACAGCCTAAACGTTTAATATGATTTATTAATTTAGTCAACATTCACAAATTTGAATAAGATTTATTTTAGCCGGCTCACTATGATATGTTAATAGATGAAATATTTTTATATTTTTTCATCTTTATATTAAAAAAAAAATTACATATTTTTAAATATAATGACTAAATTTTGGGTTTGGAATATGATTTAAAATCCTGGCCCGATTAACTTTTAAGTTAAGATTGTATTAGCCTGAAAGTAAGAAACTGGCTCAAAATCAGCCTGATTATAATTTTGATTCGAGTTTGGGCTAAAGATTCATGTTCAGGGGAAATATGTCCATTATTTCGTTTCTTTGAGAAATATGTTCAGAAGTTATGTTCATACCGAAATACCTTTGCTTTTTGATAATAGAGTATGAACCCTTGTTAATCAGTTTAGTGGCCAATTTCTCAACCCTTACTCTTCCCATCACCTTCTCCATTTTTCGCAATCACATAGCATGTGTCTTCTGCAAGTGGCAGAAATTCACGATGATGAACATTCCTTATTAATCATCTTCGAAGGTTAGTGATAGTTTTTTGGCTTATCTCTTTGGATTGAAAGTAAGCTTCCTCATTCCGGGTTCGAATCCCTTCTACTACGGCCTCGCCTCTTCAGTGGGACACAACAAGTATGGGCCCGATGCCGGTGGGTGACCTTGCTAGGTTTCGCTGAGGAATTAGTTACGCCGCCAAGCACTCCCATTGGAGTGACAGCATGTAGATACCCCCGTTCCCAAAAAAAAAAAGAAGAAGTAAGCTGCACAATATAAGACTTGAACTCCTTGGCTGGTAGCCTTCAGTGTGCATGTTAGTTTTAATGATAGAGCCATCTTCTAACCACATTTTATCATTAAAATAATGATTAAATTATCATCAAATAATCTCAATAATCTTAAAAATATCACCAAATACATTCAATTATTTTTAAAAATGATCAACCTATTTGATGAGTCTTCATAGTATATATCATCATTCCATAATTTAGAACATGTTATAGCCAGCTTGTTCAAACTTCTTTGAACATTATTTAAGCTCTTGAACAACCTAATATTTGACCCTTCATGGAATATTCTTTGATACAACATTTGTTAGATTATAACTTTTAGCTTATCATTTATTTTGGAGCATCATTTAATATTGAACTAATTAAGGGAAAAATATTTTCATTTCTATTTTATTTTCATTTTTTATTTTTTATTTAGTGCTTGGGTATATTACTTTATCAACTAGTATCATAAGTTGGTGAACTCCTGTATTTATATTCATATACATTTTTTCTCTTTTTGTACATTGCTTTCATTATCTTAATACACTTTAAAGATGCCAGGTGGCAACGGAGTACATTATAACCATGGGCGGATCTACCTAGAGCCCAAAGGGGGCAATTGCCCCCCTTTAAAAAATTTAAAAAAAGTTATTATAGGATTTTTTAGATAATTTATGCCCCGTCATCTATTTTTTAGTCTTTATTACAAAAGTTTTTAGGCAATTGTCCCCCCTAAAAGTTTTAAAATGCTATGATCTTTAGGCAATTGCCCCAAGCATAATTAAACACATTGTGTAGAGGTGTTATTATTAGGAAACAATGAACCAAATACAAAGAGAAATATTATTTGTGATAATCTCTACACTTTACTTATAGCCAGGTCGAACCCCGCCAGGGGGCGCTGCCCTCTTGGACCCTCGGCATATCTGTGAAATCTCTACACTTTACTTATAAGTTTGCCCCCCCTGAAAATTAAGGCTGGTTCCGCCCCTGATTATAACTAGATATGCAACATCACTGTATTACTTGGCTTATGAAGCCATTTAAGATGTGAGGTGGTAGCGGAGTAATCTTACATTATATCATAAAATTCAATTAAAATTGAACGAGTTTATAATATGTCCACAGCAAACTACGGAGTAAAATAGAAATTTGCTAAAATTTTACTCTGCATTCATTTTTCATCAACCAAATAATCTTTTAAGATCAATCATAATTATTGCTACTAAATAATAATTGTGATAATTTTTAAACTGCTAGAATATCAAGCTTTTCCACAAACAACTCATATTGTTGAGTTTTTTTGTTTCAGTTTTCTAAATCATTTTATATTTGTTCTTAATAAATTATAGAATAAAAATAAATCATTCAAAGACAAATTGTTTTATAAACTCATATGAAAATTTACAAATTTATAACGTAAAATACAAACATTAAAATTTTACATCTTATGATATTTTGGCAGAATAAATTCTGCATTATTTTGTGTTAAGAGGCTAATTGGTTTGTTGAAAAAGAAAATAATGTAAAAGAAAGCAAGTATTTTGAAAATGAAGGAGATTATTTTTTTGTATGGGTGTAATGAAATGAAGGAGATTTTTTTTTTGTTGACTTTTAAGTAATATAAATTCAATTTAAAGCCAAATGATAGTAGTGGCCGGTGATGGTGGCTGGCAAGAGGTCGTAAGTGGTCGGTGACTATAGTAGTAGGCGGCGGGCGGCCGGTCGTGAAAATGGTCGATGGCGATGGCTAGTGGTAGGTAGTGGGCGACAATAATGTAGTCAGCTTGCAAAATACATCACCTCGTGATGAAAAGAGAATTAGGTCGAAATTGATCGAGTTTACCATACATAAAAATAAACTAGGATGAAAAGTTAGGCTTCATTTGGGACGGCTTTCTTATTGCTTCTTAAAGCAGCTTTCTAGTACAAATTTTAAAATTTTTGTACTAAAAAGCTACTTTAAGAAGCAGTAAAAAAGATGTCTCAAACGAAGCCTTAATTCACTAAAAAATTACACTTTTTTTTAACAAATCAAATATCCAAAATGTGATTTCCCTTATTTGAAATATATTATATTCTTTTTTTAACAAATCAAATATTCCTTAGTACAAAACTTATATTTTATAAATATAATAGACCTTTACATTTGAGAAATAGAAATTAAAATAAATCCAAAGGATAGGGTTTTCTCCTTAATAGGGCTGTCAATATTTGACACGACCCGAAAATCCAACTCGAACCTGACCCAAGAATTTCAGGTTAGGGTCAACCCGGATCCGAAACGGGTCGGGTTTTGGTTCAGGTTTTCGTCCCGTATGAAGTTTCGGGTCAGGTTCGGGTCAACCCTAGAAACCCGAAGATGATCCGGGTCGACCCGATTTCCAATTATAGCCTTAGGAGTTAGGGCATTTAAGCTTTGCTTATTCGACCGAGACTCGAAAACTCGAAATAGCATTCGCTCTTTGCTGTTCGTCTCTCTTTGAGCGCGGAACGTCCAAGCTAGGGCTGCTCGATTTTGCGGAGATTCCTGCCTTCTTCCCGGCTATTTTCAGCTTCTGCGTCCTCGACTCATCGGCTCATCGCCTCATCGGTTTCTCTATCACTCAGCTTTTCTTAAATCTTGTGGGTGTTAACATTCTTTTAGTTATCTTTATGACATATGAGTCTTGCAATTTTATTTTATTTTATTTTGTGTTACTGAGTCACTGCTAGAGTGTTAGTTTTGAGTTATTTGGTACTTCCTTCCAATTTGAAGTTGTTGTGGCTTTGAAATGCCGATTAGGGCATCACATTTTGCGCATTTTTCTATTCGTTTTTTTAGGGATTTTGTTCTTATGATGCATTTATAATCTTATTATGAAGTTATAATCAGATTTGTGCTTTGAAATGCCGATGGATTTTGAAATGCCGTTTAGGGTTTTGAAAATTTAAGGATCGAGTTGTTGTTAGCAGTTGGCTTGGGGCTTGGCTATCTTTGATTCTTTGTTATGTCAATATATATTATTCTACTTGATTAAAGTCATAAAGTGACATTAAATTTAGATACCTGTTATGAGATATTCTGATATTGGGATTCTCTGTTGCCTGTTGGTAGTCTGCTATATGTAATTCTCTGTTGGCAGTTTGTGTAGATTTTTTAGTTGTTGTTGGCATATGAGTATATCTGATTATCTACTTGCTTGAATATTTATTTTTTTAGGTACTTTTTTAGTTTTTCATTTGTATAATTTGATACAATTTTTTCAGTAGATGAAGGATTCAAACACAATTCCTGATTTTTATATTCAAGAAAATGAGGAAGTTCGCATTGAAGACAATGTGGTAGAGGCATCTGATGATGCATGTGATGATGGTTCAGTCGTAATTAAGAAGCGTAGAAGGATGACTTCCAAGGTTTGGGGTCATTTTGAGATGTTAGCTAATCTTATATATGGTAAACAAAGATGTAAATGTAAAAGATGTGGTGCTCAATACCTATGTGATAGTAAAAATAGAACTAGTAACTTAAGGAGACACTTGCAAAATTACAAAAAAAGAGATATATGTGATATAGGCCAGCTCATACTGCAAACCGATTCTAATACATCTATTTTTATGACTGATCATAAGTTTGACAATGTAGAATTTTGTGATTTATTTACTGCTTGCATAATTATGCATGATTTGCCCTTCCAATGTGTTGAATGGTTGAGTGTTCGATCACTTATGACCTATCTTCGTCAGGATGTTCAATTATTTTCTAGGAATACCACAAGGAATGATTGCAAGAAATTATTCTCTAGAGAGCTTTGTAATATTCGATCAAAATTATGTAAGTGCACTAGCAGAGTTTGTGTTACATCTAATCTGTGGACATCCATAAACACTGATGGATTTATTTGCTTGACTGAACATTATATTGATAATGAGTGATATTTACATTAAAAAATCATTAGTTTTTCTTTTATGCCACCACCACATAATGGGATAACACTCTATGAGAAATTGCAATCTCTTTTTCTTGAATGGAAAATAGAATCTAAACTATTCAGTGTTACCTTAGACAATGCTTCCGCAAATAATGTATATGTTGACTACTTGAGAAATCAGTTAAATTTGAGAAGAGCTCTATTATGTGAAGGTCAATTTTTTCATATTAGATGTAATGCACATATTGTTAATCTTATTATCCAAGAGGGAATTAAGGAGAATGATGGTTCAATCTCAAAAATCAGAGAGAGTATAAAATATGTCAAGGGATCTCAGGCAAGGAAACAAAAATTTTTAGATTGTGTGAAACAGAGTTGTTTGGAACCGAAAAGAGGTTTAAGGCAAGATGTTCCAACAAGGTGGAACTCCACTTTCATAATGTTAGAAAATGCTCTCTATTACCGCAGGGCTTAATTTCCAACATTTAAAGTTGGGTGACTCCAACTACAAAACATGTCCAGTAAATTTAGAATGGGAGAGAGTAGAGAAAATTTCAACTTTCTTGAGACCTTTCTATAATATAACGTGTGTTATATCATAGCACGAAGTATCCAACGACAAATTTGTATTTTCCATGCATATCTACAGCTTATGCTACATTGAAATAAGAATTGACAGAGGGTCCTGATTATATAAAGCAAATGTGTAGAAGGATGATTAGAAAGTTTGAAAAGTATTGGTCTGATTTTAGTGTCATTCTTGCAATAGAAGTTATTCTTGATCCGAGATATAAATTCACATTTGTAGAATGGTGCTACAAGAGGTTATATTTGGGTGATTATGTCTTTGAGATTAAGAAGGTGAAGGATAGTTTGTTCTCATTATTCTCAAATTATACAAGTAATAGTGTCAATCCTCCAGTAAATGTTAGTGAAAGACAACATACTGAATGCACAAGCCGTTCTTCTTCTACTATAATTTAGTCTCAATTTCTTCAGGTATAACTTTTTTTTAGCAACCAATGTATGAGTTCCTTATTTTCATTGTGATGCACAAATGTTCAATTCTCACCTTCCAAAATAGGATTTTGATTCCTTTGAGGAAGAGGTTGAAATGCCAAAGAAATCTGAATTGAAGATGTACCTTGATGAACAAAAAATAGATAGAAAAATTGAGCTAGATATCCTACATTTTTAGAAAGGCAATCAGTATAGATTTCCTGAGGTTTCTGCAATGGCTCGTGACATTTTGTGTATTCCCATAACAACAGTTACCTTTGAAAGTGCTTTTAGTAATAGTGGGCGAATCCTCGATCAGTATCGAAGTGCTCTAAAACATGATATCATTGAGGCTTTAGTCTGTGCCAAGGATTAGTTATACGGGGACAAGGGTACAGCTTTTTTAAACTTTTACTTATATAAGTGCACTTTGATTAGATTCTTTAGTAAGGAAGAGCTAAATTCTCAAAAACATATTATTATTTGTTGCAGTTATACATGATCCTGAACTTGAATCTGTGATTGAAGATATCCTCACTTTAACAGTAAATGAACTTGAGAGAGAAGCTGGGGAAAGTTCTGTTATATGAAAATTTAAACTTGGAGGCATTACATCTGTGTTATTGTGTTAACTGTTAAGGGTTATGAACAATTTAAGTGTTAAGTGGCTGTTCATTACATGGCTGTATATTGTTATGACTTAAGAACAAGTTGTTTATTTGGTTGTTTGGTTTTGGGTAGCCTGCTGGCTGTTGCTGCTTCTGATCTGATGTATGTGCATTATGCAGCATGTACTGCTTCATTGCTTATTCTGATTCATTTCCTGTTACTTTTGTTTCGGGTAGCCTACTGCTTTTGATTCAATTCCTCTTATTATTGTTACGGGTAGCGTGCTGCTTCTTCTGATTCATTTAATCTGTATGCTTTTTGTTGTTTTGACTTTTGATGAAAGTCATATATTATTTCTTGTTGTTTTTGAAGTGATAAAGCGATGATGATCAACCTTCTCAAATTATAGTGGGAATAGTTTCAAAATAAATACTATTACAACCAGGAGACATTTGTAATTTTGTATTCTAGTAAAATGAGCATATACTACATATATAAATGAATAGATACTAACTTAATGCAAAGTACAATTTGTCTCCTTGGATGATAATATGCTAATGTTGATTGAACTTACACCTCATTAGGTGATTACAGATGTGGAAGGTTTAATCTGAGCAATGAGCATTATATTGAAGATTTATACAGATCTAACTTGTTTTATTACAGTTAATTGATTGATTCTATGTCGTGCTTGAAGACAGATGCTAGACTGCTAGAGCCTACAGGAGCATTTCAAGAAGACAAGAATAATTAGTTTCTAAATATTGTAAAAAGCTAAAATATAAATGTACTTGCTATTCATTGTTCAATCTGTGATTATATATTTGTAATTTTGCAAATGATCAAATGATATGTAAAATGTAAATGTACTTGTTGTTCATTTTCAAAATCTACCACTCTACCTACTATAAATCTATAATTATAAATTATTTAAAAATTAATTAAATTATGTATATTTTATTTTTAATTAAATAAAAAAAATGATTTTAATTTTTTCGGGTCATACGGGTCGTGTCGGGTTGACCCGGACCCGAAGTGGGTCGGGTTCGGGTCCAGCGTTATGACCCATTTTAAAAAACGGGTCGAATTCGGATTGACTCGTATGAACTCGGATCAATTTCAAATTAGACCCGAACCCGACAGTAACCGATTTTGACAGCCCTACTTAACCACCCTGTGACCCTCTGTGCGACTTGCCTTTTTTCCCATGAATATAGGAAGTGTAGGTGCTGCGCTCCGTGCTCGTTATTGGCAATGGAATGCCGCGTAACCATTCTCCCACCATTAGCACTTAGATTTTTGGAAATGCCACTCCTTCCACTCTTCTCGCCGGCAATCTCTCCCCTCCTCTCCTTCCTTCCCTTGGCTTCTATACGCGTCATCTTATCCTTCTCACCCCCTCCCTTTCCCCTCATCCGCGTCAATCGCGGGATAAGACGGCCGCCGGAATGCTTCATCACTCATGAGCAGCGCGTGTGATCCGTAGAAGTCTCATGAGCTCAAAATGCCGGCGGTTTGTCGACTTGCTGTCGCTGTCTTCGTTGCCAGCGTTCTCATCTTCTGCTCACCAGCCGGCCGATGCCAGGACGATGCCGTCGGAGTGAGACTGGGCAATGGGTCAATGACGTCGGTGCCCAACTTCTCTCCGGTCGTTCATGACCAATTCATGATCTACAGCGAGAGCTTAGCCGCGCAGGTGATCCAGCACCTTGGGTTCTGCATCGATGATCCGTACGAATGCCAATCCTTGTTATTTCCCGCTAGGGTTATCGAGTCGGGGACTGATGCCAGAAGTGCTTTTTTTCAGAGTGATGGACTGGAATGGAGCGTTCAACTTCTCGGCGGATCTAGGTTTTGTGGCAAATTGTATCAAGGAGATAAACGGTATGATCCTGGCATATATGTGGGAGACACCTGCTGGTTAAAATTTCTGTAGTTTGCGGTTTGTCCTATTGGTGAAATATGAACAATGCTTTAATAATTTTGCGGTTTGTCCTATTGACGTATAAAGTTTCAATAAATTTTTTAATTAATAATATACTTCTTCCTCCTGCTTCCCTGTGCACTGCCGGTCCCTTCCACAGCCCCGGCTAGGCAATTAGGTTACCATGATGTTATATGGATGTAAGCTCACTTACTTGAGCTTATTGCCTTCGCCGCTAGTACATCCTTCCCTTTCATGTACACCCTTTGTGACTCTTGCATGAGCAACTGGGATTCTGAAGGCGGTTCACCTTGGCAACACGGGAAGAATCGATAAATAGAACCTATTATATACTCAAAAGAAGAAATTTTATGTGCAAGTAATATAATAAAATATATAAGAGTAAACAACGGCAATAAAAATAAAATTTTATTTCATTATCATAAATCAAAATTGTAGTACAATAATAATATGAGAACAACAATATATGATAAGAACGCTGAAAGAAGTAACTACTGAAATAAAGCTAACAAATCCTCAAAAAGAACATACGAATGACTTATTACAAAAAACAAATAAAATAAAATAATAAATATATTCTAATTTGTTGATGGTCTATCTAACACTTTGATAGGATTTGCTATACGAAAAGTTAATAATGAGTGAGTTTGAGAATCAAAACCAACAAATAACTCCTATTTATTAAAGTATAAACGGCAAGGTGATGGAGAATGTAGTATGAACAAGAAAAAAAAGGATAAAAATGATTACATAATAGCAAATAATTAATGTATCAATGCAAAAATATAACGTCATAGTTCATACGATTGATTTTTGTATAATGATATTACAAATGTATATGTGAAACTGTCATTAATGCAATTTCATTTAAATATTCTCATACAATTATGCTAGGTATTATCGCACATCAATATGACTTATAAGCTATTCATCATTTTCAACTCATATCTATTTACATATTTAATTATTTATGCCCGTCGGTCCAACTAATCAATATCAAATAAATTTCTACCAATCTACATTTAATTGCTAACATATATTGTATTCAATTTTCATATTTCTCATAAGTAAGTTTTCCAACATTTATTACATAGTCAATATGAGAATTATAAATTCTGCAACCAATATACTTTGCAAAAATATTATTTATTACATTTAGTAGAATCAATATCTATGAACTAGATTTTTTTTGTTCTTGTAGAAATCAAATTTAATAGATAAAAAGTCCACGCACAATAGTCAAGGATGGCTCCGTCTCATGCTAATTTCATTATGGACGACAAACATAATCTACTATATATGTATAGCAATAAATAAGTATTTAACATACTACCTACAATATCTAGGCACTCAATATAAGTTGCAAGGATGAAGTTTCTACAAAAATAATATATTTATTTCTTTGTAAATAACAGTTATCTATCTCTAAGTGAGTTACACAAAACTTCAAGTCTACTTGATTTTCAACGACACGTAATACTCAACTCGAAGGTCCTACAAGTAAGAACCCTAATTTAATATCTGAAGTAATATTAAGGGATAATATGTTAAAAAAAAAGAATAATATGTTCAAGCATAAAGCTTATACTATTCAAACTTAAATACATACATTAAATGTTATTAATCAAGATTAAATGATTTAGGTCATTATATAATTTAGTCTAATGCGACTAACATAATATAGATTTCTAAAATATAGCAATTCAACTGCACAATTTTATTTTAAAATAAAATAAAATAAAAACCTAAATCCGTGAATAAAATAACTGAATGTATAAATATAACCAATTAAAATCTAACATAAGTTTCATGCTTATAGGTTAGGGACAATCATTTCGTATTTCAACACTAATTATAGGAGTAAATGAGTTCAGGCGAGCTAGAGTCAAAGCAAACTCGAGCTCGAGTCAAAGCAAACTCAAGCTTGACTCATCACTAAGAAAAACAACTCAAACTCGAGCTCAAGTTGAGCCATGGAACTAGCTCGAACTTGGCTTGAGCATTCCTCCTTAGGTTTTAGAGCTCGATTGCTTCATCGATGAAGTCATGATGGGAGTTTGCCTACGTTGAAGGAAGTTGCGGCTAGAGTTCTGCTTCACTGAAGGAAGTCGTGGTGGGAGCAACTGGAGAGCGTTGGAGATAAAGAAGAAGACAAAAAATCATGGTAGCAACAACTTCATGGATGTGCATCTCGAAAATAGATAAGATAAAGAACTAAAAGCCTTGCGGACGTGCATCTCATGCTATCCGGTCTCATGTCAAAATATATATATTTTTAAAATATGTAGACACAAGGCAGCTCACCTTGGTTTATTGGTTGGGAGCTCTACCAACCAAGAGATCTTGGGTTCAAGTCTTACATATGTGATGTGTGTGTGAGTTTGACTTAATTGACCTAAATGTCCAAAAAAAAGATATCTAGACACATTTATTGTTGAAATATGGTTGAAAATTTGAAAACTATACAACTCTCTTAAATTCAGATTTTTATTTAATATATAAAATTAGATAATTAATTTATTATTTAATTATTCAAGTCAGCTTGAGACTTGAGAGCCAACAAGCTGAGTTTAGTCAAACTCGAACTTGAGCTCGTTTAGTACTTGAGTTCGAGTTTGAGCTCAAACTCAAGCTCGTGGATCGATAAGCTTAACTCATGAGCTGGTTAAAGAGTCGGGTTTGAGCTGGCTCGACTCATTTGCACCCCTAACACTAATATATTTTTCAATAATCTGATGTGAGACTATACTCATAGCCTCACGTGCCTTAACAATCTCCACTCACACGAGAGCTCTCCACATTAGACATAACTCTTGTTCAAACAAAAGCTTTTAATCATTATCATGTATCACACACCAAGTGCCCATCCAACAACATTTAAGGCATCATTGGAGATACCCTCTAACTTGCTCAACTATAGTAGAATGGTTTATGATCTATGGAGGCTACAAACACATGAACCACTTGATCATTTGATGAGGACACCCGACCGTGGAAAGTTTATCAGAGACGGAACCGAAGATCGACGGCCACGATTAGGCCACTTTATTTTTGAATTGTTATTTGTATTTGATTTATTTATGCATCTTTTCCGTTTTACCCTCATTTAAGGGAGTAGGCTTATGTGACCTCAGGGGGCACTTTTGTCATTTGTTTCGTTTTTGTATTTTGGCTATTTATAGCCCCCCTCTTCTTTTTGAGGGATGATGAATATTGATGAAATTCTGCACTTGTGTTCTTGGAGACTTGTGAGAGCTTGTTTGAGAATCCCTAGGTGAGGGCAACGTATTACCCACCAGCCGCAAGAAGCGTCCGGGCTCGTGGTCCAGCTCCACCAACATCCTCCCCTCTCTTCTCCCTAAACTGCAGGCCCCAAGCTCGCCCCTTCTACTAGCCGCCGGCCCAAACCCCACCCAAGCCCTTCCTAGCTGCCGGCCATACATCCTTCCTTTCTCCTAGCCGCCTGACCACATCATCCTCCCTTGCCTCCAAATTTCAAATCACAAAATTAATGCTTTCCTTTAATGACATCTCTAAATTAGGAAGGTTTTAATTTTAGATTTTCAATTATTTGAAATTGAATTTTTCTTCCTAAAATAGGGTGATTTAATTTAGGAAAGCCCCTTCAATCAAGCCAATTTGAATTTGAATTAGGAAGAGATTTGCTTTAAATCCTCTTTCCTAAAATAAGTTTGCCAAGATTGGAAATCCCTTTTATTCCAAATTGACTTCCAATCAACTCCCCTCATCATGGTCTGCCCCCTATGCTCCACCAAATCAAACCCCTTAGATCTCTCATCACCATTAATTGATATTTCAGAATTTTGAGCCTCTCCAAACTGTTGTCCAGATTTCTTGGGCCATCTAATTTGCTATCCAGATTTTCTGGACCATGTAATTTGCTGTCCAGAAGTTTCCAGTTGCTCTCCGGAGTTTCCAGCACAAGTTAATTTGCTGTCCAGAATTTCCAGCACGAGTAATTTGCTGTCAAGATTTCCAGAACTTGTTCGATTGCTGCCTACACTCTCGGAAGGTGCTAGATTACTGTCCGGACTTGAGAGAAGAAGTCGTATTGCTGCCCTTCTTTCAGAAACAACCCACACTACCGCCGTTGCTTCGTATCTTCTACTTTGTGGGTAAACTTTCTCCCTTCCTTGCTCCTTTTAATCCTCCCTCAATCATGGCATCGTTTAACCATGAAGATCTATCTGCATAGCCCCAAATTAAGAGTGTAAGTGAGGGGACTCTTACAGTGACTATTCTAATTGTTAAATTGGGGATTCTCTTTAAAAACCTCATATTAGCCTGATCTAAATTGATGTGACTATTTTATGATCCTAGCCTTTTCTTATGTAATTGATTGTCAAAGCCTAATCACTATCTTATTGGATTAAAACTTTGCTAAGAAATACGAGAAGATTAATTAATTGCAAAGCTCTACTCATGTATGTGTAATTTTCTAATCAATTACATTTGTTTTTGCACATAGTCCTACATCATCATTATTGCACCATCATCTTTAATTTTGCTTTTTAGAAAGTGTAGAACCAAAAAGGCACAAAGTAGAGCTTGACACACCAATGGACAAATCAGTTTTCAACCCAAAAACTTTTGGCTTTTGGCTGAGGGTCTGCCTCCTGGTTTTTATCAATGATATATTCTTCCACAATTCAATATGGGACTGATAGGAAATACTTGAGTTCGCAAGTAACCCTAAGGGAATACTTGAGTTCGCAAGCAAACCTAGTAGGAATTGGTAGAAACAACAGCAAAAAGAGTACAAAAACAGCAACAAAAATATCCCAAACAGTAATTTTTATTATACGAATCAAAGTAAAAAAAATAAACACGAAGCAAAGATATTGATCCTTTGTTCGAGAGGAGGATCGTTCTCTCTCAATCTCTAGACACTAAGTCTAGAGCCAAAAACTCCCAAGAGACTCTAACAACAACAACAACAACAACAACATCAAGCCTTTGTCCCACTACGTGGGGTCGGCAACATGAATCCTTTTTCTCCATTGTGTCCGGTTCAAAGTCAAATTCTCGTTTAAATCTAATAAAGAAAGATCATTTCTAATATTTTCTAACCAAGTCTTTTTTGGTCTACCTCTACCTTTCTTAACATAAGTTAAATCTAATACCTCTACTTTTCTAACTAGGTCATCGAAAGGCCGCCGTTTTATGTGACCAAACCATCTAAGGCGACTTTCTCTAATCTTATCCTCCATTGGAGCTTTTCACGTATATGCTCATTTCGTATCCTGTTTCTAAGAGTAAATCCACTCATCCACCTGAGCATCCTCATCTCCGCAACACATAACTTAGTATTGTGCTTCTCTTTTAATGGCCAACATTCTGCACCATAAAGCATTGCAGGTCTCACCACCATCTTATAGAATTTTCCCTTAAGTTTGAGGGGGACTTTTCTATCACACAACAAACTCGATGCATTCCTCCACTTCAACCATCCAACTTGAATTCTACTGATAACATCCCCATCTATTTCACCATCACTATGAACAATAGATCCAAGATAACTAAAACGTGTACTCTTATTAATGACTCGATCGCTCAAAGTCACAATCCCCTCACTAGGTCTATTACTGCTAAAATTACACTCCATATATTCAGTTTTAGATCTACTTAAGCGAAAACCTTTAAACTCTAAGGTTGATCTCCAGACTTCAAGTTTACCTTCAACTCCCTCTCTAGTCTTGTCAACAAGAAGAATATCATCAGCAAAAAGCATACAGAATTTTTATAACAAAACTCCCAAGAGACTCCAAGAAAAACAATAATCAAGTATGCCTAGCCCTAACACCCTCATGCCCTTTAAATAGCCCTCTCCACCTCCTTAAAAATTTCATAATATAAGATATTATTTATTTAATACACCACCACCTTTAAAACTTCCTAATATAAATTATTTATTTATTTAATTACCGAAGGTATCAAATCTTTTTAGTTAATCAAATCCTCTTTCCTTGTTGGTTTGCCCCCCCTCTCTCTCCTCCTTTTGCCGCCATAGTGGGCCCCACTCCTAAGTGGGTGGTGCCGACCCCATAAAACCGACTTAACAATACCGCCCTCTCAAAGAATCACCTTGTCCTCAAGGTGGAAATATACTTGTGTTCCTGTGGAGGTGGCCATCCTTGAGGTGGCCATCCTCAAGGGCTGCACTGAAAGAGAAACATTCCTTCCTAGGGGTGTCAATTCGGGTCGACGGGTCGGGTTCGGGTCGAACCTGACTTGACCCGGACGTAAACGGGTCAACCCGAACCCGACCCGTTTAGGTAAACGGGTCTGAAAATTAAACCCGGACCCGACCCGCACGGGTTGCCAGGTTAACACGACCCGACCCGCGGACCCGTTTGACTAAGCGATCTGAGGGTCTCAGGCGGTGCTGCGGTGCCGCCGTGCCGGTGCGACGTCCAATCCCATGCGGAGCAAGCCAGCAAGGCTGGGCCGGAGGTGAGGTCAGGCAGGCGGCCAGCTGGCCGCTGGCGAGTTTCATTCCAAGTTCCGAACGGATCCAGCGAGGCGACCGAACGAACGATGCGACGGCCGCGACCCGACGAGGCAACGACTGGCTGGCCGAACGAGACCTGGCGACCGAATGACGCGACCTGGCGACTGGATCACTGGACGCGACCCGATGAGGCGACGACTGGCTGGCCTGAGCGACGCGATCGCTTCCCTGTGCGACGCGACCCAGCGACACGACCACTAATGGGTCAATTCGGGTCGACCCGCGGGTTTCCGGGTCAACCCGAACCCGACCCATTTTTTAAAAGGGTTAAAAATTCGAACCCGAACCCGACCCATTTTACAAACGGGTTGACCCAAACCCGGATTTTTCCGGGTCGGGTTCGGGTCGGATTTCGGGTCGTGTCAATTATTGACACCCCTATTCCTTCCCTCCTCCAATCTAATCACATCTAGCCTGTGTAGCCCCACCAGATAACCATCACTCACCTCCTTGATAGTCCTTACCATAGTTTTGAGAGACACCATAGATTTGGATAACCATGCATCCCCCCTAATCATCACCTTTCTTCCATCTATCATCATCTCCATCGTGAGGGTGCCCCAATTGATCTTGGTGTCCCCTAGGGTTTGTAGCCACTTCATCCCCTGGATGACATCAGCACTCCCTAGCTCTAGTGGAAGAAAGTCCTCCCGTACTTGAATGTCATGGATGGTTAACACCACTCCTCTATAGATCCCCTGGCCTTTCTCCATCTTCCCAGTGCCCATCATAACCTCATAACAACTGGTATCTACTAATTTCACTCCCAGTTGGTCAATGGCTTGAGTGGAAATGAAATTGTGGGTAGCCCCACTATCAATCAGAACCACCACCTCTTTGCCCTTTATCTCCACCATCACCTTCATGGTATGATTTGTAGTGAGTCCTATCACCGATTCAGGAAAACTTCTGTCATATCTAGATGCAACTTGTCCTCCATCTTTCTCTCACCTACCTCAATTTCCTCGTCATCACAGACGGTGAGAACCTGAAGAGTTCGATTCTTACATTTGTGCCCTGGAGTATACTTCTCATCATACCGGAAACATAATCCCTTTGCCTTCTTCTCCTGTATCTCCTTCTCTGTCAGCCTCTTAAAATTTTCCCCACTTCCTCCTCCTACCGGCTTCTCCCTGGTGGTCTCATGAAATCCTCCTGATGTTGGCCCTTTAGGTGCTAAATGAGTGGTAGTCATCCTATAAGTCCCTCCTGAGCTGCTACTTCTCGCTATCTTTTCTTGGTTCCTCTGGTTTTCCACTAGCTGTGCCAATTTCATGGCCTCTCCTAAGTCACGGGGCATTAAAACTTTCACTGCCGCTCGGATATCTGCCTTCAATCCCTTCATGAAGTTGCCTTCCAGTACTGTATCTGATAATCGCTCCACTCTACTGGCTAGGTGCTCAAACCGCTCAAGGTAGTCTGCTACGGATCCCTCTTGTGCCAGCAAAGAACTGCTCATAGAAATCTCCTTCCCTGTCGGTTTGGAAACGTTATATTATGCATTCTTTGAATTCTACCCAGCTTCTGATGGGTCTCCTCTGATCTCTCTATTGGTACCATGACAGTACCTTCCCCTCCAAACATAAGCCTGCTGCTGTCAACTTCTCCTCTTCTGTTAACCCATTGACAGCGAAGTACCTTTCCACCTTATAAATCCACCCATATGCATCATCCCCTTCAAAAATGGGCATCTTCAACTTTCTAACCTTCTGATCCCCACTATTTCCCCTTAGACCCTCATAATTTCCCTTCTCCCATGTACTCGGGCCTCCCCACGTCTTCCGATCCTCCCTCGCTCTGTCATAGCCCAACCCCCCTTCGAATCTCCCTTTTCGTCCTTTAAATTCAGCACCTCGGCGGCCATAATAACCCTTCCGGTGCTCCCAATCAGCACCTCTGTGCTCCATTCCCCCATAACCGTGCCTTCCCCCATATCTACCTCCTCTCTCCTCCCTCTGGAAAGGCTCCAGATGGGGTCTTCTTCTTCCCTCTTCCACAATGTCCACCTCTTCTTCCTCCCTACGGATTTCAGAATTGGTGTTTTTCGCTTCAGGGCCCTTCGCCTTGGATGCCACCGTCTGAGTTTGAAACTCCAACATCTTCTTCATCATCTCCCGTAGATCGGCCACTTGTCCTTCCATAGAAGAAATTCTTTCCTCCACGGTTTCCTTGATTTGATTCATCTCTCCTTCAAGCCTCTCTTCCAAAGCATCTACTTTCTTAGCCGCCATCGTTCGTCGGATTTGAAATTAAAAAATTTCTGGATTTGGATAAAAAAACAGCAACTTTCCTCCTTGCCTGGCAAAATTTCAGCCGCTGAAATATGTCAAAATCAGCCCATAAGCGGTCCCAAGACTTGCTCTGATACCAATTTGATAGGAAATACTTGAGTTCGTAAGTAACCCTAAGGGAATACTTGAGTTCACAAGCAAACCTAGCAGGAATTGATAGAAAAAACAACAAAAAGAGTACAAAAACAGCAACAAAAATACCCCAAACAATAGTTTTTATTATACGAATCAAAGTAAAAAAAATAAATACGAAGCAAAGATACAATTGATCCTCTGTTCGAGAGGAGGATCGTTCTCTCCCATTCTCTAGACACTAAGTCTAGAGCCCAAAACTCCCAAGAGACTCCAAGAGAAACAATAATCAAGCATGCCTAGCCCTAACACCCTCATGCCCTTTAAATAGTCCTCTCCACCTCCTTAAAAAATTCCTAATATAAGATATTATTTATTTAATACACCACTACCTTAAAAACTTCCTAATATAAATTATTTATTTATTTAATTACCAAAGGTATCAAATCTTTTTAATTAATCAAGTCCTCTTTCCTTATTGGTTTGCCCCCTCTCTCTCTCCTCCTTTTGCCCCCATAGTGGGCCCCACTCCTAAGTGGGCGGTGCCGGCCCCATGAAACTGACTTAACAGGGACCAAACTCATAACCTCACATGTCTTAATAGAAACCATATACTTTGACCTTCAAAAGGGGTCAAGATCATAGGAATATATCCAAAGAATTGTTTATATGAAGAAGACTCCAAATTGTTGGGTGTCTGAAAGGGAGATTATTCAAAGAACTCCTCACAATGTGAACTTATTACTTACGCAAGGGCCAACACTTAAGTCTGTTTTGATTCTTCAGCTTGCTGTTTGATGATTGATTGTAGCTTCCACGTGGAACAAATGTACTCTAAACTATTTGATATTACCTGATTACATATTCCTCAATAGATTTCCGCTTAGTTGGTTTATCTCAAATGCTTGGACTTCAGGTCAATTTGCATTCTTTTCTGAGTTTATTCTTGTTTATCTGATAGCACATAGCAGCTTCTCGCATATGAGGCTTCTTAGCGCCACAAGTCATTTTTAGTGCTCATTTACAGATGCAGACATTGCAAACATAGTATCTCATTCAGAATAAATTGGATTAACAGGGGATATCAGGCGACGACTATGCACAGCAGCAGAAATAAAGTTCTATTTCAGCAGTTTTTTAATGAATGGAGGAAACAGTAGTTTCTTGAGGCCTAACAGAAACTGCAATATAACTACTTGGGTTTCTGGATGTGAACCTGGATGGGCGTGTGGTGCTCGAGAAGACCAAAAAGTCCAGCTTACAGATGCCAATAACATGCCTACTAGAACCCAAAACTGTCTTCCTTGTTGTGAGGGCTTCTTCTGCCCTCATGGTATTACCTGCATGATACGTATGTATGCAACATTCTTAATGAAAATTATAATTTTTTACTTTCTGACTTCTAGAGTCTGCATTGCTAATATACTGTCATCTGTCATTGCAAACTGTTTTGCATTAGATTGGAGCCTTCTTGTTCGTTACTCATTCACATCATATTTTTTTGCTTATCTTTCCGCTTGAGATTCAGTTCTCAGTTATCTTATATGCTGCTTGGTGTTCTTGCTTAATATACTTCTGGGTTCGGGGTTAGGGGTTCGGTGTAAGTGTGTATGCATGTATGTGTTTATATTTCAACACTCAACTTTTCCAAAATATTAGAGATTGCTGATCTTTAGGGAAACAATATGCTTATAAATATCATATTATGCATGCCATGAAATTTATTTTTTGCTTTCCCTTTGAAGTTTGAGTACTGGTTGGATGTGAATTTTTCAAATGCTGTATAGCTGCGGCTGCGTATTTCTGGGATGTTTTCTTTTTGTACTAGTGTGTGGTCTAAATTTCCTTAGTTGGTTATTTGTTATCTTGTTCTTTTTTATGTACATAAATTGAGATTGATTTTTGCAAGTGATTAATTTTAGTCAATTGCTACAAGAGATTTTTTGATGTAGCGTGATTGCTGATTGAAGAATAATTTTTACAATTTCAAAATTCTCCTGAATTTCTAAATCGACGATTGTTGAATTATTATTTGGAACGAGTTCTTTAATTTTTTTAAGCTAAAAACATGATTGATTGTTTTAATTGGTTGTCTTTAAATTCAAATTTTTGATTGCTTGAGTTTTATTTATCACATTATTTACTTATATTAGGATTAGACTGGAAGATGTCCTTCATCACTTGCGCAACTTAGGAACTTGAATGATTTAGTTACCATGAAAAAAATTTCAAGATTAATTGTACAACAATCCACACTTCTGTGAGCACTAAGACTATTTCCTCATTATGTATCTGTTCCGTCTTTTTCGTTAAGGGTGAATCATCTAGTACATATTATCTTGGGAGTCAATTTCTTATGATGGTACTCTGAACCATGAATTTAATATAGGTTGGTAAACTGAAGCTTTTGGTTTGTCATTGTCACAACTTTGTTTTTCTCGCTGTTCTGTTAGCCCGGTTGCTACCACCAGGTTATTGAATTTATGCAGCAGTTGCTGACGTATTATTTTTCTTTTCTTTAAATTCAATGAAGCTTGTCCCTTAGGCGCCTACTGCCCACGGGCAATGCTAGATACATCCACTGGTGTTTGTGGCCCGTAAGTTAATTTTACTTGCTACAAAGTCGTTTTTTTCTCTTTGATAATACAGAACGGTTTATGAACGCTGCAATTTTGTAGGTACAAATACGAGCCCCCTCCTGGACAGACAAACCATTCTTGTGGTGGTGCAGATAGATGGGCTGATGTTGTTAGTAGCGGTGAAATATTCTGCCCTGCTGGATATTACTGCCCAAGCACGATTAGAAAAGTTTCTTGCAGTAGTGGGTATTGCGTATATCCTATGTCTTGACTCTTCTTTCCAAACTTTTTTTTTTGTTAATAAACATTATTCTAGACTAGATTTATGTCTGGGGAACTGCTTGGTACTTCTGAATTTCTCCTAATCATTTCATTTCCACCTAATCAACTATCCATTTTCATTTTCAGATATTATTGCAGGAAGGGGTCTACATCACAAACAAGTTGGTTCTCTTTATCTTTTTAATAGAGGATATCAGTGTTTAAGATGCTTCCTTGAAGTGATTTTGATTTTTGAAGTTTGTTATGTTATTTGCACATGAAAAGAGAGTACTTGTTTCATCACGTGCTTTACATCTAACATTTCTATTTATTTATTTATTTACTTATCCATTGTCATCTTTACCAAGATTTTGGTTGGCAAACTCTACTCAATAATATATATGCTATAGTTTTTGTTTGTTATTCTCGATTCTGATTTAAAATAGTTCATTTTTGCCTTCATAAGGAATCAGATCTAATACATAGGGTATGAATAAAATCTATGGACTTGTGCTTTGGGTTGAAATATTTGTGTTAGTTATGATTGCATTGGTGCTCGCAGGCACTCTCAGTCCTAGTAATGAAGGTTGGCCTTCCAATGCAAATGATTTTTGTTCTAGCTTGTTTATTCGACCAACTAAAATTGCCGTTGTCGGGTCTCTAGTCTTGGATAAAAAAAAATGGAGGATTGCGTTAAGTAGTCAACAACTAGCATAAAATTTATCGAATAATCATGACATGAATCCTTTAATACATTATTTTAATGCTAGGGTGTTCCCTGGATGCGATATACTGTATGACCTAAATAGAACGAAAAGTGTGCAAGGGTTGTTGTATCGGATATTAGATTTTGCTACGTACTGTATGCCGTGTATGCTAGGGTGTTCCTTAGTGTAGTGCTCTGTATGCTAGGGAGTTCCTTTGTGCAATGTTAAATGAGAAAGGGTTCTCACATCATAGACAGATGTGGGCACAAAAGCTAGTGCATGAAACTAGAATTAAGATATAAACTTGAAATATACGTTCCCTTATAAGTAAATTAATGGAATTAATAGATACTATAATTTATGGGAAGATAAATATTTTATGTATTCATAGTTTAGGATTTAAAATATGATATTCAGATATAAGTTGTATTAGAAATAATGTAGGTGTGACTATAGATAAGAGTTTGAATGATAGTATAGTAGAAATTAAAAGAATTGAAGATAAAAATATGACTTTAAAGATTGCTGTTGATATTAAGATTATTACTATTATAAGTGCTTATACTTCTCAAATAGGTTTGGATATGTATTAAAAATTAAATTGTGAATGATTTAAGAAGAATTAATGCAAATTATACTTCTTGAAAAAAGAATTTTCATTTGAGGAGATTTAAATGGACATGTTGGTAGAGTGGTAGAACATTTTAAAAATATTGATGATGACTGAGTTTGGAGCGACTAATGAAAGTGGTAGAACCATATTAGATTTTGCTCTAACTTATATTTTTGTATATGCTAATATCTTATTTAAGAAAGAAGAGAGTCATTTCGTCAGTTACAGAAATCTGAATTCAAATTTGAATTCTCCTAAAACCTTGAATTCCTTTCCTAAATTATTGGATTATTTTTGGAAATGCATCCCATCAATAAATCTGAAATTTAAATGCAGAATTCTTATTGATTCTCCTTCCTAAATTAGCCTAGCCTAATTTATGGATATTTGAATTCTCCTAAAGCTTTGAATTCTTTTCCTAAAGTGTAGGGCTATGTTTGGAAGGATATCCCCATCATCAAATCTGAGTATTGATTGATCATTTGAATTAATTCCTCTTCTTTTAACAATATGCTTTAATTGGCAGCCCAATTAAGACCTCAAATCAGCCCCAATCTTTGATTGGACGTCCCCCCCTCCTCATTGATCTTTACCATAATCATACAAATTATTTGGACATAAATCTTAGGTCCATATTTCTGCTAATTGCTGTCCTCTTACCATCCAATGATGATTGTAGCTATTTTCCCCCTCCTCATTGATCTTCATATGCTTTTCGAATGCCATATGGGACTTTGAATTTTTCTCTTTGTTCTATTCTCTATGATTAATTTGAAATCTGTCATGGATAATGTAAGGGTAATCCTTGTTCTTTCTTTTTTCTCTGCTAGTCGACAACTAAGAGCAAATTTCTAGTAAGATGTGGAGCATCATAACTATAGTATATCTTAGAAATAACATATCATTTTTCTTATTTTTCTGATTTGCTTTATTTTCTCTCCACCACAATGTTACCTTTTCTGTTATGATAGTATTAGAAGATACTTTTTATTTATTTTGGCTTTCTTTAGTAATAGTATAGGATCAATGGAAAAGCTACATGGAAGGGTAATATGTAAGAGGAGGATATATATAGAAAAATATACATTCTCCTTTAAGTTATCAGGTTGTTCTCTGGTTTTGTTATAGCGGCTCCTTCCACCGATCCATTACATCAGTTGGTATCAGATCCTGAAGCTCGTGAAGAATAGCGGACTGCAGAAGAATATGGTCTGTCGACGACGATCGAAGCCATGAAGCCCTGGGGCAACTCGACTAAATGCTTTACAACGATTAGAAGATTTATCTTATGATTTCTTGTGTTTTTTAGTTAAAATGCACTGGGAATTACATACTCTCAAATCAGGAGCTCATCCCGTGCACCATGTAGCTGCGTCGGCAACCATACTGGCAACGAGAACAGCTTTTACGACCACTGTTGAGAAGGAGTCCTTAGCGAATTCTAATTTGGGAGAACCACAGCTCTTCAACGAGCAAAATTACTTTGATGAGCTCCCAAACTCCTCTTCTCTTAGTCATGAGCGGACTCTCAGGAAAACTTAGATATCTTTTCTACCGATTCTGCTGCCACTGTTGAGGAGGAAGGGAAAGAGTACGTTGGGGTCAAAGGCCGGCAAGGTCGGGATGGAGATGACAACAAGAAGGAAAGACGAGCGGGAGGTGTCTTGAGTGCCATCGTAGGCGCCATATAGGGAACTCTAGAGAAGGCCAAGGAGGTTGCGTTCGGTGGTTCTGGTGAGAGGGAGGAGGAAGCGAAAGGAAAAGTTGGAGCTTCCATAAATCCATTCGAGGACATCTTTGTCCGCCTTCCAAAGCCAGAGGGTGTACTGTTGAGCCTAAAGGGAAATTATGAGCAAGTCATGAGAAAGAAATTGTCCTTACAGGTGCTCGAGGAGAATCAATCAACGGGCCTGAAATTGTTAGTCAATACTATGGTGAAAGTGAGCAAGCATTAAATGACATTTTTGATTTAGCAAGGAGAGTTGCTCCGGCTGTGGTCTTTATTGATGAGTTGGATGCCATTGTGTTAGACCGGTCCATTGGACGGGTCCAATTTATAGGAGGCGGGTCAAACCATCTCCCATGTTGCCGCCCAAGCCATAGGGGCCCATGCCCCCTATTTGGTTGCCGCCCAAAAGAAGTGGGGTCCACTATATAAATTAATCTATTTGAATTAATCTATTTTGGGAAAGGAGGTTTGAATTAATTTATTTGAATTAATCTATTTTGGGAAATGAGATTTGGGAAAGGAGGTTTGAATTAATTTATTTGAATTAATCTATTTTGGGAAAAGAGGTGGGCGGCTAAGGCTATAAATAGGCATAAGAAGGGAGGGTTAGGGCATGCTTAAGTATTGTGTTCTCTTGGAGTCTCTTGGGAGTTTTGGGCTCTAGACCTAGTGTCTAGAGATTGGGAGAGAACGATCCTCCTCTCGAATAGAGGATCAAGTGTATCTTTTCTAATATTTGCTTTCCTTTGAGTTATCTAATAAAGTCTACTATTTTTTGGGTTATTTCATTATCATTCTTGTGTATTTTCGCTGTTTTTACCAATTTCTTGTTAGGGTTGCTTGCGAACTCAAGTAGATCCGATAGGATTACTTGCGAACTCAAGTATTTCCTATCACATTGTTCCATCACGGATGGATGGAGGCGTAGGAGAAGTATGATGCATACTCTTCAATTGGTTTGATATTCAAGATTGAAATAAGAGTGCCGCCTCTAGTTCAACGGTTAGATATATTGCATACTCTTCTTAAACATATGGATCATTCACTAAGTAGCAGTGTGGTTGAGTCATTGACTTTGAAACACATTTTGTTGGTGCTGATTTAGCTTCCCTATGCAATGAAGCTGTAATGACTGCCCTTCGTCACCTTATTAGCTTTAAGAAGCCTTTAAAATGCTCACATACTAAAATTGGTGCGGTTGATAAGGATAATCAAGCTCCCAATATCCAGGAAATTGGGAAGGCACCATATCATGTTGATTTGAATTCTTTATCATCATTATTATCATAATTGACTGTCACCAGTGCTAGTTTGGCAGGATAATTCTCTAAATTTTATTGAAAGTAATAGACTGTGCTGTTCAATTTGTTTGATGTTCAAGCAAACTTTGAATATTCTTCTGCAAATACCTGTCACATTTCTAAATATCATGCCTTTGCGTAATAAGGTTACCTCATATCTTCATCGCATGGTTGAAATATTGGGAACCTATACTCATCTGAATAAGCTTGTGGGCATCCATCGAAGATGCAAAATCTTTGACCCAGGGATCTGGTTATGATTTTTACACCTACCTCTCTCCCGATGAAGCGCTGATTACTACCATCTTGACGTAGTCGAGTTCTTCTAACGTTGGAGAAGTATGATGCAGAGCATCATAACTATAGTATATTTTAGGAATAATATATCCTTTCTCTTACTTTTCTGATTTGCTTTATTTTCTCTCCACTACAAAGTTACCTTTTATGTTATGATAGTACTAGGAGACACTTTTAGTTATTTTGGCTTTCTTTAGTAATAGTACAGGATCAATGAAAGGCTATATAGAAGGGTAATATGTAAGAGGAGGATATATAGAAAAATATACATTCTCCTTTGAGTTATTAGGTTGCTCTCTGGTTTTGTTATAGCAGCTCTTTCTTCCACCGATCCGCTACATCATGGTAGCTGGATTAGCAAATCGAAAATTCCATGAATTATTTGAGAAGTATTTCTAGCTTTCATGCGGGTCACTTGATACTCAAAATTCAAGTTCTGCAGCACACTGCACTATATAGATGCTATCATTCATTTATTAACGTCTTACCACTGGATCTTAACAGTTCATGGAAATGCCCTAATAAAATTGTGCTTTGTTTTTCGTAATTATTTTATATATACTTGTTTTATCAGCTGTTTTGATTCCTTTTACTTTATGCAGGATGCTTTAAAAAGAGCTCATGTAAACCAAATTCTGTCAACCAAGATATTACTATATTTGGTGTTTTGCTAATGGTACGTCATCTATATATATATATTTTACCGAATCCAAATTTGATTTCATATTATAGTTCAGTAATTTATTGCTTTAGAAAAGTAAGCAATCCGTGTTGTCCTGTTGGATACTACTGCTTAGGAACATTCGCTGTTCACATTGCATTGCAATTTCGATGGAGATTTCAGAGTTTATACATAAACACAAATCATGAGTTGTTCTATATGGTGGATGGAAGTTGAGCAAGTGCTGAATTAGACATTCATTGGCACATAACCTACATCAGAGTAGCATTCAGTGGCTTGCACAGTGGAGCTATTTGATGATGTGCATACTGCCATTGAGCATACAAAATGTTTTGCATGTGTAATAGAGTTAGTATAATTATTTTGTTACCATGTTAATTTTATCATATATGCTTAAGCTTTATTAGGAATTTATAGTATTGATTATTGTAATATATCCTCATTATAGATGATATTTTTCTTTATGGTACCATCTTTATTGCTGTTTTTTTTAATCTTTATATGGACATGTTTGCATTAGCATTAGGGTCATTTAAATACAGATGTAGACTTTATGATTTCTGTCTTAGTATTAAAGCTGCCTCTATAAGTCTTCATCTTTGTCTCTGTGTGAAGATTGTGTGGAGGATAAACGATCATGTGAAAAGATCCTGTGTCTATCAGTCTCAATAGATTCAACCACTTGAGACTTCCCGCTTTGTGATTCGTCTGCCTGCTCTTTGCCAGCTCGTGCGAACCTCTTTGCCTACTCATGCCTCGATGTGCTCTCTGGCGATCTCGTTTGTCTCTAGTTTACTTATTACTCACGATCCATTCACCCCTTCCATGTCGACCCGTGCTCATAGTTTTATTTCTCTCACTAACTTTGATATTCACTGCTTCACTAACTTATTCGCCTTTGCCTAAAAGGACTTGCGAGGATACTATGAAGATCCCGTGAACATACCTTGAGTATCATGTGAAGATCCCGTGATGGTTTTATCTCTTGTGATGATACCATCACCTTCGGTCTCAAGAAAGGTTAGCACAACGCCAATCTCTCGATTGTTTTCAATTTTTCGAAGAACATTTCAATCCAGCGTTGACTGGCTTATTGTATTATAAAAACCCTTGATACTTCTTCATATAACATATTGATTTTATGGGAGGGTGCTTGCGTTATATGCTTAATATTTATTAGGAATTTATAATATTGATTATTGTAATATATCCTCATTATGGATTGTATTCTTTTTTACTTTTTTTATTGCTCTTTTTTTGCTTTTATATAAACATATTTTTGTACTAGCATTAGTATCATTTAAATACAGACCGACTTTTTATGATATTTTCTAATATGCACATAATGACTGCATGGTTATAGTGTCGATCTCCATATATGTTCCATATCGATTCAAGTGTGTGTGGCGAGAATGTCGTTCGAACGACACAGTCACATGTATCGAGTTCAGAATGCCTCGACCAAGGTCAAAATCAGTCAGAAATCACCCATTTGTGAAATGGATTGCATCGATACACCCAGGATATCGAATTATATATGAAGAACCACTCGCATGCAACCCGATCAAGCGATTACCAAAACGATGGCTTATGGGCGTGATGTGCTCAAAATCGCTGAATATCATTCACTTACAAATTTGACAGTGAGTTGAGTTTGGAATGTCAAAATTATCAAGGAAGGACCTCTTGCATTCTATTCGGGCCTCTTGCATTCTATTCGGGCGAACGTTGTGGAATACGATAAAATACTAGTGTGACGCTACACGAAGTCGCCTGGACATCCTCCGTTTGCAAACAGGTAGATATATCGCATTTGGGACGTCAAAATTATCCAACCAAGAGTTTGATATTGTTGGGGTCATTGCGCAAGTCGAAACATGGAATTTACTCACCTCGAGATGATGACATACATGCAAATCGAAACATATAGGGAACAAAAAATTGTGCTAGAGGGTTATTCACATCTTGTTAACTTTTTTGTTTATTTTTACATTATTAATAATAAAAAATACATTAAGGGATTTTAGGGAAATTGATTTAGATGTTTATATATAAACATATAATTTTTGATCTAACGCCGCGACACTCGCTTCCACAATGCCGCAAAGCTCAATAGAATATTCCATATGCTCTTAGATTCCTTTAACCCAAGAGCCTGGCGTCGCAGTGATGCCACCCATCGTTGCATCGCCCTCTCACATTCCATTCCCAAACAAAGACGACAATGTCGCAACACTGACACTCTCAGCGTTGCGGCGCTCCTAAGAGGTATTTTGCCTCCTTATCATTTTCCATCCTGATTCTCATCTTATTCAATGTTAATTAGACATTCTTGGACTTAAAATCAATAATCAAATCAAAATATGTGAGTATTCGTACCTGATCAGCTAGATTGACTAAGTCCCGGAGCAATGGATATTACACTTGCAACATCGAGCTCCAAACACACCTACAATCCCACCAAACCCCTAGCTCCCACTTGATCCAACTCCTAAAACAACCATCATGCCTCCTACTCCTTCCTCCAACTTCTGTCGTTGACCCCATCAACCCCCTCCTTATCACCGTCTCTTTTCTAGCCAAGGCTGCACACCCTCTTCCTCCACCTCTACCTCCTCTTCCTCTCAGCAGTCGACCCCTCTGCCTTAAGCTGTTGGCCACCACTCTTCCAATAGCTTGCATAAACCAGCACAGCTTGCTACCTTCTCCCTCTCCAGTTGGTTACAACTTGCTCCCCCTACAGCAGTTCGCATTAACCCCATGCTCATCATCTCCCCAAAGATGCCAACCAACACCAATCATTAACCTCCCTCTCTGCTTGCCAAAATCCCAAGCAAATCTCTCCCTCTCCATTTTTCTCTCTAAATTGAGAGAGATCTCAACACCTTCATCTCTATCTTTCTCTCTCTAAAAAAAATCTCATACGCCCTTTCTTTCTCTCTCTAAAATTCTCTTCATCTTCTCTCTCTAGCCTTACTCTCTTTTTTTCGATTAAACATAGAGATTTCTTCATCTCCCTCACTCTTTCTCTAACCATTCTCTTTCTCCTCACTCTCTCTCTTCCCTCACTCCAGATAGAGTGATAAAAAGACAAAAAGGCAAAAAAAAGGGGAGGGGAGGGGGGGGGGGGGGGGGGCGGCGTACAAAGGCAAAAAATGGAAAGAAAGAAGATTGAAAAAAGAAAAAAGAAAAATCTCAAAAAAGAAGAAGATAATTTAGTGTTTTGGCCCTCGTAATTTTCATCATCACCTCATTGTTGACTACCTCGCGTAATGGTATAATTCCAAAATCTCAAAATTAAGTACTTGTGCGTGTCGGGGAAATTTGCTAAATAGTATACTTGCGAGTTGTTTCAATTAGGTGGGGAAATTTGTGCTTTTGTTGGTGTAAGTAATGAATACCCATGCATTTTTTTTTAAGCATGTTGGGGTAGAAGGCCTCCAGTCATGATGCCACATGAAACTGACCATCATGCTTCTTTATAAGCTTGGTGTAGGGGTGTCAATATTTTGATCCGACTTGGACCCGACATGAAATCTGACCTAGACCCGACCTAGAAAATTCCGGGTTTGTGTCAACCCGTTTGCCAGATGGGTTGGGTTTGGGTTTTATTTTTGACACATTTTCAAAATTGGGTCTGGTTCGGTTTGACCCAGAAACCCGAAATCTACCCGGGTCACCTGACCTGTAGTAAAATAGATCAATTTTTTATGAAACTTCATCTTGAACTATAGGTTGTTTGTTCTAGTTTGATGAACTGTCATCTCCTTCCTTTCAAAAATGTGTATTTTAGAGAAATTATTTTGTGAGGAGCATGACTTGCGGCCATATCATATTTCAACAACATAAAGTTCTATGCTCTTGTATATGTAGCCCGTCGGAATAATAAAAGAAAAGATATGCGATGGATATAATGCTTCGCTTGTAAGGGTTATAAACATCTTGCTGTCGATTGTGAAATTTTTTTTGCAATTATTGAAGAAGTCTTAGTACTTTATTAAGGAGTCTCAAAAATATCCACATAATCGACAACCAAATTCCAAACAAGTAGCCAATATCATTCATTTTGTAGGTTTTGCAGTTGTGGACAAAGCAAAAGTTTTTTATGATTGGTTTAATAGATGATAATTAATGCTTGTTAGCTTTAGGGCTCCAAGTTATGAATGCACTATCCTTTTTATCCTGACTTGTGAATTCTTGTGCTTCAAATTAATTTAACTTTTACTTCACATCTTTATAATATTCGGCCATATTATAGATCATCATCGATTCATATTGCTAATGATAGTCAATTATTTTAAAAAACTATTTGGGATATTAATTATTTAGAGAAAGATGTCCTTATACCTCCTAAGCTCTCTACTAATTTTATCTTAGTTGGGAAATTGATTGATACTAATTGTGATGTTCATTTTTCTTATGATGATTGTATTATGTAGGATCGACGGAGAAAATACTCATGAATAGGTCTAAAGTTTAATCAAAGTAATATTCTCTAGAATAATGTATTCCAAATTTAACTATTTTATGTCATAAAAAAACTCTTATTTGTTGCAAAAGAAAGATTTATTTACTTCTCATCCCTCATTTGAGTGCTTTGTGCAAAATAGAGAAGATTAAGAGCATTTTTTCCATCATATTGTAGTCATGCTGAAAATTTCATTCATAGTGATGTATGAAATTTCATCTTTGTTATTTTGCATGCAAATTATGCATATTTTTTAAGATTCACAGATGATAATAATAAATATACCTGTATTTACTTTCTTCGTCATAATATGAAGTATCACGGTCCTTCAAAAATATATTGTTTATGCTAAGACTTAATTTTTATCTTACATTAAAGTACTCAGATTCGACTCTAGGGATGATAAAATGGTATTGCTGAACGTAAAAATTGCCACCTCTTAGATGTTGGAATCTATTACAAGAATCTTTAGTTCCACCTAAATTCTAGATTGATGCATTGAGCACGGCGGTCTATCAAATATATAGAGTTTGATTTTTCTTATTACTGTCTCTTTTTGTAGCATCCTAATTACAAAGATTTGCACATATTTGATTGTGTTTATTTTATCCTTCTACAAGCACTTGAACATTATAAACTTTTTATTCAATATATTACATGTTCACTTATGGGTTACAACACTTTTCATGAAGCTATGTATGTTATGATCCCGTCTTCAAAAGATTGTAAATCTTTCGTCATGTTGTATTCTTTGAACATCAATTCTTCTTTATTAATATTGAGCTTTTGCTGTAAATCTATGTTCTCCTAATTTTACTAAGCCAAAGCTCAAGTGTTTCCAAATTTCTTGAGCTTCTACATTTTTGTTTGCATGCCCTAATTCTTTCTAAATGAGTTTATTTATACGATACAACAAAACCTTATAACTCATTAATAGCCTAATAACAATCAAATAGACCTAGTTACCTAATGCCTACTAAAATACCCATTTATATTTACTTGTAACAGTGGTCTTTGATCTTCAAATTTTAAGTTCCCTTGCATGATGTACATGCATTGCGTTATTCTAATTTCTTTAGAAAAACTCAAACCCTAGACCATCTTGCACCAAAGCCTTTTAAACTTTATTAAAACCTGGGTCCTTTGCCAATGATTTTTTGTCTAAACAGCTACTCACGGGTGTTGATAACTATTTTCCTACATATTTATGGTTGTTATAGACTTCTATCTACTATCTAGTACCTTTCTCTTGGACGAAGTGTTTTTACAGTGGTCAAATTATTTACATTTCTAGACATCTTTTACACCCAGACATACTTCTCCACAGGAACTGAGATCCATGCATTTGCACAGGCCTAAGAATAGCTTAGATCTTTCTTCAGAGAATTCAGAAATACTATTGGTTTCATGTTGCTTAACTATTGCACTAGCTGCTTTGAGGAAGTCTCATCATTACAATTTGGGAGACCCAATTTTTGAAATCTAATATATTTTAGGGTAAAAAAATATGCCGCCTCAAACTGTTAATGAAGTTGTGCTTTTTATGCATGCGTTTCTGCTAAGTTTTCGCTCACTTCCAACAAATTTTCATTATTGGTACATAATATTTCTATTATACCAAATATAATTCTCTTTGATGATTTCATGATAAATATGATATTTCATATTTTTGGTCATTATTGGACTCGTTTTATGAACTATTTGACCATTCCACCTTGTTTGTAGGTTGCATTGAGTTTGATTTTGCTGATTATTTACAACTTCTCTGGCCAAATTCTAACAAATCGAGATAGGAGACAAGCCAAATCCAGGGAAGCTGCTGCTATATGTGCTAGAGAAACAGCACAAGCTCGGGAGAAGTGGAAAGCTGCTAAAGATATTGCAAAGAAGCATGCAGTCGAACTTCAGACTCAATTATCACGCACATTCTCCCGCAAGCATTCGGTTAAGAGTTCTGGTCAAGATACTTCAGACGTACTCCCAATACACTCAAAACCATCTACATCAAGCAATAAGGAGCCAAGCCATGTGATTCAGTTGGTACATTCACTTGAGGACGACCCTGATAGTAGTGGTGGGTTCAATTTGCAAATTGGAGATAAACATATAAAGAAAAATATGACCAAAGGAAAGAAAATACATACTCGTAGCCAGATCTTCAAGTATGCTTATGGTCAAATTGAAAAAGAGAAGGCCATGCAGCAGCAAACCAATAATTTGACCTTTTCAGGAGTAATTTCAATGGCTACTGATATTGAAAGAAGGACCAGGCCTGTAATCGAAATTGCTTTTAATGACTTAACCCTTACTTTGAAAGGGAGTAAAAAGCATCTCCTGAAGAGCGTAACTGGGAAGCTAATGCCTGGTCGTGTAGCTGCTGTTATGGGACCATCAGGGGCGGGAAAGACTACATTTCTAAGTGCTCTCGCTGGCAAGACAACAGGTTTTGATGTTAGCGGTTCAGTTCTTATAAATGGTGAAGTAGAGTCCATACGTTCATATAAAAAAATCATTGGATTCGTGCCACAGGATGATATTGTGCATGGAAACTTGACGGTAGAAGAAAACCTGTGGTTTAGCGCACGGTGCAGGTACGGTAGAAAATATGTCAATATTTTTTGACATGCATCAATTATCATGATTTTGAAATTATACTGCTAGAGTATATGACCTTAATAACAGCCTATATAGTGCAATTTAGTAATTCAAGTTCACCTGCTGGTGAAAAAAAATGCATTGTCAGTTTTTCTTTTTCTTAATGAATATTTTTAGCTATTAGTCTCAACGATGTGCTTGAAGCTTTGTCCTGCATGCCATGTTTCTTTTTGTAGTGTGAATTTGGATTGTTGCTGAGATTTTATATTTGCTTTCAGTTTTTCTTGTGAGATTTCAGATCTTGATTGTTATTACCTTATCCTCTAAAATTAAAAAAATGTATTTGTTATTTTTCATTAGCATAACTAATATTTGCTAAAGTTGAAAGTTGGCAACATACTAATTGTGGCCTCTTGGTGTGTTTTATTATGCATCTCATATTAGATTGCATTAATGACATGAGACCTTAAAATATCCTACATCACTCGGGCTAGCTCTAATGTTATCAAGCCCTAAAAATAATTGAACTCGGGCCAACTTTTAGGCTAGTGAGATCACTAAGTAAAACTAAACTAAAAAAATCTCGTGTGTTTAGAGATGCTCATTCTGCGCAAACTAAAATGCATGAATAATTGATGGTCATGACATGCCTTGCAGCCCTTAACATTCATGTCTTGCATCTTTGAATTATTAGTGGGCATGCTATGCACCTGTGAACCTTTCTATCAAGTTGGTATGTCAAGTCCTTAGGTAATAAACAAATTAAAGTTGAGATGAGAAACTTGTATTTAATACACACTCTCACTTAGTCTGTTGGGATACTTGAAAAAGAATAGTTTTTGTTAATTAGGCTCCCTGAATGTTAAACTCAAAGCCCTATGACATTGGTAGATTAGATCCACTTCTAAACCCGAGGTGAGCGAATTATAGGAGTTTGATTGGGTTTACCTCCCTCTATTCAATCGAATTCAAATTTAAAAACTAAAATATAAGGCTAAAAGTTAGCCGAATTCAAAACTAAAAATAAAAGGCTAAAAGTTAGCCTAAGTAACCTTCTTAATAGAGAGTACCCTCCCACAAGAAGTAGGGGTTATTATTGTGTGGATTTGGGCCTATAGGAAGTCTCAACACCATATATAGATAAACGATACCCTATTATTAGGGGGAATTTGATTACTTATGCTATTTACTTTAAGAAAAACTACTACCAAGCTTTCATTTATTGAGAGGAGGCTTAAGGAGTTTGGTTTTCCTAAGTGATCAATTTGGACTATTCCAGAACTAGAAAAAAGCTTTCAGATGAGCTAATTTGGGCCTATTTTTAGTTTTTATGAAGGATTTGTCTTTATAAAAAATATTCTTCATATTTATCAAAAATAGTTGGTGGAGACCCTCGTATGTTGCTAGGCTAACGTTGCTAACTTGAGCTATGGTTGATCTGAGAAATTTTCGGTGATGTTTCCCATTGATGATCTTAATATGCTAGTTGCAGGCGATAATCTTACGAGTACATCAGTGGTGATGGATTGGAGTATGATGGATAGATTGTATTAGCTAATTATGATAAGGTTTATTGCCTTTGAATGGGGTCGCGGGAAATTGCTGACAAGGCCCTGCGATTTTTACATGGATCAAGTCCTCTCCTCAAGAAGAAAATTTTGAAGTAATAGATGCATAATAGGTTTGAGAAGTTCAAGTTTCATGGAATGTGTTGTATGATAATGAGTGCACATTGGCACAATCAGAAACTGATAGCGCATTAGTTGTGTTAAAGTAAGCCTAAAGTGTAAGTTTGATGGCCCCCTGCCAGTGGTAGTGCTGTGGCAAAGCTATTGTGATCACCTTTTCTTTGCCCACCTTTTTCCTTGCAAACGGCTTTTTGGTTGCACATAAGCCGCGAAAGGAAGATGCCATGTTTGCCTTCAATTGGTAGGTTCAATTGACTTAGGGCCTTCTAGGCATTTAATGTGGGCTAAGTGTCTACTGGTTTGGCGCAACGTGTTAGATCTAATATTGTGGTCATCACATTATTATGAGCTTATATGATATTCAATTTAGCCATCCTGAGTAAATTCAGGCGCCACCTTTTTTTTTCTGAGATGCATGCACTTCATTAAAATTCGTGCTTAGATATGGATTTTTATGATTCTGACAAAATTGAATATTTAGTTGCTTCATTTATTTGTTTTATCCCTTGGTTGTAGCTTAGATGAAATTTGGCAAAACTGCTATTGTTTGTGATACTTTTAAATCTATCATCTTTCACTTGGGGCTAGACATGTTTGTGCTGAAAGTGCACTTTTCTGAATGGTGAATCTCTCGAACGCTTGCACTCTTTATGAATGTGTTCTTTTGATATGTTTTGTCGAACTTACAACTTAAACATTTCTCTTTCTGAACTTTTGTTGGTTTGAAAACTCCTTCATGCAGTTGAATGAAGTCTAGTCTACAAGCAGCATGTGTAAGACTATTTAATTATTTCAACTTCATTTTGCAATTAAATCCAAATATTTATTTATCATTTTTTCTGTGCTTTATTATTCATTAGCAGTTGTTTTTGTTGACAAGTGATAATTGTGATTCTGTGGTCCCAATATGAAGTTATGGGGCGTTTAATTTCTTTAATTCTTATTTTGCAGTTGTTGATATATATTCATATGTTCTGTAGGCTTTCCGCAGACATGTCAAAGGCTGATAAAGTTTTGGTTGTGGAAAGAGTAATTGAATCTTTGGGATTGCAACCTGTTCGAGATTCTCTTGTTGGAACAGTAGAAAAGCGTGGAATCTCTGGCGGCCAGAGGAAGAGAGTGAATGTTGGACTTGAAATGGTGATGGAGCCCTCATTGCTCATATTGGATGAACCCACATCTGGATTGGATAGTGCTTCATCTCAGTTACTTCTACGAGCTCTTCGTCGAGAGGCACTTGAAGGGGTAAACATCTGCACGGTGGTTCACCAACCCAGGTCTATACAATATTCATCATGACGTGATTATTTAATTTCTTAGTTCCTTTTTATTTACATCTACTCAAAAACTTGTGGCTTATTTAACAAATGTTGAAGGATTGGGGGACCCACAAGTCAACCATTCTTAATAGGAATTCATGGGCACATGAATTAAGGGTTCTAATTGTTGGATGAATCCTCTTATGTCCCTGAGATTATAATATGCATGTCTTCCCATCCTAGTTACTAGCCCTTATTGGGGATTTTTTTTTCTTTTTTTTTTGTAAACAATTTTGATTTATTTTTTATGTCAGGCTTTTAGAAAAGTCTATAAATACTTATACATTTTATACGAAATCAAGTAATAAAATTCAAAGTAGTTTTTTTTACTTTTCTACTTGGTATCAGAGTGAGGTTAGTATTTCTGTCATCCAACATTTGTTATTTTTTTCTCCCTTTTTGTCAAGATTCTTCATTTCTCTTCATTACGACTGATTTCTTTAACTTTCTTTCTAAGGAATGGTGAAAATCATATTAATGAACTGCTGGGGCTACAAGCCTCATATTGTATGAATGAGAGAAATTATTTGAAATGTTCCTATTTTGTGAAGATTTTTATAAAAGAAAAGGGAAAGATCTATCATTTTGTAGATCCTCCTTTGGAGCCGAAAGACCTAAAATTTTTAATTTAGGATGAAGCATATTCCATGATCATGCCATGGTTGTGGAATATGTTGATACCTGAAATCAATGGCTATGTATGTTTTTCTTTATTGCAAATGAAGTTTTGGACACTGTCAAATAAACAAAAGTGAAGGATGTTGCCCTCATCTATGAGATCAAAATTAAGATTTCAATAACCAAATAAGTTAATTTTCCTATGAATGAGTACTCTAATAGAATGAAGATTTATTGGATTGAACTAAATTATTACCAATATCTCAAGATAACATGCTATGATGATACGACAAATACAGGAACTTCCCAACTTTTTAGAAAAATTATCCAAATCATGCTCTTTAGATGATTTCTAACTTTCGTGTTTTTAGTTCCATAAATAAATTCTCACACTTGAATCCTAGATTCATGAGCCAGTAATGACATGATCAAATTTTCCAACCTTTTTTAAACCTCCAAATCCTACACTAGCAATAGAAAATTAAAATTGGTCGACAGTTCTCTAATAACTATTGTAGGTCAAGGAAATATTTTAATTTTCTTCATATTTATCCTACAAAATGTACTGCTATCAATCCATAAAATTACTAAAGGTCATAACTACAAGGTAGACTTTTTTCAAATCATTATATATTTGAGGACCTTATTATGGGAAAGACAATTGGGCAAGTTGGAAAAAAAGATGTGCTATATCCTCTTGAAGACAGAAATTTCATTTTCACTATATAAGTCATTTGGGAACATTATTATAGGCTAGAGCATTCCTCTTTCATAATTTTATAATGCATGTTTTCTCTTTTTTGAATATAATCAGGACAAATTTTCATTGTGAGATTTATGAAATTGCCAAATATTCTCGTGTTATTTTTCTTGAAAGTGATTCTAGTTTATCTACTCTTTTTCTAATTGTTTATTTTGACATTTGGGGGCCTTCTAAAATTCATAATATTTTTGGAGTTACAAGATTTGTAACATTCATTAATGATTATACTTGGATTACATTTGGATTACATAGGTATATCTTATCAAATAAAAATTTGATGTTAGAATTTTTCTCACCCTTTTTATTGATATGATACAAAACAATTCAATATTGACATTAAGCTATTTTAGATTAATAATGCTCGTGATTGTTTTATTAGCATATTATCATCTTTCTTTTAGAATGAATTTATCATCTATCAATCATTCTATTATGACACTACCCAACAAATGGAGTGGCAAAACGTAAAAATCAGCATCTTCTTAAAGTCGCAATGATTATTCTCTTTTAGAATCAAGTGCCAAAAAGATATTGAGAAGAAATAGTTTAATTGCCGCATACTTAATTAATAAAAACTAAAGTCTATTTCATCATTGCTTTGAACAATAGATCCGAGATATCTAAAACAAGCACTACTTTTAATGACTTGTTCATCGAAAGTCACAATACCACCACTAAATCTATTACTATTAAAATTACACCTCATTTATTTGGTTTAAGATTTGCTTAAACGAAAACCTTTTTACTTTAAGGTTAACCTCCATAATTCAAATTTTTCTTCAACTCCCTCTCTAGTCTTATCAACAAGAATAATATGATCAACAACAAGCATGCACAAAGGTATAATTCTTGCAAATGTCTAGTAAGAACATCCATGATTAAAGCAAGAACATCCATGATTAAAGCAAAAGGATATGGGCTTAAAGCTCATCCTTGATGTAATCTCACTGAAATAAGAAAATACTTGGTCAACCACCTTGTGTTTGAACACTTGGTAATAGCTCTTGTATAAATATCTTTAATGACTTGATTATAAGTATTATTAACTCCTTTCTTTTCTAGAACTCCTGAGCACTTCTCTTGGAGCTTATCATATGTTTGCTCTAAATCAATAAATATTATAGGTAGATCCTCCTTACTCTCTCTATACCTCACCATCAAACCTCTCAACAAATGTATAGCTTCCTGTAAGCATCTTTAACTTTGGTTTTACTAATACGATAATAAAAATAAAAATCTCTATTTTCATTTAGCGAGCTTCTGTGAGTTAATGTTATTTTGAAATATTTAAATATCAAATGGGAATGGCCAATGATGGTATATTGTGACAATAGATCTATCATCACATTGCTTATAATCCAATATAATATGATCGTATCAAACATATGGAGGTGGATAAAAATTTCATAAAAAGAGAAAATAGAAAATGGGTTGATTTTAACTTCATATGTGCCAATAGGAAATTAACTTGTTGATGTTCTCATCAAAGTACTTAGCAATCTCAAGTAAGCTTAGAATGGTGGATTTATACTAGTCAATTTGAGAGGGAGTGTTGAAGGATCGTCGGACCCACATTGCTGTTTTTTTAACATTGACTCACTGATAATCTGATTCATAAATATATTCATCTTTTTGGTGCATGTTTTACCCGCATTGCTGTTTTTTTTAAAATAGAGCACTATTCTTTGTCATATCCGTGAAATTCAGTTATAGGAAATGAAGTTAAGGTATGGAATCAAATCTGTGCAGCAATTCATACATCAGGACATGAATCAATAAAGCATGTTAATTAATGGCATCAGATTATTTTACAATAATTAGATCCTCATCACTATTAGCATCCTTGCATTATCTGTTAAAAGAATCATGTATAGACGCATTTGTTTTATTTGGACTAATGCTTTATATTTTTCTACGTACAGTTATACCTTGTTCAAAATGTTTGATGATCTGGTAATACTAGCTAAAGGTGGTTTGATTGTATATCTTGGAGCTGTGAAGAAAGTAGAAGAGTACTTCTCAGATTTTGGGATTGTTGTCCCTGAGCGTGTTAATCCTCCAGACTACTTCATTGATATCTTAGAGGGCATAATAAAACCTCCAGGAATCAATGTTGGAGAACTTCCACTCAGATGGATGCTGCTTAATGGATATGATGTACCCCCTTTCATGCTGCAGAATCTTGGTGCGGTTGAAACGTTGGGCAAGGCGGATGAAGCAAGCACATCTTCTGGTGGAACCAATGAACAGCCGATTGCTGGTGAACTCTGGAATGATACGAAGAATGCCATTGAGCATATAAGAGAACATATAGAGCAAAGTTTATCAAAAGCAAAAGATTTATCTAACCGCAGAACACCTGGTGTTCTGCAGCAGTACAGACTCTTCTTGGGAAGGTATTGTTCTCGACTGCCATATACTTAAAACTAGCTGCACTGTACTTCATGGTGGCAAAGATGATTGATGTTCAATAGGAGCAATTGCTCTTTTGTTGGTTGAAGATCTGATTGATGTTTCCATGGTCCCCCATACTTTCAATTATCATTTGTATGATGTTCTATAATTTTCCATTTCCAGGGTTGGTAAGCAGAGATTGCGTGATGCTAGAATACAAGGAATTGATTATCTAATATTATGCCTAGCTGGAGTTTGCTTGGGGACACTTGCTAAAGTGAGAGATGAATCATTTGGGGCAGTTGGTTATACATACACAGTCATTGCAGTTTGTAAGTGCAAGATTTAGGTTTCTTCATATTAAGTCTCCATTAGCCTAATTATTGAAAAACTTACAATTAATATAATGCTAAACATTTACGTATTCCAAGCTGTTTGAGAGATATTGATGGCAATATTATAAATTGTATGCATTCACTTGTAACGGAAGCGTCTAGATCACTTACTTTTCAGTGCCAGAGGTCAAATGGATTAACCTAGGAGCAACAAAATTAGCACCACACAATCATATGTTAAATAGAACAATAAAGCAGTCACAGAGATGAACATCAAGATTTATGTTGTTCAATAAAAAAATTTATTTATCCATAGGACGAAGATGCACATATTATTCCACCTTCAAAAGTTAATTATACATTAAGAAGAATATTAAAACACATCAGTTCCTCTTCTCAAAAAATCAGCAAGGTGGTAGGAAAGATCTCATTAAATTTGGAGTTATCTTTTCAAGAGAAAGCTGAAGATAATATGATTTTCTCACCAAAATCTTCAAGAAAGAACCCTAGAAGAACAAAAATCCTCAAACAATCAGCAAGGTGGTAGGAAAGATCTCACCAAAATTTTTACGTAGGCCCTCTCATAGATTCTAGACTTAAAAGTCAACAGTCATGTTCATTTTTCACACACATCATATATCTAGGAGCTAACCCAATTCAGCAATAGAAGAATAAGATTAATGGTTTAAGACACCTTTAAGGTTTGATATAATGCCAGCAATTTCTCCTTCTATCAAATCTTCTATATCTACAAGGAACAAAGCGGACAAAAAAGTATGCTCATATTGCTAAGGGCTTTCATCAACTGTACAAAATAATCAAATAGAGGCATTGCCTGAACTTTAGTATGGGGATGACGTTGGTTAGCATATCAATAGTGGTGTGCTCCATATGTATTTTATGAATTAAAACCTCATCATCTTTAACTTCATCTCTGATGAACTAGTATTGAATATCTATATGTTTGGTTCCACCATTATATAAATGGTCTTTAACTAAGTGAATAACACTCTGGCTATATGTGAATGGGCAAGACTTGTTAATGCGAGCTTGGTCGGAATGCAGGCCTAATATTCCCAATCCATAGTTTGGTAGCTAAGTATATTTATGCAGAGTTTTCTCGTAGATTACTTTGTTGTTTTATGCAGTGTGTGCGCTCAAGAAATTATAAAAGAAATGAGGAACAGTCGTACCAAAATTACTAGGAGATGTAAATGGTTTGATGGACTTTCGTCTACGTCTATTGCTCCTCTCCCCTCCCTTTAAGAAGGTTCTTTGTTGTATCCTCGACCATTGCGCTTTGTTCTGGTGCATCCTTTAGTTACCATCTAGTCTTAGGGAGATTGGAGGTCATGGAGAGAGGTCTTATGGTTATGCCATAGTGGGTGGTTATATAGCATGGCCATTTAGTTTGGGTCATTTGGAGTGAGGCTGATTTAAGTTTATGGTAATATGATTAAACACTGTTCACAAGCTAAGCTAAGCTAGGATTACCACTAAATGCAACTTAAAAAAATGAATGACATTAAACTTAAATCATGGGCTGATGATGATTATAATAATGATAAATTTGCATTCCTTTTTTCGGCATTGATTCGGATATAATAATCCAGACAACCATGATAATTATTGTTATCAAAACTAACAATTTAGTTTAATCTATTTTAATTCATAGTTTTTCTCCATTTCATCTATGTTAAAAAATACTAGTATTTTCATGACAGTTGAACGGTCATTTGTAAATTGTACAAAACAAAGAATAGTAATGCGTGCTTGATATTTTTCAAGCTTTTAAAAATCAGATCGGACCGTGCGGTTCAACCGTGAACCGGTCATAAGGCCTTCCTCCAGCCTATTATAAAAATCAGTTTTGCATTGAATCGGGGTGAACCGGCCAAAACTGCCAGTTCAACTAGCAAATCTGTTCCGGTTCTTTTGAATCAGTCAGTTCAATAAATTATTTAAATAATTACATAACTTAATTTAATTTATTTAGAATAAAATATTAACTTTAACATATTAATTTATAATTTAATTTATTCTAATTTTCTAAAAGAATTATTTATTAAAAAAATTTCAACTAAGCATTTCATATGATTCCATAATTTCATGTGAATTGTTATTACATTTAAACTCAAGGAGTGATATAAAAAATACCAAGAGGTTGTGATGGGGACATCAGATCTTGGAATGTCTATCAGAAGCGTGGCTGTCGATCTACGGCCACGATCGCACCGATCTACTTTTGAGTCTTTTATGTATTTGTGCTATTTGTTTTGCTTATTGTATTTGTTTTAGTAGTTTTCCCGTTTTACCCTTACTTAAGGGTTTCGTCATATGTAAGCCCAAAGGGCATCGTCGTCTTTTATTTTGAGTTCTTTGTATGAGGCTATATATAGCCCTATGTTCTTTTCTTGATGGTTAATGAATGAAAGATCAAAATTTCTGCGCATGTGTTCTTTGGAGAGTAGTGAATTCTAGGAGAGAGCTTTGGAAAAATGCCTAGGCTAGGGATCGTGTATCACCCACCAACCTTAAAGAGTCGGGTTCGTGGCTAGTTTAGTTTTCTTTTCTTCCCTTTTCCCTCTACCCTTGCCGCCAACCCAAGCCGCTTGCCCCTCTCACCGCCGGCCCCACCACCCTCTTCACCATCCTCTCCTCCCCACCGACGGTCCCACCACCACCACCCCAAGCCGCCGGTTCCACCCCCACCCATCCAAGCCGCCGACCACCCCCTTATCCCTTTCCTAAAATAGATTAATTTGATTTGGAAGTTATTTGAATTCAAATTCAAGAGAATTTGAAAGTAGAAACTTTCCAAATTAAAGTGGTCTAAGTTTGGAAAGTCCATTAATTAATAATCAATCCCAAATTTAAGATTGATTATTTAATTAATTCAATTCCCTACACTTTCCTAATTAAAGATGCCTAAGTTTGGAAAGCCTATTAATTAATAATCAATCAAAATTTGAGATTAATTATTTAATTAAATCAAATCCCCACATACATTGTATTTAGACACCTCCTCTCCTCTCTCCTAGCTGAAATTCCCCAAGGGCCCACCTACTTATTTCCTACCCAAATTAAACCTCTCTCTTAGGAATTAAATCCCAAATTCTGTCCGCACTCCATCCGCCCCTCCCTTGGCCGAAATTTCCAAGAGCCCCACCTCCAATAGCTTGGCAACGTTCAGTGGCACATTGTCTCCGGTTCTCCACAAGGGTGAACTTCTTCCCCTTTTCATTTATCTTCTAATCTCACTAATCTTGTAGGTGGTGATCCAATCGCAAGGAATCGTGCAAGCTACTGTCTATGCTTAGTAAATGTAGGGATGCTTAGTAAACGTAGGATTGAGTGTACTTTCTATGTTGCTTATCTTAATGTTAGATTAGAGATTTTTGTTGAATAACTACTTAATTCGCATGTTGTTGAAATTATATGTTGTCTTGATAAATCAAGCGCTTCGCATGTGATTTGGCCTAAGCGTAGTGACCCCTCTTACGTTTTCTATTTTTGTTCAATAGCTAATAGTCTTAATTGTCTTTGTTCCTTTCAAAATCGTGCAAGTTTTTTTCGCATTCATTTAAAGCATTGTAGTCCTACATCAGGTTGTTCCTAAGTGATGTAGGACTAAATAAGTTGGAAGATTTTAAGTTTACAACCTATACTATATATTTTTAAATAGGTTATTTTATTTTATTTTCTTATGATGTAAAAAACATTTTTTAATTAATAATATATAATTTATTTATACGTTATAAAAAGTTAATTAATTAATTGTTCATTAATAATAATTGATCTAATCTTAATAATTTATAGATGTAATCATGTAAATTTATAAAATGAATTTAATATATAACCTATAAGTATAAATTATATCTAAATATATAAAATAAATTAATAATTATTTATATTAACTTTATAAATTTATATGTTTACTAAATTTATGTTAAATGTGAATTAAATTTAAAGATTAAAGATGTTTAAATTTAAAATTACATAAGATGTTATTAATGTATAAATTCTGTTTAATTATATTATTACAAGATTACTTTGTCATTTAAATTTTATTTAAATAATATTCATTTTTATTACGTTATCCTATTAAACCCTGATTAGACTCCGATTAAACCATTGAAACCTTAATCCAGACAACCATAATAATTATTGTTATCAAAACTAACAATTTAGTTTAATCTATTTTAATTCCTAGCTTATCTCCATTGCATCTATGTTAAAAAATACTTGTATTTTCATGACAATTGAATGGTAATTTATAAATTGTACAAAACAAAGAAAAGTAATGCATGCTCGATATTTTCCACTTTTGAAAACCAGACTGGACTGGTCAATTCAACCGCTTCAACCGTGAACTTGTCATAAGGCCGGTCCAGTCTCCGATCTATTATAAAAATTGGTTTCGCATTGAACCGGAGTGAACCGGCAAACCGTGAATCGGTTCTAGTTCCTTTGAACTAGTCGGTTCAATAAATTATTTAAATAAGCACATAAATTAATTTAATATTTTTAGAATAAACTATTAACTTTCACATTTTAATTTATAATTTAATTTATTTTAATTTTTTAAAATTATTATTTATTAAAGAAATTTCATCTAAATATTTTACATGACTCCATCACTCAGTTTGAGTTATTATCACATGTAAACTCAAAGAGCAATATAAACAATACCATTTGGTTGTTCACAAGTGATGTCAAACTAAATAAGTTGAAATTTTTAAGTTTGTAACATACACTATATATTTTTAAATAGATTTTTTAACTAATTTTTATAATGTAAAAAAACATTTATTTTTTAACGAATAATATCTAATTTATTTATACATTATACAAAATTAATTAATTATTTATTCATTAATAAATGATCTAACCTTAATAATTTATAGATGTAATCATATAAATTAATAATATGAATTTAATATGTAATTTATAGGTGTAAATTATATCTAAATATATAACATAAATTAATAATTATTTATATTAAATTTATACATTTATATGTTAACTAAATTTATGTTAAATATGAATTAAATTTAAAGATTAAAGATATTTAAATTTAAAATTACATAAGATGTTATTAATGTGTGAATTTTGCTTTTCTTTTGTAAAAAAAATTATATTATTACAAGATTATTCTATCATTTAAATTTTATCTAAATAATTTTCATATTTATTACGTCCTTTAGTTCAACTCCAGTTTGACTCCGGTCGAATCATTGAATCTTGAACCTCTCATTTTTCCGGTTCTATATCCAGTTCAGTTTTCACAACCTTGATATTTTCCCTTCAAATGCTTGAAATAAATGACTTTTGTGCATTTATTGCAGCTCTCTTATGCAAGATTGGAGCTTTGAGATCATTTTCACTTGACAAATTGCATTATTGGAGAGAGAGGGCATCTGGTATGAGTTCATTGGCTTATTTTCTCTCAAAAGACACCATTGATCAATTCAACACACTCGTCAAGCCTGTAGTTTATCTCTCAATGTTTTATTTCTTCAACAACCCAAGGTCATCAATTCTTGATAACTTCATCATCTTAGTTGCACTTGTCTACTGTGTCACTGGAATTGGTTATGTTTTTGCTATTTGTTTCCAACCTGGTTCTGCTCAACTGGTGAGTAAAGAAAGTCTCATGAATTTTGTAACTGCTTATATCATTTAAATAACACAAGGTTATATTTTTTTTAATAGCCTCAAATTTTCATCCTGCAGTGGTCTGCTCTTCTTCCTGTTGTCTTGACTCTGATAGCAACACAGCAAAGAGACTCAAAATTTTTGTCTAATTTATGCTACACTAAGTGGGCACTCGAGGGATTTGTCTTAGCAAACGCAGAAAGGTACGTAATCTACCAGATCGTCTTTACCATATCAACTATGGGCTTAAATTTCCAAGCTTGCCTGTTCTTTTGTTTTTTTTTTTTTTTCTCAATGTGGATCTGTAACACTGTAACAAGTGGGTCCCCATTATATCTAAAATGAAATCTAGTAAGCCGCATCTGCTATTCTATGCTAAAAGCTTCAATGCAGAGCTGTTAGAATAGCATATTCTGCAAGAAACAAAAGCAGGCGCATAAATAAAACAGGAAATTAAACGACGCTTTCATTCAGCTGCATGCATGAGGTTCTATACATAACTAACAACTGGATCTTGAAAATATAATACAAAATGGAGTTGTTGGATTGAAAATTTGATAGTTAAATTGATGGGAAAATTTTTGAAAAGGTTCACGGATCAAATTTGAAGTCACTGAAGAGCAGTGAAGATATGCCTCCATTTTTGTATCGAATATTCATTTTCTCTTGAGTAACCATTCACCCCAAACGACTTATAAATGGAGGGAGAATTGTATAGGTCATAGTATCTTTCACGGTTTTATAACATCATCATGTAGATTGGGGCTAAGATTTTTTGATAGGGTAGCTAACAGAGCCCCCCGAGGCAGACATTCTCACATGTGATTTACATGACATGTAGAGAAGCATGATTTGTCTATCTGGGTTGGTTTTTTGGCTTGATTTTGGTTGATTTACCTCGAACCATGTAGTTTGCACAATTAATGGTTCATTTGATTTTGGTGTTTTTAGAGTTGTTGGAATTGTTCTGTGGCGATGGTCCATTCGATGATGGTCTCATATCATTTTGAGTTTGCCTCTTTTGAATTAATTTCTGAACTCAAAATTTTGAGTTGGTTCGGTTATTTTGATATACTTTGAGATCTGTGCTTTGCGTCAATAATAGCGTTTCATTTAGTACGGGATTTTGACAATTACAATAAGGATAAACATTTGACTTTGCATTTGCAAGAAGAAAATAATTGAAGAACTAAGAATTTATACATTTCCCCACATGGACAATCAAGCTGAAGATGAGCAAGAAAGAAGCTGAAACCAAAATATAATCACCAATCACTCTTTTGCACAATAACATTTGTTAGGCCTTTTTGCTTGGCTGGATTAATCTGACACTGCTTTTAATGGCTGTTTTCACTTTAATATGACTTTATGCTTTCCATTAACAGCTTTAAATATGTACATGTAGTACAAAAAAACATACAAATCATCATCTATCGTCATTGTCTTATCCTTACTATTCCATCTTGTTGAGTGCTACATAAGATCGCCTTTAAAACTTGTGACTCATAATTTTCAGTAGCAGTTAATATCTCCACATATACAACCTTCATTTGCAATAGGAGAAAATTTAGATTAGGCTACTAACTAAAATTTAAGACGAATTTAATAATTATGGAAGAAATTGTGTCAGTATATCCTTAGATAAATTGCATAAAAAATGGCTTAAAAATTATTCAATTTGCTCTGAGAATGATATTGTATATACAACAACAACAACAACAACATCAAGTCTTTGTCCCACTACGTGGGGTCGGCTACATGAATCATTTTTCTCTATTGTGTCCTATTAAAAGTCAAATTCTCATTTAAATCTAATAAAGATAGATCATTTCTAATATTTTCTAACCAAATCTTTTTAGGTCTACCTCTATCTTTCTTAACATAAGTAAAATCTAAGACCCTACTTTCATAACCGGGTCATCGGAAGGCCATCGTTTTATGTGACCAAACCATCTAAGACGACTCTCTCTAATCTTATCTATGAAGTATTTTTATTAAACTAGTCTTAAAAAGTAAATTCAACATTTTTTAACCACCCATCCGGAGACAATTTATATCAGAATAATCAGACACAAATTTTATTCATAATGACTAGATTTATTTTAGGATGAGAGTATTATATGACTAAACAATCCGTTCTAATATTACATTCATCTTATAATAAGTTCATTGTCTAAAAATCTGTTCTAATCATCATTCTTTCTAATTTTATGAGGGGCTGTATCTAATGTCAAAATGAAGAGAAGATTTAGGTTTCGTTTGGGATGGCTTTCTTCCTGCTTCTTAAAATAGCTTTCTAGTAAAAAATTAAAATTTGTACTAAAAAGCTGCTTTAAGAAGCAGTAAAAAAGCCGTCCCAAATGAAGCCTTAGCTTCTAAAAAATTTTTATGCTAAAAAATTACTTTAAGAAGCAGTAAGAAAGCTGTCTCAAATAAAGCCTTAGTTTCTTAAATTAGTAAAATATTTCCCTAATCACCAAGAGAAAGAGATTGATTTCTGACCTGGTGATAAATTTTGCAGGTATTCTGGCGTGTGGCTGATTACTCGGTGCGCCTCCCTTATGAAATATGGGTATAACATCCATGAATGGAATCTTTGCATAGTCGTCCTCGTTGCATATGGTTTGCTTTCTCGCTGCTTTGCGTTTATTTGCATGGTGTCTTTCCTCAGGAAATGAACCTGGAGATGCCTTTACTAACGTTTGTGTACATCAATGAAAAATAGTGATATGGAGAGTTGGAAAAAAAAAAAAAAAATCCTATGTGTAGAACAAAGGGAATTGATTCTGTATGGTGTTTGATTTTGCTTTTCATCGCAATTCTTAGGCATTGTTTCACTGCTAAATTGTACGATCGCCATTCTTCAAAAGGGTTTCAGTTTGTTGTTTTTGTATAAGAAACTTTATCAGAGTTGCTATTCATAGCTCATATTGATTGTGGCGTTTGTGTTGTTTGGGGCTGAAGCCTAAAAAGCATGCATGCTAATATAGAATTCCTCAAATTCAATCCTTTAATTTTTTATATATATTTTTTGGGTCATTTAGGTCAATTAAGGCTTTGTTTGGGACGGTTTTTTTTCTGCTTCTTAAAGCGGTTTTTTAATAAAAATAATAAATTTTTTTACTAAAAAGCTGCTTTAAGAAGCAGCAAAAAAGCCATCCCAAACGAAGCCCAAGACAAACTTAATCACAAACGAAAGATTAAAATTCAAAACTTCTTAGTTAATAGCTAAAGTTCTTAACCAACAGATTAAGATAAGCTGCGTTAATTTTTTATATTCAATCACTTATTAGAACTATTATGCGATCTTAATAAATTGCATCCACTTAGCTCCTCAAAAAATAATCGCTTCATTATATGCTTTATTTGAGGCAATTTAAGTAAATATGTTTAAATTAATAAAAAATACATCTGAGTTATGAGTTATTAGATTGATATAATTAAAATAATATATTTTTAAAATATTTTTTAATTATAATTATATTTATCCATATTTTTAAATTATTTCGTCTAACATGTTAATTAAATGAGTGATAATATAAAACATATAAAATTAATGACGTGTTATAAGATCAAATATATTAAAATATTTTAACACCAATGTAATGTTTCTCTAATCAAATCATCTAATTTGATAATGATGTCAAGTTATTAAAGGGTAAGAGTTGCTTCATTATGATGATTTATTAATAAGTCATTAAGTATTACTATTAAGAACTTTGAGATGGATATGACAGTTTGGCCGAGTGGTCTAAGGCGCCAGATTTAGGCTCTGGTCCGAAAGGGCGTGGGTTCAAATCCCACAGCTGTCATTTTTTTTAATTTAATTGTTTTTTTCATATTAAAATATCTTTTTAAAGTACCATTTATTAGTTCTAACTTCTAAGCAAATAAAATATTTATTTATTCTTTAGGTATATGAAGCAAAGATAACGGTAAAGTTATGTACATAATCGTTTCTTTCACTTTAAATTATTCCATTTATGTTAATATCTTAAGATAAGAAAGTTATTACTCTAAATCAATCATATCTTTTTTTAATATTTTGGAAGTCTACTAAGAATTTGTTAGTGATGGTTGCAATTTTTTATAAAAGTGATTGTAAATTTTTTGTGAAAAAAGAAATTATTTTAAAAGCTGTCGTAAATATAATATTCAAATATGACTACGAATGTGTTTGAAAAGTAAAATAATAAAAAGTTAGATCCTAAGGGTTTGTTTGGGATGACTTTTTTGTTGCTTTCTAAAACAATTTTCTACTATAAAAATTTATTGAACTAGAAATTTTTGTACCAAAAAACTACTTTAGTAAGCATTGAAAAAGCCGCCCCAAACGAAGCCTAAGTTTTTTTTTTCTCACTTCTTGATATATATACATTGATGATTAGAATATTGTTAGTTTAAGGGCCTTAAATCTTTGCAAATGATATTCAAACTTAATGGTAAGAAAGATGGTGGCATAAGCACCAACAATCAAGGCTATTAGACAAACAACATTCTTATTTTTCGATCCTTCCTATTAAAAGTGCTAAAATTTTTTCATCAAATATTTTGCACAATTTCTATTTATACAATTTTAATTCTATATATTTTAAAATCTTTTGATATTAATTTTATCTACTAGATGCATTTTTTACTCTTTATATTATGCGTGTTCAAACTATCTAATTTTTTTTAATTATGTATTTTTTTAATAAATATCACACTAATTATCTCTTAAAAATAATCATTTATTCTTCCTACCATTTTCAATAATGGTGGTGTATTGTGAAAGTCTATGAATCCTCTTTAAATTTCTATTATTATTTGGAAACTATACAAATGAAAATTTATGCAAGAATTTTATTTTATTTAACTTCTTATCTAAAGCAATATCAGGTAAAGGATCAATTGTTATTTAATATTTGCCCATTTTATAACTAAGTCATTTAGTTAGCTACTAATTAATTGAAGTTATTCATTTATGCTTAGGACTTTCAAGGATTTATGTACATTATTTTCTCCCCTTTCATAGAGTTTTTTTAGTAGTTCCTCTTACTATAGTTGATCTTTATGATTAAATAAGTCTAAAATTAAAGTCTCCTTTTGACTCTCTAGGTGATGTTGGTTGAGGATGAGTACAACAAAAACAACAACAATATCCAATTTTTATCCCACTTCGTGGGGTCGGCTACATGAATCATTTTTCTCTATTGTGTCTTGTTAAGAGTCAATTTTTTATTTAAATCTAAGTCATAATTAGTCGATAAGTTTTATACTGGTTATTGACTAGCTAACACAACCCTCTACTTTTCTCATCCAGAGCATGAGAACTGACAACCGTGGGGGTGAGTAATTTTTTTTAAAGGTGTTGTGAATATTATAAATAATTTTTTAAACAAATTAGATATTAATTTTCTTACATTTAACTCAAATTAGCAAATCTAATAGTATAAAAATAGATTTTAAGTTTTTTTTTAAAAAAAAATAGCTAAACAGAAGTGTGACAACGGTGTGAAAAAAAAAAAGCTCTAAAATTATCATAAGTTATTATTAATTGTGATGCTCTCTATAAAACTATGATACTTGTATGTTTATAACTATTTCCTTTATATTCAAACTCTTAATTAACATATTTCTATTTTTAAAAATATTCTAATTCTCAAGTCATAAAATAAATGTGAGTTAAGAAACAAACACTTTTAGCTTTTTTTTTTTATCAAGGATTGCTTTTTTATTTCTTGAAGGTACTGATTTCATGACATTGATATTTGACTAAGAACATAAAATAAACTTTTAGAACACTTTTTAAAAATGATTTTAATGGTTGTTTGTTTGGAACAAGCAACAGATTCATTGCACAACAAATTAATTAATAAAGTACATAATTATCATTAACTTTATTCAAATTATTTGAGGCATTAAAAGCACACATTACAGAAAATTCATTGAATACCGACGATTTTTCCGGTGGTTTAACCGGCGGTCTGATCGCCGGTACAAAACGGCGGTTAAACCACAGGAACAAAGCTGGCTTACCGCCAAAAAAACCACCGGAATGTTCTATCTACGAGTGTACAGTTCATAATCACTTGTTCTTATTTTTTTTCATAATTGATGAATTATTCTTATGTATATAATATAAAGTTTTAAAAAATTCAATTGATAGTAGCTTGAATCATTTGCAATAATGAGTTAGGATCTCAAATATTTGGAATTAACAAATGCAATTAATACAAAAATATATGTTTACAATACAATGTATTGGTAGGATTAATCTATAAGGTTGTTTAATTAATTACCTAAACCAATAGAATAATGGCTAGTTTGTTAGGTGTAGAGTCTACATTTTCTCTATTATTTTGGTCTTAAAGTCTTCGGGTAAGATTTAATTTTGATTTTTTTAAAGATTGATGGCTATTGAATTCAAGATGCTATTTGTACCTGGCTACTTATGCCTATCATTACATGTTACACTATTAGGGGGGGGGGGGGGGGGGGGGGGGGGGGGGGGGGGGGGTTCACATACATACTATTTACATATCTAACACCTAAAATTTTAATATTACATGCCTACCACCCATAGAATAAATATGAGTGCATGGAATGGAGTATTAAAGTTTATAAGGTGATATGAGTGGTAAGAATGAAATATATGATTGATATATTTGATATTAAAATTTTATATGAGTGATAGGAATATAATATTAAAGTTTTAAGTGTCAGATATGTAAATAGGATGAAATAAAGCAGTATGTACATAAATTAATGGTTGCAATATATTATTCATGATTCTTCTCTTTCATTCAATCATATGTGGAGATGGAGATTTGAGAAGTCTTCAATTGAGTGATTTGTAGTTTTTTTTTTTGGGACATTTAGGCCAATTAAGGCAAACTCACGCACACATCGCATACACAAAGACTTGAACCCAAGACCACTTAGTTGATAGCCTAAGCTTTCAACCAACATGCCAAGGTGAGCTGTGTAGTGATCTGTAGTTACTATATACATAGTTATGTAGGCAAATGTAATATGAAGATTTTTTTTATTGGGGCGTCAACAATGACCGCTAAAGTGTTGGATGTGACATTTGAAACCCGAAGACTTTCTTAAGCGGAAAATGATGGTTGCCACAGGAGTTAGTGACTAATGAGGTAATCCAACATAAGAGATAACTACTAATGAGTATATTAGGTGGAGAAATTATGCTCATGTTTGAAGAGAGAGAGAGAGAGAGAGAGAGAGAGAGAGAGAGAGAGATATGAAATAATAATAAAGAGAGAAAAATAAAAAAAATATTTGTGTGAACAAATGTTTTTTTCTTGTACTGATCTCTGTACTAGCTTATATTTATCTATGTGGCTTAACCTAAAGATGTTGAGTTGTTTTTGATAAACTTAGGCATTCCTTCTGTATTACGTCAACTACATTTTTGTCATATAATATGTTGTTCACTTGTGTTTACTTCCATAAAGATTCTATTGTAGATGTAAATAGAAAATTCCAATGGACTTATTTGATTAATTTCATTGTTGGAGTAGGGATAAAGCCCTTATTTATTTATTTTATTTTTATTTTTAAGTATTTTGTTGCCTTCTTACTTGCAAAGATGGTTTAGTCATCTTGTATTTGTATGTTGATTCTTATCTTAGATTAATACTTTCAGGAATTAGAAGAGGAAGCTACATTTAATAGAGATTTTTGTGAGTATTCTAAAAGCTTCCCACAAAATTTTTTTTTCTCATTAGGGGTTGAGATTGACATTGGTGGTTATAATTTTTTCATTGAATTTATTATTTTAAAAAGATAAAATATTAAATATAAATGAAAACACTTAAAATTTGTATCGTCTGCTCTTCATATTCTAAAAAAATTGAATAATAAAAAATATTTTTTACATGAAACGAGGCTAACTTGTAAAGTAGGTCACCGATCGTCAGGTGCTCCTGCAACTGAGTCGGCTACTGCAGCTACACTGCAATCAAGCCGACGAGTCCTCCTTGCGCTCCTACTCATGCAGTGGTGACGAGTAAAGGACGTCAAGTGATTACCTGTCACGGCCCAAGATCAAAATTGTAAGAATTATCTAATTCATCTTTTTAATCATCTACTAGCGCTTCTATAATTCATCCATATATTCAACAAAAATAATTAAATATCATACACATTGACATATTTCACTATATGAGCTTACCTATAATAGATTTAAACAAGCCTTATTTAACTCCTCATACTAGTTAGGCAAAGTCTCAAGGATAGTTTTCTCAATATGCCTTCCAATGGTGAAGAAGAAATTGCTTATACTAAGCTTATATCATGATTGTAGTACAAATGCTTGCAAGATCACTTAAGGAGAGAAAGAACCAAAGCTAGCAAAGATGGTGACAGTTGTTGCAGAAGAAATTTATTGATGTCAGAGCTCTCTAATGCAGAGACAACTATTACATGACATTATCAAATTTTTTCTCTACATTATTTGGCTTTTGTTTACAATTCTGGAGCTAAATAACTCCTACAGCTTCAATCATGCAAGACCACCATAACTGTTTGCCAAAACAAGCTAGACAAGATATAAAATGCAATAGATGGATCATAAAAACAGCAGTTAAATCAGGTTTCATAAAAATAGAATGTGTACTGCAATCGTGATATAAAGCTTAGTATAAGCAAATTTATATAAGATTTAGGAGAATTCCAGCTGCTGCTTGTTCCAGTTTGGTGTAAATAAAACAATTTACTCTTTAATGGAGCACAGCTTACAATGCTTATTCTTGCTTTTTACTGATAGTTTGATCATTTCATTGAGGGATTCCTTTTATTTTTAAGGAACTAAGAAGATATGACAGCACCATCTCATAGAGGATGGACACATTTTTGCTTATTCATAATAGCCAAAGAAAACAAACAAATATCTAAGTCATTATTGTTTTGCCGGTCACTCGTTTTTCATTGCTTTCAAAAAAAATTTTGTGTTAGGAAGCTACTTTTCACGGCAATTTTAAAAATATTTACTTTCACTATAATATCTTTACAACCATCATTATAGAAAGCTGCAACTGTTTCAAACTAATCCTAAATATTTCCAAATAATTAAATCAGAAGCTTAATTAAGATCAGGGAAGATGATTCATGCATCATTTAGTATTTTAACGACTATATATTTTTTTACTAAATACACTCATAGTTTTTGTAATATATTTTACAATCATAGTATTATGTTAAGAATTTGGAGCTGTAGAGTTGTGTATGATGAGAAAAATTATTATGTGCGGATGTCGAACATTGTTCGGAGACTAATAAAAATACGCCACATCACTCTTTTACGGTACCGCGGCTTTATATTGTTGGGTACCGAGCCCGATACTGTAGCATCAAGATGTAGAGCTGCATCCGACAGAATAATCTCTTGTATGATGAGCACCTCATTAGAGAAAGAGAGATGTCACAGTTATGATTTGTACCAGTGCTTACCAATTCATAGGCAAGGCAAGGCATGATGGCTACTGCTGGAACAAGATTGAAGGCTCCATAAACAAGGCACATAGAGAGAGAGAGAGAGAGAGAGAGAGAGAGAGAGAGAGAGAGAGAGAGAGAGAGAGAGTTCACGGTCATACTGACTCTTGAAACCCTTCCAATCATGAAAGAAGCCACGGGACTTGTAGGATCCACAAATATAATATATGTTGTTTGGTCTTAGTCAAATCATTTGCATGAGGAGATCACTTGTTCTCGGGATCAACATTATTGAGGGTCTAGTTGATCCTAGCAGACTAATGGATTAAAAATTATTAGCTTGAAAGGTCAGGAGTCACTTATGGCCATCTTTGGCATGTTAGAAATTCATTCAAATTGGACTATTTTTAGCTATGCAAGCTGGAAAAGTGGCGAGCCATACTCCAAGTGAGTCTCATTGAGAGCTCCACTAGTCCAATTTGTACCATTAGCACTTTCTATGCCTACTCAAGCAAATGAGTAGGCAAGGCTTGCATAGTTACTGTCATCATTATAGTTTTCAAAATTATAAATTCTTTACTATCGCGATGAGGCGGCAAAAGACATGATGTGGAAGTGAGATTGACATACCACAAATTGTAATTATAAAAAAGAAACTAATCATGAAAGATACACCGTGATTTTCATAGTAGTTTTAGCCAAACCTACATCAGCAAATAAGAGAAATGATCTGACCCACTCAAAAAAGAAGTCATAATCATGATGTATATAATCAAGAGTTCTTATTATCCCTTACTAATTCCTAAGTACACCCATTATGACCTTCAAAAGATCATTTTGCAATTGTCCTTTTGATTATAGGAATAATGTAAGTACTCTCGGAAGGCTTATTGTCCATTTCTGAAGGAAACGTTTGCTCGAAAAACTACTTAAATCTGACGGATGTTCTCACATGAAATTTCGCTTGAATGGAACGGCTTATTCTTTTTGTAGTAAAAAAAAGAGTTCATATATTGGCATTACATGAATTTTAATAAATACATATGTTATATTATACAATTTTATTATAAACTTATATTACTTATTTATGAATTTATTACTTAATCATTTTTATTTTACAAGAATTAGTACCATAAATAGATTAAATTTCACTTGTTATGCAAAATTATTTTTTAATAAGCTCAATAAATTAACAATGAAGGAACATACCAACAAACCTAATGGCAACATACAAGCTTAGGAAAATATTTAATATATGCCTCAACATATAAATCAAATAAATTCATTAAAGTCATGAAATTATAATACATGCACCATATGAATTAAAAAAAATGCAACATGTAATCTTTTCTTCACTTTTAATTTTTTAATTGGTCTAGAAATGAATTATTAATAAAAAATTACAATAATATTGTTCTTCCCCAATATAAATAGCCAAGTGGGCTTTGCTTAATTGGTGAGACAAAATCCTTTATAAGAAATTCATTTTTGAAGTATGTATATGATATTGTTATTTATTTTTGATAATTTTTTTTTTGCAGGATGAGGACAGTTGGTTTATTTGTAAATAATAATCTACATTTTATGCAAAAAAATCTACCAAAGTTTTTTGCATTTAAATTGAACATTAAATTTAATATTTTTTTATGAAAAATATCTTTTATATTCACATCTTACTTTTGAACTAGGTTAAATCTTTCTTAATCAACAAGTAGGCTTTTGTGATGGATGTGGATTGATATTTGTTTAATTGATGAAGCATTAAAAAACTTTAAATATCTTTATCTATTTGTCCTTATTTGATATGATTATTCTTTCTCTTTATTTATTTATTTTAAATATTTCAAGTAATGTAACATCAAAGAAGTTCCTATTAGGATATGAGTCATTAGCCATAAGTACATGATTATTACTTCAAGATGCTTATCTTTTTTTGCTGATCTCATGGTATGTTTTAGCACTAATTTAATGTTTTTTAAAGTTGAAAATTGATGCAAGGAATATAATGATTCTCTTATCACAAGTTGTTATCATATTGCAAATAATTATATAGATGTGAAATGATATTTTTAAGACCATATTGCAAGTAATGATAGACATTGAACTTATAGAACGGTATGAAATCTTGATTAGGAAGTTCGGAGCTTAGAAAAATAAGTGGTCTACAATATTTTTTAGTTTGATTTTGTTTTGTTTCATTTTTAAATTTAATAAGCATGATTAAAGCTTTGCTAAACTGAATCAAATCCCCAAATTCAGACTCATAAAGATCCTGTAGGGTTGGTTCGCTATGACCTTTTTAATTATTTAAGCCTATCGTGATCTTCTATATTTAGGGTTTCATAATAATATGACGCAATGAGGTTTTGGACTGATGATCAGTTATTCATTAAGATCATTCGAAAACTTGATTTGTATGCTAAAAAACTCCTTCATTGGGTCTTTGTAACTTGCTAGAAGGAGTTCATGCACACTTATGGATGATTACCAAGCTCACAAGTTGTTAAAACTCGTCATAACATCATAGTGTTTGTTGGTTGACTGTCAGATCAACTTGACAATGGTCAATTGAAGCTTTCAGGACAATCATTAAAATATTTTGCCTAGACTAGGACTCAATGTGTAAAATCATGACATTTCTAGGAGATAGGCTTTTGAATTATAGGATGGACACATTAGCTTACATGCTCACCAAATGATCCCTATATTTTTAAACATGAAAAAAAAAAATTTCTAAATCATTTTTCATCTACAAAAATCATATAAGCCTTCTTTGATTATCTAATCTCCAATTAACACTAATTCCTCTCCCTTGCACCAAACTTTAGTTCTTTACAATTAAGCTATAGCTATCTCTTACTAAATAATCGTATGATGCTATCAGAATCTCATTCTAAAGGTAGAACAAATTCAAAACCGAATAAAATATTGGCTCATTTTCTTTCTCTTAGGATTTTGGGGCAATAATTCCTTTGCACTTCGGAATCGTCCAAAGGATTTATCCCTTCAATTAATTGTTGAGTTGATGGGAAATTAGATTCATCAGTTCATCTTTACTGATTTCAAGGAGAGTTGTCCTTTGAGATTTCAGATTTGTTTGGGACAACTTTTTCGCTACTTTATTTTTTTAACAACAATCATAATTTTATTTGGCTACTGCTTTGTTGTTGCTTTCTCACCACTTTTCAAAAATTTCTATAATAAAAAAGTACTTTTGCAAGCAAAATAGTTAAATTACTTTATCCACAATAACTTCCCAATCAATTTTATAGAACACTACAGCCGTCCCAAGCAGAATCTTCATAAGTTCACGATCTTTTACTTTGAAGGGATTTTGGAGTTCCAGTTATTTGGAGAGCTCTAAAAGAAGAAGAATATGGAAGGTTGCATAAGATTGTTGTTAATGTGTCACATCCTCATTAACTAATAATTGACTGTAGAGCCCAACACGTCACAATGAACCTTAGAGATATCAACAACAACAAAAAATTTTCAAGTTGTTGTCGATCTAAGCAGTAAAAGATGATCTTTAGCCATTAATATTGTTCTTTATCTTTAACTTTTCTATGAAATAAAAAAAAGAGGTCAATATCATTATTTTTGTGTTGCAAAAATTAGTGAGCATATCACCTAAATTATAGCTTATTAGTGTCATATTGTGTAGCCTAATTTTTTGTCCTGTCCTACAATGGAGTAGCTTCAAAAATCATTATTCAATATTTAAGAGATTTTTAGTTAAAGACTTTTTAAAGATTTTATTACATTTTTTTTGTTGCACTATTTTTTATATAAAGATGGGGAGCTATTTTTTTAGGTAAAGTAATTTTCAAAACTAAGATGAAAATAGAAAAGATGGGAACTTTAATCCTAAAAGAAAAAGAGTAAAAATAAAGGAAGCATAGGTCCACATTATCACCAAAATGAAATATCGGGCTATTGAAATAAGAAAAAAGTAATCATAATTGATTTCCATTTAGAAGGGCCACTACTATCCAAGAAGTTAGCAGTGCCTTAGACAGTGAAATGTGGGTGCTTCGTATAATGTTTCTTTTTGTGTCAGCCTCCTTGTTTGGATCCGAGCATAAACTTAGAGTCTTATTAAAAATCATAACTCTAAGAGATGGCATGACACTTGGAGATCCCTTTAGAGTATTTTCTGCATACTAGACTGTTATGCCCAAGCAAATCATAATAAGAGCATAAGCATAGTCTCCTATTAAAAATCACTCTTTTTCTTCTCATAAGAACCGATCCAAATAACATCCAAGAGGCTTTGAGAAATATTGATTGCCATCATAACTTCAGCAATTTTCGACCTCGATAAAAAAATCAATAGATGAATCTTCAAAGCTCTTAATGAGTATAGAGTGGAATTGGATGAAGACACGGTTCTTGATTATACCCAAATTGTTTCTAATGGATTGAAGAAGAGGTCTATTGGCCATGGAATTCTTCACCATGGTTAATTCCAAGGAATCCAACAATCTTGAAAGCACATTAATAGGAATCAAAAGAATGGGTTTACCTTGGAATGAAGAAGACATAAGATGTTATTTGGGGGGGAGTTGGGATAGGATGAAGACATATTGCCCTTGATCCCATAATAGGCTGCAAAAAAAATGCTAAACAATATATATAAGCAAAGAAGCCACCAATGATAATAGGCACAATTGGGGGAGGTAAAGCCATTGAGTGTTCAATTACAATGGAAACAATAAGGAGTGGCAGCGCCCTAGGCACAATGCAGTATGAAGGGGATGTTACAGGGATCCCCTGCATGCACTCAATGGAGAGGTCAATGTCTAGAGTGAACAAGGACTAGGATGTTGGGACGTTGAAAACCACAGGTGTCGGCGTCTGAGGAAGGCTAGGATGGTACATATGACTCCTTACATAATTGATTTAGAACTAGACGATTCTTACAAGGGTTGGGTACACATACGATAAGTCTGGCACTTGGGCTCATAATATGTCGTGGTTCACCATTAGGTGGTGGTTTGGCAAGTGTACAACAAACAACATATGTGTGAAGATTCGTGGGAGAGGCCTTGAGGAGGCCTGATGTAGGAGTGTTAATGACTGGACGCAAATGGCATGTGTTAGAAGGTACACATGAGCAACATTAGGGTTTATTGGTGACTAGGAAGGCACAATGGCTATGACTGGTGCTCATAGTTGGCTACTGGGTCGTCAAGTTGGGTGGAACCTAGAGATGCTTGCAATAGGGGGCACTATCTTCATGTTAAATATTAGGGATTAGGGCTGTAAATTCATAATCAAATAATAGCTAAATTTGTATTACATATAATGTGACGTGGCCATCAATTAGAGTTTTAAAATTCTTGGCATGTGTTGTATGTTAACTTTCTTTATCTTTTCATAAATATTTTTTGCTCACTACAATTGAATTTAATTTCATCTATTTCCCAACAGTTAGTTCTTATCAATGAAAATGGCTCCACTTATATGTATAATTTTGATTTGATGGAAGGAGCTAAAGCTTCACTATGGTGATGATGATGACTTCAAAGTTTAATTTTTATAAAGTTAACATTGAAATAATTCTCATGTTTCATTTTATGCAATTAGGGGTGTAGCAAAGTTTTGTGCCAACTTGTAAAGTGGATATATATGATCTGACCTCTACAATTGGGCCATTAGGAGTTCACGATGAAGAAGATTTTGCAAACACCTCTAGTTAGGGAACTTATAAGGCAGGGCTCAATTTATAGAACATTTATCACTCGGGTTTCGTTTGGGTTAGCTTTTTTAATGCTTTCTAAAGCAAATTTTTTTGTACAAAAATTTCTTGAAAGCAGCAAAAAAATAATGGCCAAAAGCTATCCCAAGCAAAGCCTTAATATAATAGTTCAAACTCAAGATCATAATATTAAAATTTAATTAAGCGAAGAGTGGTAATTATTCTCCTAAGAGGGTAAAAGATCATATATAAATATAAAAGTTATGTAAATGCCAACCAAAGTATGCATAGTTATAAATCTAATATCTATAAAATAAATTATTTTTTATGCATATTACAAACAAATTAATGAGGAATATATTTAGATTGAAAAATATTATTTTAAATTTTATTATAAATATTAATATTTGAATGAAAATTTGATAAATGAGTGTAAGAGAATGACAATTTTATAAATGAATAGAATTTAAATATTATACAGCACTAAAACTCAACCTCACTGTAAAAACATACTTATATATATATACATATATGTCAAGAAATGACTCGAACCGAAATGAAAAAATTTCGGTTCAGCTTGCCATGATTACTACTTTGTTCAAATTTAGAGATCATATTATTATTTCAGTTAGGTTTGGGTGAACCTGAATAACTTGAAATCAATTCAAAATTGACTTGATTACTACTCGGGTTTGGTTTAAGTGTGTTTGGGATGGTTAATTGGATTAAAAATGTCATATTCAAGTTAATTGAGCTGGGTTGGTCCAAAAAATTATATTCTTATCCATCTAATAAATGGGCTAGATTCAGGTCAATAAGATTTTGGTCGGGTTAAGTTCAGATCTAACTTAAACCGAACCCGTCAATCAAAATTGACAGCCCTATTTATAGAATTGGCCTCTAAAATAGATTAGGACCTTTCTTATACCCCTCCTCCAATTAGTACTAATTATGAATAACCCTTCTTGCTTGGATTTTAATTGAACACATAATTAAGTTTAAACTAGAATAAATTGAATCAGTGGTTGTGGTTTATGAGTATTTACAAGAATCAAAACAAGGGGTGTCAATAAACGACTAAATCTGATAACCTGACTTAAAAAGTTTGGGTTCTGATTAATTTGATTATTATTGGAGTTAGGTTCGGGTCTAAATTAGACACAATATCATTCGGGTTGGATTTAGGTCAACTCGAATAACTTAAACACAATTCAAAATTAACCTGATTAATTACTATTGCGGTTCAAATTAAGCTGTTTCAAGTGGGATTAATTAGGTTGAATATGTCATTTTCAAGTTAATTCGGTCATATTGATCTAAAAAAATATATGATATATATACAATAAATGGATTAGACATGTCGATTCTAGTTCAATTATAAGATCCGTTGAAAATAGAGTTCATAAAGTCTCAGAGTGAAAATCAGAATTCTCTATTGAATATTTTGACTATTTATTTCCTAATTTTAACTATTTTATCTTTCTAATTTTACATAAATTATATTATAATATTCTGATATGATATTTTCAATTTAAAACTTATCCGAATGGAGTATGAACAAGAAATAATGACACTAATAATTTTGTGAAAGTTCAAAAATAATTGGCTTTTGATGCTCTCTTTCGGATAAAATTTTCAGGCCAATCTCCGCCATCAGATGTGTGAAAGCACCAATCTTAAAGATGTTTTTGTGATTATGCTGATTAGACATGCATTTGTAGCTGGCATTCCCAGTTGATAAAAATGTTGCCCTGTCATACGAATGGTGGCAATTAGAGATCTAGAAAGCACTTCCATGAAATTTGGATATTTATATTTTTTGTGAACTAAATATTTAATGAACTATGGAGAAATTAAGATAGAGATGTTCATTATGTTGAACTTTTTCACTATAAGTAGCTTACTTCCAAGGGCGGAACCCCTTTGGTCCGGGGGGGGGGGGGGGGCAATTGTCCCCCCTAATTTTTTTTTTTTCATTATACGATTATTTAGGTAATTTATCCTCTTCAATCTATTTTTTAGTCTTTATTACGAGGGTTTTTATATAATTGCCCTCCCTAAAAGTTTTAAAATATTATCATCTTTAAATAATTGCCCCCAGTATAATAAAATACATTATGTATAGGTATTATTGTTAGGGAATGATGAACCAAATACAAAGAAAAATAGTAAATCAAAAATTGTTCTGGGGGCACTGCCCCTGGAAACCCCTGCAAGGGCGCTGCTCCTTTGGACCCCCGATATATCCGTCAACAGTTACTTATAAGTTTGCCCCTCCTGAAAATTATGGCTGGTTCCGCCCCTGCTTACTTCTTTCTCTCTCTCTCTCACACACACACATTGATCTTAATCTGATCAATATTTTTCTGTTCTATTGAAAGGATATTTCAATCTAATTATACAATGAAAATGTTTTATATTTTATGTGCATATTAATAATCATAAATCAACCATAAAAAAAATCAACCATGCAATGATTAAGCTTCTAAAAAAATGTTATCATGAGACAATATATTTATTTGGATGATTTTTTTATCATATATTCAATTCAAATTACATGTACATTATAAACTTATAATATTATATTACAGTCAAATCTGATTAATGGAGTCCTTAAAGTGACATCTTTCGAATCAATGAGGAATCTCAATATTGATAGAACAAGAATGAATTGAAAATTTTAGTTTTGAATTGACCAATTTAATTAAAAGTGACACAATTCTTTAATTATTATGGGTCAAAATTATTACTTTGGGAAGGCAAATATTTGATCTATTTAACTAAAATAATTGGTTGATTAGATTCACCATTTGAACATGAGGCTTAAAATGATGGACAAAATATGTCTTTTGCTCAATCTATATTATATCTAGTCAACTTCATTAATTTTTTCATCAAATTACACACATACAAACACACACATACATATATTATGTTAGCAAATTCACAGTTACAGAGATTTACTTATTATATCTTAAAATTTTCATAATGATGACAGTTTGATGATAGTAAATGGATTATGATGATTTGGACAAAGATGGTCGACGACGGTCAGCGGATGGCGGTGGTCATATGACAACTAGGGGTGTCAATATTGGACCCGACCCGAAAACCCGATCCGAACCCGACCCGAAAATTTCGGGTCTGGGTTGACCCGAACCTGAAACGGGTCGGGTTCGGGTCTGAAAAATCGACCCGTTTGTAAAACCGGGTCGGGTTCGGGTTGACCCGGGAACCCGGGAACGACCCGGAATGACCCGCTGCCTGCGAAGCCTGCCCGCGAAGTTGCGTTCGCGTCGCGTCACTCTGCGCCTCGATGCCGCTGCCCGCGCTGACATGTCGCCTGCTCGAGACCGCGGGTCGCGTCGCGTCGCATCGCCTGCCCGCTATACCACGCGATTGCGCGACACTGCTGTCACGTGACGCTGCTGCCAGCCTTCCGCCGTGCGGCGCGACCCAGCTACCGGGCCATGCTGCCGGCCTGCCGCGAGAGCGCGACCCCACTGCCTGCTCCGCTGCCGCGTTGTGGCCCTGCTGTCGCGTCATGTGCGGGAATTGACCCGAAGCGGGTCGGGTTCGGGTCTAGAAAATCGACCCGTTTGCAAAAAAGGGTCGGTTGACCCGACCCCGAATAGTATTGAGTCCGCAACAACTATATTGGGGGATTTACACGTAAAAATCCTGGTGTTTCTTTCACTCTTCTGTTTGTGTGCTGGATATACGTATAACGCTGAGACGGAAATATTAAACTCTATCGCTGCGTATATTTGAGTCCGCAACAACTATATTGGGGGATTTACATAAATACCACTTTATTTCATGCTATTTATATATCCAACATTTAAAATTTTAATATTACATTCCTACCACTCATATAAAATTTTAATATCAAATATATCACTCATATATTTCATTATTACCACCCATACAACCCTATAAACTTTAATATTTTATTCAATGCACCCATTTTTATTCTACGGGTGGTAGGCATGTAATATTTAAATTTTAAGTGTTAGATATGTAAATAGCATTAAATAAAGTGGTATGTATGTAAATCCCCCTATATTGTATTTTTTGTGAACTAAATATTTAATGAACTATGGAAATTAATATATATATATATCTGTGTGTGTGTATGTTTGTCAAAGATTTCTCTTTTGATTCAATTAAGGATATTCACTTAAGAATACCTATGAACTATTCTCGACTGTGCTTCACGTCTTTTTAAGTCAGTCTTCGTATAAATAAGTTAAGCATAGCATGATAAATGTACAGTATTATCCATTTCTTCGAGAAAAAAAAATTCGCCGGAAATTGCTAAATTTCTTGTAATGTATCTTAGTTTCAACAAGACAACCAAAAGGACACCAACATTATATATAGGATGTTACATGATCAGAAGGGTGAGACTAATAGAATGATTAAATTGAAGAGTAAAATATTCATATTAGAAAGAGATGGAGAAATTAAGATAGATATGTTCATTATGTTGAACTTCTTCACTAGAAGTAGCTTACTTCTCTCTCTCTCTCTCTCTCTCTCACACACACACATTGATCTTAATCTGATCAATATTTTTCTGTTCTATTGAAAGGATATTTCAATCTAATTATACAATGAAAATGTTTTATATTTTATGTGCATATTAATAATCATAAATCAACCATAAAAAAAATCAACCATGCAATGATTAAGCTTCTAAAAAAATGTTATCATGAGACAATATATTTATTTGGATGATTTTTTTATCATATATTCAATTCAAATTACATGTACATTATAAACTTATAATATTATATTATAGTCAAATCTGATTAATGGAGTCCTTAAAGTGACATCTTTCGAATCAATGAGGAATCTCAATATTGATAGAACAAGAATGAATTGACAATTTTAGTTTTGAATTGACCAATTTAATTAAAAGTGACACAATTCTTTAATTATTATGGGTCAAAATTATTACTTTGGGAAGGCAAATATTTGGTCTATTTAACTAAAATAATTGGTCGATTCGATTCACCATTTGAACATGAGGCTTAAAATGATGGACAAAATATGTCTTTTGCTCAATCTATATTGTATCTAGTCAACTTCATTAATTTCTTCATCAAATTACACACATACAAACACACAGATACATATATATTATGTTAGAAAATTCATAGTTACAGAGATATACTTATTACATCTTAAATTTTTCACAAAGATGACAGTCTCTGATCATGGTAAATGATTATGATGATTGGACAAAGATGTCGACAATGGTTAGGAGATGACGGTCATGTGATAACAATGGGTAGCAAAGGTCATCAGCATTGAAGATCAAGTAGAGCTTTAGAGTTCTTCATATCTTCAAACTCTCTCCAAACTCAAGTCTAAGTCCCCTCGATGTGAAAAATAAAGGCCTATTTATAGTATTTTGGGAGTAATATTTTGTTAAATTCGGTCATATTTTGATAACACTCCATCAAATAACTGATATTGAATCATTTGATTCTATACCATTCATTTAATATTTAAATGCCATAGCGACCTCATAATATAGTGAAGTTGAGCTTGTTGAATTCTAGCATCATGCTCAAATTTATCCCCCACATAATTTCATGTTGCACAACTATTTGAAAGCAAAATGTGTTGAAGTGGATGTTATATGTGTATCTTATGAATAATAACTTTCAATTTAAAGTAAAGAAGTATATTATGAGGACATGTCATTTACCACTCATTTTAATGGGATAAGTCAAATTAAGAACTCTTACACAATATTGGGAAGATATGGGTACATGAATGAGTTCATGGTGAAAATCTCTTGACATGACATTTCTTTGTTAAACTAGTTGGTGGCATTGGATGATTAATTTCATTCTTAATGCTTTAATGAAGTAAGGGATTGACTAAACATAATATGATAGACTAATTTGATATCCATCTTCATGAATTGAGCTAGGTAGGTTGATTACAAAGGTGTCTCTAGAAAGTTGATAGAGGAGGTGGTCATGTCCCAATCTTTATTGAACTTACCTTAGAAATCATAAATCTCAAGTGAAAAAGTCAAAACTCACTTAATTTTGGTCGATTTTATATTTATGAGATAGGAAAGAACATTATGCCTATTGAATTACCTATATAAACTAGAACATTTATAGCATTTATCGAAGAAATTCTTATCCTAAGTGGAACGAGATGAGAATCCCAATAGGGTAACTTATACCATCAAAATTAGAGTCAACAAATTATATATGATTTCCCTACAGTACCTCTTCGTAGATTGGTGGTGGTAGCAACGATGGTCATGATTATACTAAATATGGATTAATGGTTGGTAATTTGAACCTTACCGGTAAGAGGTATTGGAGGATGACACTAATAAGTTATAATGACTGATAAAAGCTTTAATGACAATTAAGTTGAATCCAACTACTTTAGGAGAATTCTTCTTGATATGACATCATAACGCTTCCCAGAAAAAAATATTTTAAGGGATATTGCCATGCATGACAAGAGAGAAAAAATTTGAATTCATTTGATCCTAAAAGTAATCTTTGAAAATTTTTAATACCATTTTAAGTGCTTTGATATATGAAATTGTCATCTAAATTTGTGCATGACATATAAGAAATTAATGATTCAAACAACATTGAAAATGAACTATGAGAATATTATTTTGAATATGCACAATTTTTTTAAAGATTTCTCTATCATGAACTTTAATTTTGCAGAATAAATTGCTTTCTACATGTACTGATTGCCTAATTTCTATATATAAAAAAAAATTCAACACAATTTGATCAATTGATGCCTATTAGCCTTTTTTTCATTTGTCTCTCACAAAGTGAGGACTTTCATTTCTCCCATTCATTTTATTTTTTAAATAAATCAATGTATCAAATCCTTAATTGACAATTTTGTAATTTTTTTTAATAAATAAACTATTATTAACCTAATCACAAAACTAAACCTAGAAAAAGTTTTTTAGCTCTTATTGTTAGCTTTCAATAAAAGCTTAAATTAAAAGTAATATAAAATTATAGTTATGATAATTCAATTAATTAATTAAAAAATAGAAAAAAAATCTTCTCTCAGTGATTTACAACCAAACAATAATAATTAAATTAATTAATCTCAACTTCCACTTTAAAGGAAGAAATGGCTTCTTCCATTCACATTGAAGCTGTCAATTTAAGTTTTTAATGATAAGCCACTATATAATAACAGAGACATGTGCTATGTCACCTAATTTTCTACACTCTATAAAATATCTTCATAAATGACACTAATCATATTATATTAATTTCATATTAAAGAACATATTTATATGGTAAATAAAAGATCATCAATCCATCTTTTAAGGAAAAATAATAATTTTTTAAATTTCTTGTGAGTCAATGATAATCAAGGAGTGAAATTAATTAATTAATTAATTAATTAATTAATTAATAATTAATCATGACATATTAAATAAAAGATAAATAATATTAAAATTTAAAAAAAGGGATTTTTACATACATAACATCTAAAACTAGTGTTATTACATATCTAACACCTAAACTACCATATTTACTTATACACCACCTAAATAATATTCCTAATATCTGAAATACCACTCCGGAGTGTTAGAATAGATGAAAAATGGGGGTTTTAGGTGGTATATAAGTAAATATGATAGTTTAGGTGTTAGATATGTAATAACAATAATTTTCGATGTTATGTATATAAAAATCCCTTAAAAAATGTTTAAAAAAATTATAATATTTAAAATATAATTTTAATATACAAAAGTTAAGTTGGTATAAGATGTTATATAATTAAGAATTACTTTGGTATATATTTAATTTGTATTTTTATTAGCTTTGGATGCTTTTAAGTTGGCAAGCATAAGAAGGTGAGGTCACATGGGATAGGCACTTTGCTCAGCCTAAAATACCAAGCAAGGAATCATGTGACATATAATTTACTAGATACCTTCACAATGATGCATTATTTTAGCTTTGATAAGGTCACTAAGGGCTTGAAATATCTCTCTATTTTTTTTTATTTTTAATTCTATAAAATAAAATTTTGAATTAAATCATAAAGAACTTTTGTTTGTATACTAATGATGGCAAGATATAAACCATCAAATTTCCCTAACTCAACAAAATAAAATGAGAAGGTTTGGCCTTCTCTTTTAATTTGAGAGCTTTGTTAGGAGGAACATAGTGGTGAAATTAGGTATATCATGATGAATTGTACCTTATAAGACAAAATGATATAAGAATCAAAGATATTTGAATAGTTGTTAAAGCTAGCAAGCACATGTGAGCTTGCTTTTATTTATTTAAATAAATAGATATAGAAATCAATTCAAATAAAAAAATAGGTATGAGATTAAATAACTATAGATAATGAGGAGACAATATTAGTTACAAATTAAATTTCATGTAGGCAGCTAGTAAATATATTTAATCTGATGAAGATTGATCAGAAGTCAGTCTCTAATTTTCGATCTGTGTCTAGAAAATTAGATAGCATATTATTTCAGTGGGATCATTGATAAACACGTGAGCTTGTTGGATTACTAAATAACCTATGGAGGAAGGTGACTTTTGAGATCACAAGATGAGGGCAAGTAAGAGATTATTTTTTATTATAAAAATGAAAAAAAAAATTACATTTGGTGATTGCATTTTACATTCATGATTGTTGGTTAATATAAAATGAGTACAAGTTGGTTAATATTCTGAAAAAAATGTCTTTTAGTAGTGATAGGAAATTGCCATATTGCCCTTGGAAGTATTTTATATTTTTAGGGTTTGATTGGAGTTAGGTGGACATTGATGTAACATGGAAGCTACTGCCTCTACAAAATGATGGCCCTTTCATTCTATTATATATGTAACAAAATGGCATCTTGTTTGTTTCATCATATTATGGATGTATTGGTCAATATTGATTGACTTTAATGTGTAGTTAATGACTTCATCTAATCTTTTTTTTAAGAGGGATTAAATAAACCAGCTTAAGATAAAATCAAATTTAATAAAATTAGAAATATATATAATATGTGATTCTTATTGGAAACTGGTTAATATTTATAATTAAATAGTTAATCAAGAAACTTTATTCTAATTAATGCCTAAGCATTATAATCAAATGATTTTGGAGGTATTTTCTGATTGAATTATTGAAGAAATGTTTCATTCCACAAGTTTTATTTATTTTTCATAACTTAATATTGAACAAAAAAATTACTAGAAGAAATTTTCTTACTCAAATTGTGTACTTAATCCATTGACTTTAGTTCAAAAAATTTTGAGGTTCATCTCATCTTGCCCTAAATTAATTTCCTTCCCTTCCAATTTTGATCAAATGATTGAAGGACTATTGCTGCCATGTTGAAAATTGATGCATCTCTTTTTGATCAAGTGGGGTAGTGATCTATAATGTATAAAGAAGCTAATACCTAAAGATAAATCCACTCCTCTTTGTATGAGGAAATGATTATTTTACAAAGTAGAATCCATATATTAAAATAGAAAGCAAAATTTGCACATATAACTCCAAATTGACATGAAAAACCTTCAAATTAAAGGGAAAATTAGTAGGTTGTAGTAGACCCAAGATTTTTCACTATAAATAGAGTAGATTTTCGAGGGTTTCTTCTCTAGAAGAGTTTTAGAAGATTACAAATATCAATCATATATAATGATTGGCACAAAATGTTTTGTAGATGGCTATAAAGGATGGCTCACATCAAACAATATTTGCAAGGTTGACTAACAACAAAGAAAACAACACCATATGGTGGATCTATAAACATAAAGAGGAAGAGAAGAAAACTAACATTGTTAGGGTTTTGGGGTTTGAGCAAATGAAAGTGATATCACTAATCTAATAACATCAACTTTTAGCATTAGTTGGGTGGAGAAAATTATATCTAACCCTTTCTTTTTTTAATTCCATAAGAAAATGGGACATACAACCAACAGGCCAAAAAGCCAATGAAACAAAAAAATTACAAAGCTGAAAAACCACAATAAATGACAAAATGCAAAGTAAACTGGAAAGGATAAATAAACTGAAGTATCGAACTCAGGATTGCCACCCGGTTATCAAGCTTGAACCATCCATTAGAAGAAGAATAACCAACAGCGAGAAGACCCAAATACGAAAGCCACCCATGAACACACAGAAGAAGTAGCCACCAAGGTTGCCAAAACAAGCCATGGCCATCCAACGTTGAAAATTATATCTAACCCTTTCTTGTTAGTGCAAATCTTCTCAAATTAAAATCCAATAATGTCTAGCACACTTCAAGAAAATACATTAGTACCTTTTAGCCTGAAATGACATGATTGTTTTTTGTTGAGATGGATTGCATAATGAAGAAAATAACTCTTTTGGTTTAGGGCATGTTCTTTTAGCAATCTCATCATCCAATAAAATTATCTTAATTGGGCACGAATCTCGAAGCAAAAACACAAGTTAGAAACTTCAAAAATTAATTCGGAGACCATTTAAACTCCGATTTCAGCAAGCTTATAGTCGAACTGAGCGTCTCGGAACTACGAACCCAACGACACCAAATTCGACTCAATCCGAGCCCAAATAAGTCCAAATCAAGTACCCGAAGCACTGTTGGAAGCCTCGAACAGCAATTCGAGTTACCAAACGGTCTCCGATTTTGACCATCTTATAGTAGAATCGAGCGGCTCGACGAGACGAATCCAACGAGCCCAAGATCGCAGAATTCTGATACCATTAAGACTTTAAAATGCTCAATAAACGGTTCACGATCAAGGGATTCAGTATCAGCCGTTCATCCGGATCACTCCTTGATCCCTCATCTATTTAAGGGCTATGCCACTCTAGAAAAACTATAAATAGCACCTCATTTCTCTTAAGGAGGGACCGAAGCCAAGAAGAGAAGAGGAGAAGAAGAAGAGAAGAGAAGTCTAGGAGGGAATAGCTCCTCCTCGACCACCGCCGGAACTCCGCCGGACACCGCCGGAACACCACCGGGACCTCGCCGGAACATCGCCGGAACACCGCCGGGCGCCCGAAGCACGCCGGAGCTCGGCCCGACGCCAGAATAACGTCGTAATTCTGCCCAACTTCCAAGTAACGCCGGAATTCTGCCAGACACCCGAGTGACGTCAGAACTCTGTTGTGCCGTGTAATCAACTTTCAATACTCATTGTAATCTGATCTTCCTGAATTTCAAGGATGAATCAGTCTCCTGTATTTCAAACAACACTAGTGGAACTCTTTCAACTGGGCGTGGCCCCGTGATTTTTTCCCTTTCCACGTAAAAATCCTGGTATTACTATTTCAATTCTGTTTGTGTGCTGAATATACGTACAACGCTGAGACAGAAATTTAAACTCTATCGCCACGTATATTTGAGTCCGCAACAGTTTGACGCCGTCTGTAGGAAACTTATCCCATAACTTCAAGTATTGCTATGATGGTCAACAGGCGCAGCAGCCGTATCATTGGAGCTTCTCGCTCCAACTCCCACCAGTCCAGAAATCAATCTATAAATCATAGACACCCGATATCTACCTCTTTCTGCCCCGGGGGGCAAAACGCACCTGGAGAAGGGACCTCGGGACCCTCCTTAGAAGAGAGAATTCGAAAGATGGAAGAATCTTGAAACGAGACCATACAACTCTTGCGAGAGACTCGGCAACCGACCTTAGCACCTCAGGATGAGGTTCTTCTCCCTCGAGATCCACCACGTGTTGAAGCTGTTCAAATCGAACATCTTCAAGCCGAGCTTCCTCTTCCTCTACCCAGGAGGCATTCGCAGTCACATCAAGATTACGAACTGGCTGATACAGCAAGTTCTACCCATCCTTCACACACAGGTCGGCGGTCTCGCCTTCCACAAGACCTCCCTGAGGAGTTAGCCCGACCTCACACTGCTGAGCTCCCTCGCAATGCCCTACGCCACGAACTGCGACGATTGGTCCGAGAGGAGTTCCCTATAGAAGGCGTAATGCAACCTCTTCGTCAGTGGGACTTCCAGGAGTCGTCACCCCTGACGGAAGCCATTCTTCAACACCCTATTCCGGTTGGTTTTAAGCTGCCAAGCATCGAGTCCTACGATGGGACATCCGACCCGTACGAGCACATCGACCATTACAGGACCATCATGCATATTCAACGAGCCTCAGATGCACTCCTTTGCCAGGTTTTTCCTGCCACTCTTAAAGGATAAGCTCGAACATGATTCTATCCACTTCCAGCCGGAACGATCTCGACATTTGTCAAATTGGCCAAAGTATTTGTCGAACAGTTTGTAGCCAACCGAAGAATTGCTAAGGATTCTTCTCACCTTTTGGGGATCCGTCAAAACGAGGGAGAATCGTTGAAAGAGTACTTTCAACGGTTTTCTATCGAGGCTCGACAAATCCCAGGAGTAGATCCAGAATTGGTCAGAGGGGTCTTTCTTGGAGGTCTTCGTCCTGGCCCTTTCTATTCAGCACTCATGCGCGATACTGTTTATTCATATGCCGATCTGATCCATCGTGTGGAAGTGCAGATATCAGCAGATGAGGCAATAAACGCTCATAGAAAATAGTTCGAGCAACCCACTGGGAAGCACAAGGGAGCACCTAAGATGGATAATCCATCATCACAACGAAAAAAGTAAGGGAAGAGCAATCTACCTCCTAGACCCCCATTGCCACGACGAGAACCTCGATAGGAGAAGGAGTACACTCCGCTCAACACATCTCGAGCAAATGTGTTAATGGCAATTCAAGATCAGGACAAAGTGAAGTGGCCGCATCCTTTGAAGCTGAATACAGGAAATCAAGATCAGTACTGCCACTTTCATCGTAGTCGTGGCCACACTATTGAAGCCTGTAGGCAACTTAAGGAGGAGATTGAAAGACTCATCCGTCAGGACTATTTTCGACAGTTTATTGGGAATTCACCTACCCGAGAAGAAGCTCGTCCCACCGGGGGGCAGAATCAACCACAAAGACAACCAGTGAATAACCGGATAATGGTTGGCGAAATTGAAACAATCGCCGGAGGCCCCTTACTATCTGACCAAGTCTTTTTGACTGTGGAAGAAAACTCAAGTCCAAAAAAGGCTCGTATCGATCATTCTGACCTGGAAGGAGTAAAAACCCCCCATCAAGATCCGCTTGTCATTAACGCAGGCATAAGTGACCCGTGTTATAATGTCAAAAGAATTCTTGTGGACAACGGATGCTCCGTAGATGTCCTGTTCTACTATACTTTTCTTAACATGGGTCTCTCAAGAGAAAAACTTCAACCTGCTACAGGTCCTTTATATAAATTTGATAATCGACCTGTACGAGCGGAATGTATAATCAATCTCCCAGTAGTACTTGGAGAATTCCCTCGACAAACTACACACTCCATTCAATTTATTGTGGTAAAGTCAGAATCGGCTTACAACGCTATTTTCGGGAGGCCGCTTCAGACAATTTTTGGGATCATCGCCTCCATCCCTCACCTCAAGCTGAAGTTCCATACCCCATCAGGAGTCGGTGTAGTATGCGGAGATCAGCAAATAGCGTAAACTTGCTATCTTAGGCAGATCAAGCCTCATCCAACAGTTACCCTGAGCATCGAGGACTTTGATCTACAGAGTGAAGATATTCCTCATAGAGCTTCTCCTGTGGAAGACCTTACTATTGTATATATATCTAAAGAGCATCCTTCAAAGATAGTGCGAATTGGATCGCTTCTCTCAGATGATGAGAAGAAAAACTTTACAGATTTTCTACGAGAAAATCAGGATATTTTTGCATGGAGTCCAGCAGATATGCCTGGAATTGACCCCGAAGTGATCGTTCATTCCCTCAAAGTCAATCCAACGTGCAAACCGATTATCCAGAAGAAACGAAACTTTGCACCAGATCGCCAGCAAGCAATTGAACAAGAAGTAGATAAACTTTTAGAAGCCGGATTCATACGAGAGGTGCACTATCCTACTTGGTTAGCAAATGTTGTCATGGTACGGAAGGGGAGTGGAGCTTGGAGAATGTGTATAGATCACACTGATCTCAACAAAGCTTGCCTAAAAGATAGTTTTTCGCTCCCTCGCATCGACTAGTTAGTTGATACCACCTCTGGTCATCAGATGTTGAGCTTTATGGATGTCTACTCCGGCTACAATCAAATAAAAATGAATCATACTGATGAAGAAGCAACAGCTTTTCAAATAGATAAAGGATTGTACTGCTACCGGGTGATGCCCTTCGGGCTCAAAAATGCTGGAGCAACCTATCAGCGCCTCATGAACAAGGTTTTCAAAAGCCTTATTGGACGTATTATGGAGGTGTATGTAGATGATATGTTGGTAAAAAGTCTTGGGAAATCTCAACATATCTCTGACTTGCAACAATATTTCCACTTATTGAAACATTATAATATGCGACTCAACCCTGCTAAATGTGCTTTTGGAGTCGCTTCTGGAAAGTTTTGGGGGTTTATGGTAACCCATAGAGGAATTGAAGCTAATCCAGAAAAGATTAAGGCACTAAGAGACATAGTGCCGCCAAAGAACATCAAGGAGGTCCAAAGGCTGAATGGGAGAATTACAGCATTATCTCGTTTCCTGGCACGTTCAGGAGACAAATATCTGCCCTTCTTCAAGATACTTAAAGGCGCTCGTAGCTCCAGGTTCCAATCGATAGATGAATGTCAAGAAGCCTTCAAACAATTGCGAAAGTATTTGGCATCCCCGCCACTACTTTCTAAACTAATACCAGGAGAGAGATTGTATTTGTATATGGTTGTATCTGTCCAAGCCATTAGTTCGATCCTGGTCCGAGAAGAAAATACTGTACAACGTCCTATCTACTATGTCAGCAAGATTTTATCTGAAATAGAGGGACGTTATCCTTTAGTAGATAAGACAGCGTTGGCGATAGTTTATTCCGCCAGAAAACTACGCCCTTACTTTCAAGCCCATTCAATTGGGGTTTACACAAATCTACCACTAAAAAGTATTCTGCAAAAGCCAGAAGCATCGGGCAGGCTCGTTAAGTGGTTTGTAGAACTGGGAGAATTTGATATCCACTACCTGCCTTGGCCCGATATTAAATCTCAATCACTAGCAGATTTTGTAGTTGAATGCACCATCCCGGCATTTGATGTACAACTGAGTGCTTCACCTTCTTCTCCATACTGGACGTTGTACGTCAATGGAGCTTCAGGAAGTTCCGGGGCTGGGGCTAGAATTTTATTAATCTCTCCACAGAAAGTTACCCTTGAGTACGGGCTTCAACTCAAGTTCCCGGCAACCAACAACATAGCAGAATACGAGGCCCTTATTGCCGGATTAAGACTAGAAATTGATTGTGAGGTTCATAACTTAATAGTCCACACTGATTCACAACTAGTCGCCTCTCAAGTGGAGGGGAGTTTGATATTCACAACCCACAACTGGCTCAATATTGTAGCATTGTGAAGCTACTTTTGGCCCGTATAGGAGAGCATCAAATCATACATATCCTCCGAGAATAAAATGCGAGAGCAGACGCTCTTTCAAAACTTGCTACATCAACAACAGGAGACATCTATAAGAGAAGGTATATCGAGGAGATCCATTTTCCAAGCATTCAAGGTCCGTGGGTCATACAATCAATTGACGAGCCAAGAGAGATGTCTTGGATCGAACCCATCTTATCTTTTCTTAAAGATGGGGTGCTACCTGAAGAACCAATGACTGCAATACGACTCCGGAGATAAGCCGCAAATTTCACCATTATTGGCAACGAGTTGTATAAGCGCTCCTTCACTGGGCCGTACCTCAAGTGTCTCCCACCATCAGAAGCTGATTACGCACTTCGAGAAGTTCATTCAGGAGTATGTGGATAACATTTGGGAGGAAGAGCGTTAGCTTACAAGATTATGAGATAAGGATTCTATTGGCCTACAATGAAACAGGACGCACTTGAGTTTACACAAAAGTGCAAAAACTGTCAACTGCATTCCAACCTCACTCATACACCCACTCTGGAGCTTGCATCACTTCAAAGCCCCTGGCCTTTTGCCCAATAGGGAATTGATATAATGGGACCTTTTCCTATAGCCGCTGGACATAAAAAATTCATTATTCTGGCTGTAGATTACTTCACCAAATGGGTGGAGGCAGATCCTTTGGCGAAGATTACTGAAGCAAATGCCAAGCAATTCTTATGGAAGAACATAATATGTCGCTTTGGCATTCCTGTAAAAATCGTCACTGATAACGGGACACGGTTCACTGGGAAGATCTTTACATCTTTTTGTAAGGATTTTCATATTCAGCTCATTGACACAGCTGTTGCCCATCCTCAAGCTAATGGGCAAACAGAGGTTACAAATCGAACAATCCTGAAAGGGATGAAGACACGCCTGGGGAAAGCTGGAGGGCAATGGGCCGAAGAACTCCCCAATGTCCTTTGGGCTTATCGGACCACCGCCAGAACTCCTACAGGGGAAACCTCATATAACCTTTGCTTTGGTACAGAAGCAGTTATACCGGTTGATATCGGAGTTCTTAGCCACAGAGTTCGGACTTTTGACTTCAATAACAACAAGGAGATGCTCAGAGAAAATTTGGATCTCCTCCCAGAAGTAAGAGATGAAGCCTCACTCAGAACCGCTGCATACCACCAAAGAATCGTCCGTCACTACAATCGAAGGGTGAAACCTCGCCCTATCACCATTGGAGACTTAGTACTACGAAGCATTGAAATCGCTGGAAAATGCCCTCAGCGTAATAAGCTCTCCCCCCTCTGGGAGGGTCCTTATTGGGTAGCGGCTATGATCAAGCCTGGAACCTTCAAACTGAAGGATGCTGGTGAAAAAATACTTCCCCGAACTTAGAACGTGGGCAACCTTCGTAAATACTATCAGTAGGAGTTGATACTACTATCTGTCTATGTGTTATGTTTATCTTGCATCTTATCTTCTCTTGTAGTCGTGTTATGTATCTTTAAAGTTTTTCACACATCCCTTACGTGTTGATTATAGAAGAACTTTTTTCTTGTATCCCTAAGTCATTCTAGGGAACTGCTATCTTGTATTATGAAGTAATGTGATATTCACTTTGTCATGATATTGTCTCTTCTCTCCAAACTCTTTTTCTGTGATTCGAGAAATACACAATCTATATTGTATCTCAATCACTGAGTGATCAATCCCAGGGGGATTTGATCCGACCTCTTCCACACAGGTTAATGTCATCAAGCAAATGCTTTGACTAACAACCTCGGATAGGTCGAATATCCTAGGAGGATATCTTGGATATCAAAATCATTTGATGATCAATCCCAAAGGGAGTTGATCTGACCTTTTTCGGACAGGTTAATGTCACCAAGCAAATGCTTTCACTAATAACCCCGGATAGGTCAGAACCTTTAAAAATGGATATCTCACATTTGCTCAAGTCAAAAAGAGCTCACTAAAATACTCTCATCCAAATTGAAGTAAAACCAAGCGAATTTTATTTGCATGTGAGAAAAGAACATCAACAACTTCTTTATATATCACTGAACATCGAGTACACCAAATAGAAACAACAACATCAAGCATACATATAATCACTAGAAAGAAAGTAAAGTGATACAAAATAACATCAAAGACATCCTATAGAATCTCAACATCATCCTCGTCCTCCTCCAAGGCAAAAGCTCGCTGCAACTCACTCTCCAGCTCTTCACCACCAGAGTCTGAAGAAGCATCACCAGAAGTCTGACTAGGAGTCAACCCCTCAATCTCCGCTCCAGTCTTGCGATGTATTGTACGTACTCCCTTCATAAAGCCTCTGATGAAGCCATCCTCTACGTACTCTGTCTCCAAGGCCTTCACCTCCACATCATAAATATGACTACAAGCTTCCTGAATGTGGTCCTTAATGATGATCTTGAAAGCATAAAATTTCTTGAACTCTTCAATAACTACAGACGGCAACTACTGGGCCTCCTTCTCGGACAACACACTCTGAAGCCTTTCATTCTCAGCCTCAAGGATTTGCTGAGTCTTTTCCTGCTGTTTGATCGTCGCCTGCGCCTCCACCAACTCTATATGTAAACGATCCATCCATTCATTCTGAGAAGAGGCTGAAGTGATCTTATTGGCCAACTCTACTATACACCCCTCAAGCTGATCCTCCACCACCTTCATCTCCTTCACTTTGTTGTCATATTTCTTCTTGTACTCTCCCTGAAGGTATTTAACCTTCACAAACTCTTTGTTCCAATCATTTAGAGTCTTGGTCATCTCGAGCTTGAAATCAGAATAGTGAGACAAGAGAATATCAGAAATATATTCCTTAAGAAATATAAAAAAGAGGAAGAAGTAAAGGAGAACTCACCAACTCCTCAGCCCGCCGGCGGCCAATGCACTGATGGTTTAATACATCTTCTGGAATGTATGACTTGGATGGAGAAACTCGAGGACCTTTGCTAACAATTGTCAAAACCTCATCTGCCTTCTTCTTTCTCGGTGCCTGCAAACCTTCCTCACTCCCTGGTCGCTTGGAGTGATTCTTTTGGGGAACCACTTCTGGAACTCTAGCAGACTTCTTCAACATTTGAGCATGTGATCTCCCTGCTTGAGTAGATAATCCAACCTTGAACAAGTACTCTTCATCTATGTATCTACTCAAGTAACACACCTCGTAGTATAGAGCGTCTAAATCAGGGAGCTTGAGTATCCTCAACAAATCTTCTGCTCAAATGTGAAGGGGGACAGGTAGCTCTTTCAACTTCTCCCATTTCTCTTAAAGACCCCAATCATTCTGCACATAAAAGAAATTGCTGATCCAACCTTTCGAGGGGTCTTGAGTGCGGATGTCCAACCACTTGGACCTGAAAGAAATACATCCCTGCGCGTCGCTAAAGAGACGCCCCATCCGAGAAAGGCACTCTGAGGAAAGTACCACTCCACGGTCTCTAAAAAGCACGATCAGGCCCATCACGATCGAAATGGCTCTGTAGGAAAATTGAGACAAGCATACCCCACAAATCGTCAGAATATCGATCAGTTCAGAAGAAGGAGGAAACTGCAGTCCCGCTCGCAAACTAAATTCATACACCATCACATATCCCGGGGGAGGGAAGCAGGCACGATCAGATCTGGCCGGCACCTTCATCGCCAAATCATTAGGAAAATAAAATTTTTTCCTAAACGAGATGAAAGAGTCCTTAGTGATGGTGGAAATCACATCGTCAACCTTCGGTGCCTTTTGGGTCCTCTTTGAAACTTCAGATCGTTGCGCAGGATGATCTTCCGAAGGATTTTTAGAGGATGCAGGATCACCCATTTCGCTTCCTTTACTAAAGAGGGGCACAAATCTAAGTAGGGAAAATCACTTACGAAAGACTGCGGAAAATCTCCAAAGTAGGAAGAAAAAGGGGGGAAAAGAGGAGAGCGGTAGGGGGGAAGCCGCTAACTTCTCCGCAAAAGGAGGGGCGCCGAGTCAAGTAGGGAAAGTCACCTACTTAAAAATGACGGAAAGCCTCAGAATGCCAATAGCTAGAAAGCTAGAGGGAGAGGGAGATGTGGTGCAAATTTTTATTATCCCAAGGGGGGTATTTATATAGGATAAAAAGGGGGAGAAAAAGAGAGGAAAATATGAAAAAAAGGGGGGGGGGGAAGTTTGAAATTTGGAGGGAGAAAGCTTCTAGAAAAATCTTTGAATTTTTCAGAATTTTTTGGGAAAAAAATCAGTTATTTTCTGATTTTATAAAAAAAAAATTCGGTGGGTCCCACTCGCAAAAAATAAAAATAAAAAGGGGAAGGCAACTGCCGCGCGCCCGCGCGGGCCGCCGGCGGCGGCCGGCCGGTTCGGCCGCCTATGCGTTACTAGGCTCCGATTTTGGGCCCGGATAGTCCAAATTGGATGTTTTTGGGGTCTTCGAACACGTTTTTTGACGTTTCGGACTCAATTTTGATACTTTCGGAGCTCAACGAGGCCTCTACAATCGAGTTTGAGCAAAATTATATCTTTTTGAACGCAATTTTTTGCGATTCAGCTAATGTAAAATGCCGGAACAAGTATTTTCGGACTCCTGTAGCTTCGACGTCCAAAAATAGGGGGGGCAACTGATATGTCATCGAAAAATTATCTTAATTGGGCACGAATCTCGAAGAAAAAATACAAGTTGAAAACTTCAAAAATTAATTCGGAGACCATTTAAACTCCGATTTTAGCAAGCTTATAGTCAAACTGAGCGTCTCGGAAATATGAACCCAACGACACTAAATTCGACTCAATCCGAGCCCAAATGAGTCCAAATCAAGTACCCGAAGCGCTGTTGGAATCCTCGAACAGCAATTTGAATTACCAAACGGTCTCCGATTTTGACGAGCTTATAGTCGAATCGAGCGGCTCGACGAGACAAATCCAACGAGCCCAAGATCGCAGAATTATGATACTACTAAGACCTTAAAATGTTCAATAAACGGTTCACGATCAAGGGATTCAATATTAGCCGTTCATCCGGATCACTCCTTATTTGCCCCTGATCCCTCATCTATTTACGGGCTATGCCACTCTAGAAAAACTATAAATAGCCCCTCATTTCTCTTAAGGAGGGACCGAAGCCAAGAAGAGAAGAGGAGAAGAAGAAGAGAAGAGAAGTCTAGGAGGGAATAGCTCCTCCTCGACCACCGCCGGAACTCCGCCGGAACACCACCGGGACCTCGCCGGAACATCGTCGGAACACCGCCGGGCGCCCGAAGCACGCCGGAGCTCGGCCTGACGCCAGAATAACGTCGTAATTCTGCCCAACTTCCAAGTAACGCTGGAATTCTGACGGACACCCAAGTGACGTCAGAACTCTGCTGTGCCTTGTAATCAACTTTAAATACTCATTGTAATCTGATCTTCCTGAATTTCAAGGACGAATCAGTCTCTTGTATTTCAAACAACACTAGTGGAACTCTTTCAACTAGGCGTGGCCCCGTGATTTTTTCCCTTTCCAGAGTTTTCCACATAAAAATCCTGGTGTTACTATTTCAATTCTGTTTGTGTGCAGGATATACGTCCAACGCTGAGACGGAAATTTAAACTCTATAGCCGCGTATATTTGAGTCCGCAACAATAATAATAATAATAATAATAATAATAATAAATGTTAAACAATATAGATCATTTGTAAGACTTGTACATAGGTTGATATGGGGTATTGAAGGTCAAACAATGTAGGTCGTTAGTTCGGTCACAATCACAATACGATGGAGATTAGGCGACTGAAAAGATTAACATCAAATGTTGATGTTGATTGATGGCTGGCAAGCAACTACAGAACGAGCATTGCAATTATCTACAAATCCCATATTAGTCTTTCATGATAATCATTCCCTTAATTTATAGAAATTTGACCTATTTGTGGATTTTATGAGTGGGCATTTTGATCATTTCCACTAATAATTGTGATGCTCAATTTGATTGTCTGAAAAGATCACTGTTGATTATTTTATATTTTACTGAACTCAAATGTTATATTTGTTATATTTGTCTCAACAAGATGCTCTTTACAACTATAAGCACATAAAATTAGAGAATGTTCGATCCCTTAAAAAACCTCAAAAAAGTTTTATTTGTGCTTCTAAATATTTACCTTAGGTCCATTTAAACTCATAATCATACATTCTTTGTATCGTTAGGTTCAACTTATAGAGTTGCATAATCTTTTCTTTAATTAAGATTTTGTTTGGGACAACTTACTTATTGCTTTCTAATATAAAAAAAAAAAAACTAGTTTGAAAAATTTTTATACTAAAAAGCTACTTTAGAAAGCAGTAATAAAGCTGTCCCAAATTCTTACTGCTTTCTAAAACGAATTTCTAGTATAAAAATTTCTAATTCAAGAAATTTTTGTACTTAAAAGTTGTTTTGGAAAGTAATTACAGAAAAGCTATCTCAAATGAAGTTTAAGGCTTCGTTTGAGACGGCTTTCTTATTGCTTCTTAAAGCAGCTTTTTAGTTAAAAAATTAAAATTTTGTATTAGAAAGCTGCTTTAAGAAGCAGTAAGAAAGCAGTCCAAAATGAAGCCTGAGGCTTCGTTTGGGACGACTTGCTTGTTGCTTTTTAAAACAACTTTATAGTATAAATTTTTTAATTTTTATACTAAAAAGCTACTTTAAGAAGCAACCAAAAAGTCGTCCCAAACGAAACCTAAATTTGTTGAAAGCAGCTTCATATAAACTCGGGCATCAATCCTCCAAACTTTTGACCGAAATTCTCATGTGCTTTGAGATATGAAATTTACATCAAAATCCGTGCTTGATCAAATGATTTTTTTTTGTCACATCAATTGCAATATCATTTGCAAAAAACAGTAAACTTTGTTCAATATTATTATTTTAATAATATAAGCTTACTGAAGAACTATAGATAGTTAGCAGCTGATAGTTACTCGGGAGTGACACATTATTGGAAAATTTGTTTCAACAGGTAATGGGAGGATGAGCATTTATGATAGGCTGAAGAATTCAACAAACTAATTTTCCAATCAAACCCTGGGGGTTATATATATGAAGAAATATTTAAATATTTTAATTAGCTTAACTACTATGATTAATTTCCTTCTAACCATATTTATTTATTAGTATCATCTCATTAAAGATGAAGATACATTTTTAAACTAACGTCAACGGTTAATTCAAAGATATAAATTTATTGATACACAGTCTTCATTCCCTAATAATAATGGTGTCCATGCATTTTAATTACTATGTTGCCATTAAACCAAAAGACCACCACACTTCCATTATTAATTGAAAATAATATAAAGCCTTAGGCTTTGTTTGAAATGGCTTTCATACAGCTTTATAAAGCTGCTGTAGAGAAAATTAGAAATTTTTCTTTTTAAAGCTATTTCCTTGTAAGAAAATATTTTGAAAGCAGCAAAGAAGTAGTACCCAAATAGAAATTATAGTTGCGGTATGAAAAGCAAATTAAGCAGTGAGAAACTATCCCACACTACGCTGTAGACTTTGTTTGGGACAGCTTTCTTACTGCTTTCTAAAGTAACTTTCTAGTATAAAATTTATAGTTCAAGAAATTTACTTGTGAAACGAAAACCTAATCTATTTTTCTCGTAATATTTACTTGCCACCGCCTCTTAGCCCATTTCTACCTTTGTATGCTAATCCTCCTTCTATTTAATAAGTTATCTGGTCATTGCCTTTTGGATATATTAGTGAAGTGTTATTTGATAATAATGTGAAATCATTTTCTTAGAGTTGGTCATGATGAGATGGTTCTCATTGTTGGCACCAATGCTCACACATCAACACCATAATAAGACACCACCATTGATGTTAACATTGCTTTAAGATTCTATCAATCATGCATAACACCATCCTCTATAGCCCTTTCTTCACATGCATGAGAGAAACAAACTCATTTCCTTTTTTTTTTTTTGGCATCTTACAAGTCAATGTAAAAAAGACCTAAAATATGGTCTCAGCCACAAAATTTCTATGGAAAAAAATGCCGTCAAGTGGCAACGCACGTGGAGTTTTCAGACCAACGGCAATAATGCCTCAATTAGGCACTGTTTATATACACGAGCATAATCAATTAAGGGCATTATCGTAATTATATTTCAAATGAACAACCCTTTTCCCCATTTGCCCCTCCCCGTTGTTTTATTTTTACGAGCAAACGAATGCAATTGGGAGATCTTTATGTTTGGTTTACTTCCTCTACAAAGATACAATAACTTTGCATAGACACAAAAGCAATCATGAATTATGAGACTCTTGTAGAGAGGGAAAACGGTGGTCCCGAAAGTGATCATGAAGGCCTTCAAACGCTGTAATTGAAAATAAAGTTTTTTTTTAATCTATAGTGTGGATCATAGGATGGGATAGGGTAATTAATTAGATTGGTTTGATGTAATTATGACTTGAATTTAAGTAAATTAAAAATAATTAGAATACGCCTTCGATGAATGTGGCAGTGTTTATATCAAGGCTTATATCCATTGATATGGAGAAACCCTACCAATGACTAGCATTTGATGTCCATCAGCCATCAATGCTTAATGCACGTATTCTTATTAGTTCAATCTCCTCTTCCATCAAGAAAAGAATCAAGCAAATCACCATTTCATTATCTGGCTTTCAATATTTCTCATCAGCTATCACTCGATGCATCTTGATCATCAATGTCCACCAACCATGGACATCTAAAGCTTTTCCTATAAGTTGCAGAGTTTGCCCTCCAATCTGGTTAATGAGAAAGTCTAGTAATATATATTCCTAATATTTTGACATTCATCACTCGAAGCTTAATGACTCTAAAATTTTAAAGCTATAATCATACCATCGCAAATGTTGTATTTCATGATTTATTTATATTACATTATATTAATGCATTTTTCAGTCATTGTCATCAAGCTAATGCACGTCATAAACTAATGTTAATGCATATCATCGCTAGCAAGTTTAAAGCTCACCATCTCCAATGAGATCGACAGACCCCATTTTTGATAACATTTATCATTGCAAATAACTTTTCTCATGGTAAAAAATGTTGAACTCCATCGCCAACAAGGAAAATGCCTATCGTCGACATTAACGTCGACACTCATTATCACCACGAGCATTAACACCAATCATCCATGCTAATATCGCCGCTCATCATGTACACTAACCTAGCTTCTCCAGTAATTTTTTTTTCTTTCTAGATTAAGTCCTTAGTTCCTTAGCACTTTTAGCAAGAGGGGACCTTTTTATTACTTAAGTTCAAATTTATTATTTTATTATGCCTAGTCAAAAATCAATAGCAATTTCAAATTTAAGAACTCTTCAAAATTATCCAAATATAATTATTTATTTTTTACACAGAATAAATATACCTATACAAAATGAACATAAATTAATGTCAATTAAAAATTATTTAATAAAAGTTAAACCCTAAATTATGAGAAAATTCATAACATAAATTTACATATCACAAAAAATTTAAACTTATTAAATTAAACCAAGATTTCGTTTGGGATGACTTTCTTATTATTTTTTAAATAGCTTTTAGTACAAAATTCTTTGGAAATTAAAATTTTTGTACTAAAAAATTATTTTAAAAAGCAGTGAGAAAGTTATCCCAAACGAATTCTAAAAATGATTATTTATATTATATATTTTATAATAAAATGATGAAAAAAAATAACAACTTTTAATCATATGTCAAAAATATTTACATAATTAATCAATTTCATAATCATAATTATGAAACTCTACAAATTTTATAAAAACTAATTTAGTTCCACATAAAAATAAAAAAATATTATATATTTTTATTAGGAAACAAACAACAAAGCTCCGCATAACGGAATAGAGATTAGTGTGAGGGCTCTATTATTATCGGAACAGATCAGGCGGAAGCGGGGAGGGCGGGTGGGCCCCACCTTAATAACTCAACCCCATCAACGAACCATAAAAGAAAAGAATAGCACCGGCCTTTTGCCTTCTGTGTAGCCGGATATGTAGCCGGATTTTTTCTTAGTAAATTGATAGTCTGACACGTGTAAAGAAGATTCCTATCAGGCATGGCCCACCACCGTGGTTATCATGTTCATATTATCATGTCCCGTCGCACACATAGCCTAACCCAACGTATTACTCTTCCAATTAATAATAATTATAATAAATAAATAATATTATTACCATTTTATTACGATAAATAATTATCACATCAAAGACGTTGACACTTGGCTTAGGGTGAATACGCGGTGGAATGACAAGTTGGGTGCAGGAGATTTGATTATTTTACTTGGGAGGGAGGTGAGTGATTGAGGGAAAAAACACTATGCACGATTGTTGATACGGAAGAGTAAACGGCAAAATTAGCACCTTCTGATCTTCTTTAAGATTGTAACTTTATTTTGTAGCATAAGCTTTAAATGAAGCCAACAGCTAATGATCTTATTGTAAGAATGTTGTATTAAACCATAAATGGATATGATAATTTGGCATTGATGGATAGCGGTTGGGTTTCTGTGGGATCCGCGATAATCGCCAGGCACGTTCCACCCATATTTTGCCCTAATTGGTGGGGCCCATTTTACAGCTGTTACAACGGGCTCCTGTCTCCTGCATCTTTTTCTTTCTCTGCTTAATAGTTAATTACATGCTTTACCCCTAACGCTGAGAATTTAAGGTTTCTTTACTTTCTTTTCATAGCGTTGGGTGGATGCTGTGTAATATTATTTAATTAATTTCCAAAAAAATAAATAATTAAGCTATATTTAATTATGAAGTTTATTAAATATGGAAATTATTTTATTATTATATTATCTATGGCAGAAAAATAATAGGGGAAGGGTAGCGGTGTCAATCAGTGACCCGATCTGAAAAATTTAGGTTCAGGTCAACTCGATATAGAAATGTGTCTCATTCGGATCTTATTTTTGGACCCATTTATAATTCGGGTCAACCGAATAACCCGGGATCAACCCGATTTGACCCATGCATACCCCCCCAAACGGCCCCACCCCCGTCCCGCACCCCGTGCGCAACTCACACGGCATGCATCATTGCGATCAGCCATTGCTCGCACACAGCACACTCGCCCGCTCTTCCCAGCCATGCTTGACGCACCTGCACACGGTCCGCCCTCGCCACCGCTCATTTGGCTTCTTTATGGAGCTATTGTAGAGAAATTAACTTTTTAAAGTTATTATAGCAAGCAACTTTGTAGTACAAAAAGTTTTTGAAAGCAGTAAGAAAGCTGTCCCAAACGAATCTAAATCTTATTGTGATTAAATTGTTAATTTTGTGAGATAATATGACTCATGTGTCTTAATAATGATTTGATAATATAAGTTTTTTGTGTTTGATTTTAAAATTTTCATATCATATCAATTTTGAAAATGATGAAATATTCTACTAAGTAATTTCAAAGATGCCACCTAGAAGAGAGCTAAATTATACAAGATTTAAAGTCTCAAGTGAAGAATCAATATATTTGAGGTTAAGGTTCATTAGTGGGTTTGAATTCATTGATGTAGTGTATAAGTTACCATTTGACTAACAAAAAATCCTAAAGTGATGAACATTATGTAGAAAAAATAAATATTTTACATAATTTTATTTATGCATAAATACAATATTACTTTGTTGAATGATTAAGACCATTTATTGAGCTAATAGACATCATTGTAGATCAATAGTCTAAATTTTTATATACTAGAAAATCAAATATATAATTATTGATCGTGCATACGATTGCTATGATCATTGATTGAATATCGTACATATGATTTGATTGGCACGGCCATCACTGATTAGTTCTTAATTTGTCATTATCTAAGCATTATACATAAAATTTGGTGTAATTTTTATGTTGAAAATTACTTTTCAGAATCATGCATATGATAAGAGTAATTTCACCATAATTTGAATTGATCGTGCATATAATTTTCTAGTAGACAATTTTCTAAATTTGCTTTGCCAAATTAATCACATTAGGATTCATTTGTAATTGATGGTTGGTGTTGTAGGCTATTAATAACTAAGCTTATAAATAACCCTTCTTTCATTTCCAAAGCATAATGGATCAATAAGTTAATGGTTTATATTGAAACTCCTTTTTAAGAGTGAAGGAGATGGACTTCTAGTGACAAGTCTAATTAATGAGAATCTTAAGTCACTGAAGGGCTTATGTATAAATGTAGGGTGATTAATTAGTAGACAAAACACATAAAAATATTGATGTCACATACTTTATGATTAGATTTTCCTTAGTGCACCATATTGATCACTTATTTACATATCAAGTTCAGTTTAATTATTTAGTGGTGAATATTATGTATAGTATTGAGATACAAAATTGAGTAGAATATTAATGTAAAACCATTAAATTGATTATAACTTGTGTTTGATTGTGAATACTTGAGTGTTTTAGGTGTTAGTATATTAATTGATCAGCATATATAGTTGAGTAGATTATTAATATCGGACTTCATTGTTTTTTCTTACTCACCAGCTTCATTATTGATTTACATCTTAGTAATACTTGAGTTATGTTACTAATAGAATTTGTTTATTTTATTATTAGCATGTGTGATAAAATATTTTTTTAATGTGTTTCCTACAGGAAAAAAATCCGCCGGTATACATTTCCTACGCAGTTTATACCGTCGGAAAAATTTTCACTGGAAAATAGCTCATTTTTGCTGGAAAAATCTGCTGGTAATGAATGATTTTCTTATAGTGAATATTACGGTTATAACTTGAACACTTGTATTGATCAAATCACATTTAATTAGTACATCATTTCTTTTATATTTATAGGCTTGTATATTTTGATTATTGTTTCGATTGATATATTATTAGCATTTATTAATGTGCTTAATTGACACATCATTGATCTTCCATCAGAATATTACTTGATCTATATAGGGTTTAGTTTCTATTAATTTAGAAAGCGAAAATTATATTTGTAAAAAATACTCTTCAAGATGTGATTTGTATTATTTCAACTGATAGTGAGATATTAATAATCATAAATGGGTTGATTTTGGGTGTTACATACATAATTTTCTCTATTATGATAAATTCAGCATAATTTGATTGTTTATAAGAAAATTATAATATGATAATGAGTTACAAATTATATCAAGATGAATTTAAAAATAATTTTAATTTAATATAAATTATATTACATTAATTTGAAAATAAAATTAATAATTTTTAAAATTTTCATAATATAGTTTATATTAAAATATCTTCATATAATTTTATATTTTTATTTTTTTGGAATACTGTGCTATTTGTTGGACAAAGTAACACTGTAATTTTACTGGTAGTCTATTATTAGGCGGCAAGCTTAGCAATCTGCGTTTTTATTAATAATTTTCCTTCTCTCTCTCACATCATCATCGTCATTATCATCAGTGTTCTGTCTGCTTCTCCTCCTCTTCTCTCTCTATTCATTTACTCTAATTCTCTCTTTCCATCTTCTCAAATCCCTTCTGATTTAGGAACCTCCCCTACCTCTTTCCTGCTCAACTCCGGTTCTCATCCCCCATCTTTAATATTCTCTCCCTTCGTTGATATAAATCGTACTGTTATTTTTTTATGTTATTTCCGCCAGCTCTCACTTTTAAGGACTGCCCCCTTTCCCCCTTCTCTCTCTCTTACTACCCTCTACTCTCTTTCCAGTTGTCCAAGCTTCCATCTTTTTCACCCTCTTCCAGTACTCATCTCCTTTTCCATTTTCCACCTCCTCCAATCAAGTTCTGCTCGTCCTTTCTCTCTCCTCACTCTTTCTTTCTCTTTTTCTCTCATCTTCCACTATCAACCCAAGATTAGTAGTAGAGGCAGCAGTGCTGGTAACTCCCGCGGGAATTTCGAGAGGGAAATATTCCGGACGCATGCAGCAGCAAGGAGGGTCCCAGTATGGGGTTCCTCCGCCGGAAATGGCGCCGCCATTCTCCTCCGCCGCCATGATCGGAATTCCCACCGGCGTCGAATATCTACAGCAGCCGCAGCAAGTGGCCGAGGCCGCCTCGCCCATCAGCAGCCGCCCTGCGCCGCCGCAGCCTGCTCCGCCTCGCCAGCAAGTTTCAATTTTTGAAGATTTCGGCTCGGGGGGCGGAGCTATGGTTAGAAGCTTTCCCGACGAGGAGGCGCTGGGCGCTGGGGAGGATACTGAGAGAGGCGGTGGCGGCGGGAATAGATGGCCGAGGCAGGAGACTCTGGCTTTGCTTAAGATCCGCTCGGATATGGACGCCGTTTTCAGAGACGCCACTCTCAAAGGCCCTTTATGGGAAGACGTCTCCAGGTAATTTATCCACCATTCAATTCTTGACAATTGAGCTAAATTCCGGCCATCTCTCCTTCTCTCTCTCTCTCTCCAGAACTCAGTCCATACCTTTTCACGAGATCTATTTCCTTGTTTTCAAAAAAGAATTAATGTGAGTGAACTTGAATGATATAATTGAGACTGCAGAATAGAGCCTTAACGGTTTCTTCTAGTTGCAGCTCTTAGGAAACGATGTGTGATGGGATTCGTACAACTGATTCTGACTGCTTTTTCTTCTGTTTCTCTTAAATTCATTGGGAATAAAGAAGAGGTAAAGATTTCTCTCTCTAGAAAGATAGATCGAGAGGAGGGGAAAGATGGAAAGATCGGAAGTTACTAACTACCCACCATTGAATTTCCAAATTGGACAGCTGCTGCAACAAATTTGAGTTGCAGCAATCCCGATCCGACCCAGTTTTCGAAATAGAAATCTGATCTTTAAATTTCATAAAAAACTCATTTTTATGTTTCCCATGCATTCACTGTGTGATTTTCTGTGTCTCTTCCTCTCCGTCTCGCGCTCTCTCTCTTCGCATTATATATATACATATAAATATATATAATTATATTTGGTTTTTATATGAGTGAGATAATAATAATAATTAAAATATAATTGAAGCTCATAAGATGCTGATTGTGTGGAGGTCGTTTTTTGCGTGCAATCATCATCACCACCCTATTTTCCATGCCCTTTTTCTTTTTTTTTTCTTCTTCCTCCTCCTTTATCACAAGACTTATCCATCTCAAACTCCGCTTTTTTATCTTCTTCTCCCACTGTTTCTAATACTACTATTAGGAGCTTATTTGGTTCTCAGGAAGCTGGCCGAGTTGGGCTACGCAAGGAGTGCGAAGAAATGCAAGGAGAAATTTGAAAATGTTCACAAATATTATAAACGAACCAAGGAAGGCCGAGCCGGCCGCCAGGACGGGAAAAGCTACCGTTTTTTTACTCAGCTTGAAGCGCTCCATAGTAGCAGTGGCGGCGCCGCCGCAATTACCTCATTGCCTTCCCCTCCCAGCACCGCAGTAATCCCGAGCGTAATTACTTCCGCGACCGGTTCTGCCGCCCAGCCGCATAAGAACTCCTCTTCTTCTTTGCCTGCGCCGCACGACAGCACAATGACTCCAGCTCCGCCTGTTGCCAGAATCCAACCAGCCGCCGCCGCACCACCTCCCGTGGCAGCACCAGCACCACCGTCTCGGTCAGTTCTCGAGCTATCCACCCCCGCCGCTGTTGTCGGAATTAGCTTCTCTTCCAACACTTCGTCATCTTCGGCATCGGAATCCGACGGGGAAGAGACCGAAGAAGGAGGAGTCGGCGCACTCCATGACGGCGGAAGGAAGAGGAAACGGGAGGCTTGGCCCGGAGGAACCCGAAAAATGATGGCTTTCTTTGATGGGTTGATGAAACAGGTGATGGAACGGACGGAAGCGATGCAGCAGAGGTTCTTAGAAACCATTGAGAAGCGAGAGCAGGACAGAATGATTCGAGAAGAAGCCTGGAAGCGGCAGGAAATGGCAAGGCTCAATCGTGAGTACGAGCTAATGGCCCAAGAACGTACCATGGCAGCGAACAGAGACGCCGCTGTCATCTCCTTTCTACAGAAGTTCACCGGAATACAAGCAAGCCAACCACTGGCACCTCCCATCTCCGCCGCAACTCCACCAGACGAAGCAACAGCTCCACCACCGACTTCTCCGCAGGAGCAACTGAAACCTCCAGCACCAGTTGTCGAGGCTCCGGCGATGCAAATTGAAACAAACAATAACCAGGTTGAAAGAAACGATATTGTTATAAACCAGCCCACATCATCTTCGGAACCGCCCGCCGCTGTGTCGGAGATGGCGGATGGAATGTGTCTTGGAGGCTTTGATACAATCTCACCGTCTTCCTCATCGTCGAGGTGGCCAAAACAAGAGGTTCTCGCATTAATCAGGCTGCGCAGTGGGCTTGAGTCAAGGTACCTCGAGACAGGACCAAAGGGGCCGCTTTGGGAGGAGATTTCGCTTGGGATGAAGCGGCTTGGCTATGGCCGGAATGCCAAGAGATGTAAGGAGAAATGGGAGAACATTAATAAGTATTTCAAGAAGGTAAAGGAGAGCAACAAGAAGCGTCCTGAGGACGCAAAAACATGCCCTTACTTCCACGAGCTCGACGCTCTTTACCGTAAAAAACAACTCTTTGGGGGCGGCGGAGCAGCCGCCAATCCAGGAATTGCGGCACAGCAAACACAGGAGAATGCCATTACTCCAAAAGTTGGGGAATCTCTTCAAAATCCGGCACCGATAGCTGGACTAACAGAGCAGGAGAACAATAAAGGTCAAAAAAATCCAACCACCTTGAGAAGCAGCGACGGAGGAAATCATGAGACTAGCGGCGTTCAAATACCAAGAAGCAACGGTACTGGACTTTCTCAACTCTTCTTCGGAGGAACCCCAAACAGGGGTAGCTCCACAGCATTGAAAAAGGTAATTAGAAGTACTAATTAGGTTAAGCTCTCGATCTGCATTTCTATTTCAGTTCATAAATTGTTTAATTCATCCTTTTTCTTCTGCAATGAAGCCAGAAGACATCGTTAGAGAACTGATGGGACAACAAACTCTGCAACATCGAGTGGTGGCAAATGACTATGAAAAGCTCGGCGGCAGCGAGACCGTTGACAGCGACACCATCAATCATGACTATGACGACGACGACGAAGACAACGACGATGAAGACGAAGAAGACGAGGAAGAAGACGGTAAGCTGAGGTATGAAATACAGTTCCAACGGCAAGGTGTCGGGGCCAGTTCCGGCCCTGCTCGCGGAGGAAATTCAACGGGAAAGGTTCCGCCGACGGCTGCGTCGTCCGCAGGTTCTTTCCTCGCTATGGTTCAGTAATATGATCGATCGATTCTTCCATTACCCATTTCAAAATTCCAACTTTTTTCTCTCTTCCTTCAAATCCACATTTCATATTTCTTCTCCACCTCTCCACATCAAATTAAAGCCTTTTCATCCAAAATTTAGACTTTTGAATCGCCATAGATGTCCTTTTTTATTTCTATTTGTTGTGGGAATAAGGTTCCTTTTCGGGCCAACAACATAAGGGTTTAAGGGAATAATCAAGCTTGTCTCTAATGAAGTGCAGCAGCCATAATAAGTTAAGCAAAAGAGTAAATGAATTAAGCCCTTGTAAATTAGAGCATTATGAAGCAAGAAGGCAATTTTTTTTTTTCCTTTCTCCCCCTTTTCTTTCTCTGCGCAAACTCTTTAAAACATATTTATATATATATATGTAAACTTCGCATCTGAGATCCTTCCTTATCGTCTCCACTCTCCCTCACATTCAGAGAAATAATAATTTGGAGGAAGGAGAAGAAGGCAGGTGGAACTCCTTTGAGTTTACCCCTCATTTCTTTCTGTAAATCTCTTGCTCTTCTTAATTGGCGTTACAGTAATGTACATTTGTTATGCTTTGAAGCCGCATTTAATCTGTAAAAAAACCCAATTTGTTGAAGCGAGTTTGTTGAGTGCTTGCAATTTATTAAATTTATATATAAATATTTGGGAGTTTTTATGCAATTTTCCAAAATTTGAACTTATTGGTAGAGAATCTATATTTTTTCCTTACTTTAAAAAAGAGATTTTTTTATTAATTTTTTACCATTTAAAAAAAATTTTATGAAGTAAGTTATTTTTTTTAAGAATCAAAATAATTAAATTCTTATTTTTAAAATGATGAACAGAGGGTGGAAAGAGATAACAGAGAAAGGGTTTTTATAAGAGAGAACGTGGAGAGGGCAGAAGCTGAGGGGCTGCTGATGTCGTTGAGAATCCCACAACGTCACTTTTTTCCCGTTTTTATTTATTTATTTATTTATTAATTGTTAATGAGAAATGATTTGGGAATTGGGATCAAATGGTGGCGTGTAGGCATGCGGGTGGGGTCCACCTGTACAAAAAATTTGTATTTTTTTTTTGATAAAAAAATTTATATGGTTTTCCCTTAGAAAGAAAAAAGGTTTATTCGAAGGAGAATGTATTTTTTTTAATAATTTAGTTGGGCGATTTTTATGACTTTTATGATGGTTGTAAGAAAATAATATTTATTTAAAGAAAAATTGAATAGTTTTTTTTTCTACTTTCTATAATTTATTTACTATTTTTTTAATAAAAATAAAATTTATCTTAAATGGTTTGATCACTTAAAATGTCGGTCTACTCATGATAATATTTGGATGATAGAGTATTAGATTTGGTTTATGTTAAGAAAGGTAGAGGAAAATCTAAAAATATTTAATTTGAAATTATTTAAAAATAATTTTTATTAAATTTAAATGAGAATTAAATTCTTAATAAAATATAATACAGAAAAAAGATTCATGTAGCCAACCCTACATAGTGAGATAAAGATTTATCTGTTGTTTTGAAAATAGAGAAATATAAACAACCCCTAATAAAAATTTTGAAATTTCTTATTCCCATTTATTTAGAAAAAAGATTTTATTGGCCTTTTTTATCAAACATTTATATAAATTAAATTTTATCTAATTTTTTAAAGTATGGTATACTATTTAATCATTAAACATTCATTAAAATTGGTAAAAATATATAAAAGTTTGTGATCCTCTCATAATTTAGAAAGATTAATCCAACATTAAAAAAAAAACATCATAGGAATTTTCTTATATTAGCCGCTCAATCAAAAAATCACATATTGAAAATTTTATTTAAATAATTTTATGAAAATTTTCAAAAAAGCCATCATAAAGCTTAACTTTATTCCTTACAACTGGTAAATTAAAAACCCACCATTGCTTAGTTTGGTTGGTGGACGAGTACGATTGGGAACCCCCAACTCGTGCTCGATTCCTCTCGAGCGGCAGCGCCTCTTAAGGGGGGCCCAATCAAATGCGAGCCAGGAGATTTCTGGGATGGGTGCCTCTTCTAGGTCAACCGAGGATTAGTCACGCCGCCAAGCGTCCTTTCGGGGGAGACAGCGGGTGGATACCCCGTTCCCAAAAAAGAAAAAAAAAAGTTTATTTAAAATTAATTTTAAAATAATTAGTTTAATTTAATCTAATATTTGCATTTAATCCACAGAGGCATCTCATAGTGCAAATGCACATGTGATGCCTTGAATGCATAGTGGATGTACAAATAAATTGTTTAAAAAAAATGAGAATTTCTATTAAATTTTGGTCAAAATAGTTCTTGCAATAATTAAATTTATTTTGGGATGAACATTATAAATTTTTTTATTAATTATTCATATATTTACCTATTTTTAAAAATAATAATAATATAAATTTCACCAAAAAATATTCTAATATAAATCTTCTACTAATTAGAGCATTGCTACTCCCCAATTGGGCTTTAAATGAATTGCTAAGTACTTTCTTATTCTAATTTGTTCATTTATTTATTTGTATTGTATTTGAGTCTTATTTAATTGATCATGATCTAAGTTTAAAAGAAAGTTTAATTAATTATGTATTTGATACTAATTATTTAAGCATATAATCTAATTATAAGGCATTATTATATTTTTAAGTTTCAAACAAAGTTAATATAATATAGAAATAATATTTGATAAAATTTAGATATTTATAATTAGTACTACTTACTATTTGTTTAATATTCTCATCACATATGTATATCTAATAGTAGAAAGTATATAGAATATAAGAAAAACTCTCTCATGTTATAAAATAAGTCATCTATAAATAATTAAGGGTTATTAAAGCTTTGTTTGGAACAATTTTTTGATTACTTTTATGGTAAGAAAAATAATTAGTAAAAAATAATGTGTTTAAGCTTCGTTCGGGACGGATTTCTTACTATTTTTTAAAATTTTTAGTACAAAAATTTATTCAATTAGAATTTTTTGTATTAAAAAGCTGCTTTCTAACCAAATGAAGCCTAAGAGATCGCATTGTCACATTTTTCCAAAATTTTGCCTTTAAAAAGTTGTTTTTGAAAAAGCATTTTTTAAACTTCAGCAGAAAAATGAGCATTAAAAAGCAAAAACAGAAAAAAACTTTTAGGCTTCGTTTGGGAAGGCTTTTTTACTGCTTTCTAAAATAGCTTTTTAGTACAAAAAATTCTTAAACTAAAAATTTTTGTACTAAAAACCTGCTTTAGAAAACATTAAAAAAGCTGCCCCAAACAAAACCTACGTTGTAAGCGTCTAAGTGAGCTAATTATCCAATAAAAAAAAATCACAAATATAAATTGATCAACGTTCAAATTTATTCATTTATGTGATAATCCTTCAAAATTTTATTTAAATTTCTTTAATTATTTAAAACAATAAACATATATAAACAAATATTTCATGAATAAGTATCGAACGGTTCATCGACAACACAACAAAAAACTCTATCAAAAAACATATTTGAGGACCATTTTTTAGGTGGTCCAATTAAAATAATGAGAGTGTTGCATGTTTTTTTAGCAATAATTTCTTAGATACAACTAATCAAATGATGATATGAAATGATTTTTTTTAAAAAAGAAGATATAATATTTCTCTAATATGTAAAAAAAATTAATTAGCTTCAAAAGATTAAAAAAATAAATAATATTTTTGCGATATAAGGAAATTAATTATTTCTTGCTATTTTACAAGAAAAATCATATTATAAATAAATAATGAGCATCTTCCATTAAATTAATTTTGTTCTTTGAGCAAGTTGTTGGTATATATAATTATATTGAAAATTTAACAAAGAACAAAAACGGCTTTTGCTGAGGGGGCCATTGTTGTTGCAGGCTGGAGTTGGTCAGGCCAGGCTTCGCTGTGAAATGTTATAAAAGCTATAATTTTATAGCCATAAGTCACGTGGAGAAGAAAATGGTTAAAATTGGGGGGCACCACACTCCTTTTATTGCCAGCTTCACTCTTTTCTACTAAGTAGAACAAAATTTTACATTAGGAGGAGAAATTTTTATGTGCGGAGTCCGGATGGGAAGAACCGTTCGGACATGTGAGTGTCATACTGTGTACAAATTGGTAGACAGTATGTATCAGTGTTTACACTCACAGTCCGGACGGTTCTTCCTGTTCGGACTCTACATAGAATAATTTCTCCATAAGGAGGGCTTCTTTTGGAGCAGTTTTTTGCTGTTGTTTTTTTGTTGCTTTCAGAAAATTTTTATACTAAAAAATTGCTACTGAAAGCAGAAAGAAAACTGTCTCAAAAGGAGCCTTAGTTTAGGCTTTATTATCAGTAAATTTATGTTGAGATTATTGCGGCCCTTGAATATCATATGTAGTACAATATCAATGCAAAACAGAGGTCTGTTATTCTGTTAAGTGTGTTCTAACGTAAATTACGTTAGGGCGCCCTTTTTTGCTATTAAATAGCTATCGTCGCTCGATCCCCCCTTTTTTTCTCCGAAGGGCGATGTTTCTCTCAATAAATATAAATATGTGAAATTTAAATGCAAGAAAATTTTCAAATAAAATTTAAAAATATGAGTTTTATGATGTAGGATTTATATACATCTACATATTTCACACATAAATTAATATTTATATTTATTTATAGTCTAAGATCACTAATAATAACTTATTTGAAACAAAATAGATATTTTCATATGATAAGATTGAGATATTAAAATTATAAATAAGTAAATATAATTTTTTTTTCATTGAATATGTAAATATTTAAGAATTTTGTGATGTATATGTAAATTCTCCTTTTATTTTATAGAAGGAAAATATATCAAATATAGTAAGTATTATGTACTTCTGCCAAATAAATTCCAATCTCTTGATGATTTAAATAGATTTACGCCAATAAAAACGGCTGCTAATAATACAATGGCAATGAAATGTAAATATCTCCAAATTATTAATGAAATAGTGTTAGCATTACAAAAATCCAATATAGAAAAGATTGCCACAATTTAATGAATTAAACCTTAATTACTTTGTTGGTTTAGCGTTAACAATATTGGATCTACATGATTGTTGTTCTATTCTTTTATGAAAGATTCCCTTCATTTTCTAATCTTACTTTATTAATCTATATTAATTAATGATGTTTGGTACATTTGGTTTGGGTTTATGGTTGTAATTAAAATTTAAAAATCAAAGAAAATTTTACCGTTGCCTTATTAATGCATTCTTGCTGTGTCATATTGGACAGGTGTTCACATGATTTTTATTAAATATAAGTACAAATTTTAATATATTAAGCTATGTATTAAAATTTTTTATTAGGAGGTGTGTTTAGTTTAGTAAGATCAAATTGTGCAATTTTCATGAATGAAAACTATTTGCATTATCTCTTTGTTCAAAGTTTTACAAGTGAGACATTGAAGTTCTACTTATTCCGCCCCGTTGCTACAAACTTATCATCAACAAATCTTGTTGACAAGGGTGGAGCGGCGTAGTGCTAAGGTGGGGCAATTATCCTCTAAAAAAATTAAAACTCTTAGTATCGTAAGGGTTATTAAAATAAATTATTTTTGCATTCTTATATATATATATATATATTATAAGTTTGCCAATTGCCACTCCCCCCAGAACTAAGACTGGCTCCGCCATTGCTTGTTGACTTTTATGTTGAATTCCTTTTACTTAACATCCAACATGAAAAAAAATTTTCCGCCATATATATATATATGATTCTATGACTTTCAATTACGGTATGTTTGCCAACAGGTCGTGCTCAACTAAATAAGGTAACAAGACAAGTATAAAAAAAAAAAGAACTCATGTGCTTAGCAAGCCAAGATAAACAATATAGATGAACTCGTTGAAGCTCGACTTGTTTACATCTGTGTGTTCAGACATTTTAGACATTGATACAAAAGAATTTATTCGAGTGAGAGTATGTCATTATATAATATAATGTAAATGATTAACTCAATTGGTCAATACCATAAAATTTTTCATACATAACTAACATAAAAAATATTCACCTAAGGAAATCATAGAAATAAGTATAAAATGTAAATGTCACTTTAGAGAATTAGGCACAAATATTTTTACATGATTTTGCACCAAATCAGCATGCATCCATGCCTTAGCATACCCTTCATCCAATATTCCACTATGACCTCCTCATATTGAATAAAATCCTATCTATGAATGTAATATAACATGATACATGCTATAACTACATGACTCATCATATGGTATAATGAATATGATAATATGATCCATATGATGTTATAACATGATAATGATCATATATATATATTGATTGTTTCATGGTTTTGAATTCTTTGAAAGATTTTTTATAATATATTGGGCTTTATACTGACCTTTAGTGAAATAATATATGAAGATCAATGCTTTGTAAATATTGTGCATGCACTTTTAAAATCATGATTAAGAAATAAAAATTTTTGATGTAATTTGTACAATGCTCGTGATGATGAAAATGATTTTTAGATTGTAAACGCTACAATCATTGTAAATTAAAGCAATGATGTTTCTGTTTTATGTATGTTAATTGATTTAGGCTTCGTTTGGGACAACTTTCTTACTGTTTCTTAAAGCAGCTTTCTCGTAAATTTTTTTTAATTTTTATACTAAAAAGTTATTTTAAGAAGCAATAAAAAAGTCATCACAAACGAAGCCTTAGACTTGATTTGAGATAGCTTTCTTATTTTATTCTTTTACATTTAAATTTGTTCATTTGTGAGTTCCAATAAGAAGATTTCATATGTATATGTACTACTATATAATAAAGGCATTTGATTTTTTTAAATGTAAATTTTGTATTATAATATTAGTAAGTATACATAGCAATAAGTCAATCATCAAACTTAATGGTTGGTTATGATTTTATAATATAATAACAAATAAAAAGATAATAAACATATAAACTTTTAACCTTTCATTTAAGAGGATTTAAACATGAGCAATGATTTGATAAAAATATTATTTTATAGGAAAAATTATTTTATATTGTATTTGTCAAATTATTACTTTTAATATGTCATTTATTTCAGTAGCAATATCCAATATTTAAATCAATTATGATATAATCATTTTCATTTTCATTTCATTCTCGAACATTTTTCATTTTTTTTAGTGCAAGAGTACATTGCTTCTTCAGCTAGTAATATTAGGAGATAAGGGTAAACTCTTTCATTTAACATGCAAATACATTTCCTTTCATTATCTTATTTTAATTTTATATTTAAGTTTGTATATTTATGAGTTTCAATAAGATGATTTCATATTAAATATTGATTACTATAATAAAGAAATTTGAGTATTTCTTTTAATTTAAATTTGAGTTAAAATATTAGCAAATATACATACAATAAGCCATGCCAGTAAGGCATTGAATCATAAAAAGAATTGTAATTGCCATAAAATAAAATTTTAAACACTGATATTAATTATTTTTTTGAAGATCAATACTTTTTCTTCAATGTTTCTTCAATTCTTTGATAATTCTTCATTAAATCACAATCTATGCATCATGTACCAGCATATGAACTCGCCCAAGGAGAATGACGGGCATCACTCACCCACATTCACCAAGGAGCTTGCCCTACGTTAGGCGACCAGGAAGTTCCTTACCAAACTAATAGATCACCAGTCATATGAGTCAAATCCTCCCTCTGCTCACTAGACTCAACTATAGGGAAGCGCGTACTCCAGAAACTCCACACTCTATTCGGCTACTACTACTAAGCTTAGGGACTTTTCACCCCTGCAAATACCTCTGCTCGTCTTTCATGACAAGATGACCTTGAACCAACCACACCAATCGCCGAATTAATAAGACAATTATCTAGCTATGGGTCCATCTCCTCTCAACACTCGCCCATAGACTCACCTTACACCTACTCACCTCTCTTGAGCTTGCCTGACGACAGATAGCTTGCCAAATTGTTGACTTTGTCCTCTTACAGCCAATCAGGAGATGTCATGTGTCCTAAATTAACGTGTAGTATTGTACGAGTATTCAGTGTAGCATATATTTTTATTTTTCTCTATAGTCTTTATTGTAGCCCTCAAAATCCTATAAATATAGTGTGATAAGAAATAATTTGGTACCTTTTTCTAGATCTTTTGGGCCTCTTAAGTCTTCTTGTATTTTTTGATATTTTTTGATTGGGTTAGTGGAGATTTTGCCAGGTTACTCTCCTCCTACCTAAATTCTCTATTCTTCATTCTCACCAACAGAATCTCAGCTCATCAAACAGATCTACTAGTAAGATTGGGTATCATCCACCAGAAATTCCGGCTACCGGTGCTGTCCCCGTCTTTGCCTTGTTGGATTTTACCGGACACAGCAGGAAGTAGCCGCCGAACAGCCAATCTCCTCTTCCACGTCCAAACAAGCCTCAAGTAAACACCAAGCTGCATTGCAATAAGTCCTATCAGGTTCTTTGTGCCATCCTCATTGAATTATTGCCGATTTCCTTATTAAAAAGAGCTGTCTACAAGTTTTCTTATTAACTTTCTACGGGGAAAGATTTCTTGAAAGCAAGAAACCAATCTTGGATCCCCTTGAAGGCCATTTCAGGTGATAACACAGCTTATGTGGGATCCCAAACAGCCGGTAATTGTTAACAAGCTACCATGCCTATTCTTGGAAAGAGCCAAGCATAGCCGGCCAATACAATCCTTGCGCAAGTTCTTCATCTACCGCACGCTAATTCACTTGAAGTGTTGAAATCTATTTTCTGCTAGTCTTTGATGTTTTACTTTAGTTTTCTTCAAACTCTGAGTTCTTATGCAATTTAAAGATTTAGACATTTGGCGGTAGAGCATTTTTGTAGGTTTGAGCCAATTATAATGTAAGGTCCTCTTTGGTTTCTCTTTTCTTAGTTGGTGAGGCCTTAATCTTTCTTGTTACTCGGTGCTGAATTTTTGGTATCAGAGCCTATGTTAGAATGCTTCCTAGGAGGAACCAACCCTGTCAAAACTAAGAGTTAGCTATGGAAGAATTGCTCTGTGAAATTCAACAACTACAAACTAGGTTCGCAGCCTACAAACGACGTGATAGAGAATCTCGTTCATTTCAATTGGATGACCACCATGCGGGAAATGGAAAATCCTTTCATCAAGTGTTCCAAAAGTCATCCAATGAAGATGAACTTTACCATAGAAGAGAAACCATAAGAAGATATCAAGATTTTAGTATTGATATATCATCAAAAATTTATCTTGATCGCACACGCATCTCGAGGCAAAATTAAGTTGAAAACTTTTGAAATTAAATTTGGGACAATCCAAACTCTGATTTTAGCAAACTTATAATCAAATTGAACGTCCCGAAAAGACGAACCCAACGACATCAAATTCGATCCAGTACGAGCCCGACATGATAAATTTGGATGACTAAACGGTTTCTAAATGTGAGATGCTTATAGTCAAATCGAGCGGCTCGACAAGATAAATCCAACGAGCGCCCAAGATCGTTAAATTTTGACATCATTAAGGCACTCAAATACTTAATAAACGATTTATAATAAAGGGAGTTGATATCGGCTGGTTATTGAAAACACTCCCAACATGCCTTTGATCTTCTCCTTATTTACTGGTCATGCCACTCTCAAAAACTATAAATAGACATCTCATTCTTCATTGAGGTTGGGGCAAAGCAAGAAAGAAAAAGGAAGAGATGAGAGGAAGAGAAATTTGAGATCTCTCTTTCCACCGAGCTCATCCTCGACTACTGCCCGACCACCAAATATCGCCTGATTTTCGCAGGACTTCTGCTCGGCCACCAAATATCACCGGACTTACACCCGACCACCGATTGTTACCGAATTTCCTCACGACCACCGTCGCTGACTACAATCTTTTCGACCTTCGTAGCCCTCCAACTACGGTCCTTCTGACCTCCGTTGCCCGACTACGGTCTTTCTGACCACCGTCGCCTGCCGACTACGGTCCTTCCGACCTCTGTCGCTAAACTACGTTCTTTTTGACCTCCGTCACCCTCTTACTACGATCCTTTCAGACCTCCGTCGCTAGATAATAGTCATTCCAACCTCCGTCACCCGTCGATACAGTCCTTTAAATTTCCATAACTAGATAACGGTCCTTCGGACCTCTATCGTCTGCCGACTACGATCCTTTCGACCTCCGTCGCCTGACAACGATCCTTCTAACCTCTGTCGCCCGCCGACTATGATCCTTCAGGCCTTCGTTGCCTAACAACGGTCTTTCTGACCTCCGTTGACCGCCGACTACGGTCTTGCCGACCTTCGTCGCCCGTTGACTATGGTCCTTCCAACCAAACAAACATGTCAATACTGATTCTTCAAATTCCCACCATGTAATGCACTCTATATGATGTATATTTGCTACATCAAGCCAAGGCCTTTCCCCCAAGGAAGAGCCTCATTTATAATCTACTGCAAACACTAGTGGATTCATTCAAATTGGGCCAACCCTGTGGTTTTTCCCCCTTTTATGGGGTTTTAATGTAAAAAACTCTGATGTCTCTTATGAATGCTACATCCTTCTCTTTTATCTTATTGTGTGCTAGATATTTGTACAAAATTAAGACGTTAAACTTTATATTTCTATCACTGTGAATATTCCAGGACATAACAAGTATTAAGATAGACTTTTTGGATGTTGAGGGAGAATTAAAGTTTGATGATTTTATAAATTGTTTGCACATAATGGAACACTGGAACGTGTTTTCCAATATAAAAAAGTCCTTTTTGATCATCACATAAAATTAGTAGCCATAAGCTAAAGAAAAATGCCTCAATTTGATTCGAAAATCTTAAAAAAGAACAGAAGCCAGAGAGGCCTAAAATAAAATCGTCACGTAATAAAATGAAGAATGAATTGCAAAAGAAATATCAACCATCTCAATTTAAACAAAACACTTTTATTAAGCTGCATGGGTTTCAACAATGAAATTTGCTGGCAAAAAAGAATATTTCATAATTTAAACAATTAATGTTAAAATGTGACATTGTCAAACCTGAAAAGCATTCTATTGCCAATATCTTACAATTACAGCAGTATTGGGCTTTCTCTGATGTCACTAAGCTAGCCAAAAAAAGTGAAAGACAACAGGCCCACGCATTGGGTTGCCTAAAATCTTAATTTACTGTAGTGGAAACACCCATTGCTAGTGTGGTTCCCAGATCAGCCAATGTGGCTGCTGGCAAGGCAAGACCGTTGTTCCTGAGGGTGCAAAACTCTTGCCGAGCTTTGCCAGCAAATTGTTAAAAATCAATTGTCAGATTCTCAAACCTTTTTGCGAGGACAGTTTGAGTTTCTTGTAGAAGCTCTCAGCGACGATTGCCACCGACGGCTGGTTGTTTGCCACTATCTGTTATTTTTGTTTGATACAAATTTGGTGAAAACTAGCAAATACGGGAAAAAGACACTTTCTATAGCAGAAATATATATATATATATATATTTGTAACAAAACAAAGTGTCCATCACTATTCGATTGTGGATTTTTATCCCACTAACAAAACGCTAATACTTAACAAATGAGATGGTAATTCGGGACTTAATATAAAAGCAGCTAAGACAAGAAAATAGTGATAGAGAAGCAGAGTTTGGTCAGCAGCAGAAGCAATGGCTACAACAAGAGAAGCCATAAGAATGAAAGCCTTAAAGTTAAAGATGTAAAAAAATGCTAACTCCACAGAATCACGGTTGCACAACTCTCAGCGTCTTGGCAATGTAGTCCTTGCAGAAACCCATAATGTTTAAGCCCATGGATTCCACCGCGGGTCCGGCGGCGGTGCTGGCGTGTGCTTCTCAGCATCAAGAGCGAGCTTGATCAAACCCGCTAAGGCAAAAGGTTTGCACTTAAAAAGGTGGATCTTTTAGGACGAAAATTACCAATGGTGTTTTTCCCTTGGACGGGGGCCATCCCTTCCTCCACGGAAGGCTTTGAAGAGCGACGAAGGGATCATTCGGGGTGGAGGAAAGCATCTGAGAAATGTTGTGAAGAGAATGGATGCCTTAGGAGAGGACGAACGTTATCGCAACATGATGAGGGGTGGAGGAAAGCATATGAGAACGTTATCGCAACCCCGCCATCGGCATTCCACGATCAGCTTAATCCTACATTAACCACACTTTACCAGACCACTGGTGCTCCCGGACAACTGGGATTCGTCAACATAACCAATGTCTGCGGCGGTCTTGTGGCCTTTGGTCCGGCCTCCCCTGGCTCCAAGCTCGCGTTGGATTATACCAAATCTGTCTGCCATATACCTTACAACATCTCCGTCCTCGAGATCTCCGCCCCGATTATCGTCCCCGGCCTGCTCGACGCCCCTTTCGCTGCCGATTCAAACCTCACCGTACTTCTGGAGATGGCAGAATGTAAGACATTTGCTTCACTACTTGTCTCCACCGGCTTGCTGAAGAATTTTCAGTCTGCAATGGATAGGGGATTTACCCTGTTCGCTCCCAACAATGAGGCATTCAAGGCAGACAGTGTCCCAGACCTGAACTCTCTCAGCCGCGCCGACCTCGTTATGCTGCTTCAGTACCACGCCCTCTTATCATACACACCGAAGGACTCCCTTAAGTTGGCAGGTCACCCGATCTCGACAATGGCGACTGGTTACTCGGGTAAGTTTGATCTCACTGTATCTTTTCAAGGCGCACAAAGTCCCATTGCAGCATTAGCTTTGAGGGTGGAAAAGATGACATTATCCGCAAGCACACCTCTATAAGTTGCAGAAAAATTACTCTTTCAGATCAAATTGGCCCTGAAAAATACTGTGTTGCACATTCAATCTCCTCTGAAATCGTGGCTCCATCTCGCAGCACACCTCTTGGCCATGCTCCGGCCCCTGCTCCTGGTCCATCTCCCTCGCCTCCGTCTCCATTACCATCTACACCTGCACCAGCTCTAGCATCAAAGTCCACGACCAAATTCTGTTTGTACCGACTCTGCCCCTTGCTTCGTTTTCTTCGTACCGGAGGGGAGAATGATGCTGAATGATGCAGAGTATCTTAGTTAAATTAATTTTTAGGTATATGTTAATTAGTTTGTTATAAATTTGTTATAGGATTCTAAAATATTCTTGATTTCTTTAGATTTCTCTTGCCAGCTTATAAGAATATGAGTTGTAAGAGGGAATGGCTTTGTGTTCTAGCTCTGAGGAGCTTTATTTGAAATGCTTCATCGAATGATCTCCCTACATCAATAATTTACTTATATATATATATATATATATATATATATATATATATATATATATATATATATATATATATATATATATATATATATATATATAATCTCACACACAAATAAAAAGGGCTCACAAGATACACAAGGAGCCAATTTGACCTAGCTAATATTGTTCAACATACAAGTTGATGTCATGTATAGTGCCTTCCCCTCAATTGAAGAAGGCCGACCTATAAAATTTGGATTGATGTTGATCTCCGAATGAAAAATATCATAGAAACATTAAGAGTAATGAAAAATATTAAAAATGTTGGTTGAAAGCTAGCAAAGGTGATTGGACAATGATGGCCCTTGACGTTGATGCAGATGAAGATAATCGAGAGAATGTAGATGTCAACCTTAGTTAACAAAAGATTATGATGGTTAAACATAGATTTAGAATTATTTAAATTAAAAAACTCTCTCCGCGAGAGAGAGAGAGAGAGAGAGAGAGAGAGAGAGAGAGAGAGAGAGAGAGAGAGAGATTTACTAGAGGAAGTTTGGATTGTCCTAGGCATAAATGAGGGAGCCATCCTGGCATCTATAATAAAAGCTTATTAAACATCAGTTGGGAAGAAGGTTGCTAGACATTAATAAGAAAGGCCAACTGAGCATCCATAATGAAGGTCACTTGCCACCAGTGAGGGATGTTTGTTAGGCATCAATGACTAAGGCTCACTTGCCATAACTATCGTCATGCATATATCCTTATCAAAGTTTAACACTCTAAAGAGATATAGCACTTGATGCACCAACTTTTCCCCCACCTTTTAATTCTCATCATCTATTTTTATTTTCTAATTTATACATTATTCTCTTTTGATTTAGGTGCCTTTAGTTTGGAAGAAAAAAAATGCTGAGTAAAATGGAAGATTGTGTAAAATGAATTTAAGTATTAATATTTGGATCGAACAAAGATAGCAAATGTTGGGTGGTGATCGACGATGAGCAACGATTGGTGGTGACAGAACGGGTGGTGGCGACTGTGTTGTGCATGCACACCGCAGTCGCAACAGCTTACTTAAAAATTTAACTAGATAGTGAATTTCAAATATTTTAAAATTTTACTTTATATTTCTTTTACTTTATACAAATTATCAAATATTTTTAAAACCCTTACATTACATCTTTTTCACTTCAAATTAAACGGCCCTTTGCTTGTCCAATAGTCCCTGAAATGGGGCCACCTTGTTGTCGTTTGACATAATAAGTTGTGTTGCGGGCTAGAATATACATGGCGATAGAGTTAGAAAATTTTCGTCTTAGCATTGTATGGATATCCAGCACGCAAACAGAAGAAAAATGTAACACTAGAATTTTTACCTTAAAACCTTGAAAAAGGGAAAAATCAAGGGGTCACACCCAGTTGAAAGGATTCCACTAGTGTTTGCTTAGATTACAAGTGGCTGACTCATTCCTGAAATTGAGGACGATCAGATTACAATAATCAAACCCGGGTTGAAATTCAATTACAAATGGAGATTGGAAATCCAACGATGTTTGGTAGTCAGGCCGAAATCAGGCTTCTATTGACGGTTAGGCAGAAATCTGGTGTTAGTCGGCCGTCAGGCAGAACTCCGGCGTCAGTCGGTGGTCGGGAAGAACTCTGACTTCAGTTAGTAGTCGGGCAGAACTCTGACGTCGGTCTGCTACCAGATGGAGGTCCGACGGTGGTCGAGGAGGAGTCGTGTGGTAAGAGAGCTCTCTTCCTTTTCTTCCTTCTCTTCTTGCTTCTTTGCTTCCTTCTCTTCTCTTCTTGCTTGGGTCCCCTCTCAAGAGAAATGATGGGTCTATTTATAGTTTTCTGAGAGTGGCATGACCAATAAATAGGAGGAAGATCAAGGGTAAATTGGGAGTGGTTTGAGTGGACAACCGATGTTGATTCCCTTGATCATGGATCGTTTACTAGACATTTGAATGTCTTAATGATATCAAAATTTGGCGATCTTGAGCTCATTGGATTCATCTCGTCAAGCCGCTCAATTCGACTATAAGCATGTCATTTTTGGAAACCGTTTGGTAATCCAAATTATGGTTTGAACCTTCAAAATGCGTCTCAGGTCTTTGATTTGCTCTCATTTGGGCTCGGATTGAGCCAAATTTGGTGTCGTTGGCTTCGTATTTTTGAGACATTCAATTTGACTATAAGTTTGCTGAAATCAGAATTCAGATGGTCTCTGATTTAATTTTTAAATTTTCTAACTTAAATTTGCTTTGAGATTCGTGCCCGATCAAGAAAATTCTTTGATGATATATCAAGTCGTATTTTTGTATGCATTAAAACAAGTAGGTTGGTTTTTGGAGAGGGATACATACAATAGTTTGATTTTTCTTGTTCTATCAACTTGCTCTTTGTTGGCTTTGTTGGAGTCCTATTGGAGATGAACTTTTCTTCTCCGATCCAACATTTTCTTGTTCAATAGGTTTGTTTTTGGAGAGGGATACATACAATAATTCAATTTTTCTTGTTCTATCAACTTGCTCTTTGTTGGATTTATTGGAGTTCTTTTGGAGATGAACTTTTCTTCTCCGATCCAACATTTTCTTGTTCATTTCTCCTTTATCAGAAGTCTTATCCATCCATGACGGGTTGCCTCTAGTGGCTGAAATGGACTGAAACAGTAAAACCCGTGTTGATCAGACCACCGGTCCTAAATGACGCTCCAACCACCCACTATCCAGATTTACACATAGCTCCCTAACTCGTTCGTTTCCTCAAAATCGATGACAGAAGACGGAACACCCATTCGTTCTCTGGCCCCTGATCCCTCTGTCATTCTCTGATCATGGAACCCCGCTCCCGAACGAAGGACTCCAGCCACATACGAGCCCACTCTCGTCTTCGGTCATCCAGATCCCGCAGACCAGATCGACCTCCGGCCGACCACACCTGCGTGATCTGCCCTCCTGCTGCCTCCGACCCTGTTTTCGTTCACGACACCTCCTCAAGCCGAACTATCCCACAACCGAACCCGACTCTGCCGCACGTAGCTGTCACTACTGCTCCGGCCGCATCTCCCACACCTCACGCGAGCAAGCTCGACGTTCGACCACGATCTCCCCTCTACACTGAGCCGCGCAATCCAGGCCACCTACCATCCTCCTCCCTGCGACCGAACCTGTCCGACGTCACCCACACGAAGAGGGACCGAACCCTGTTCTATGCCCGAGCACCGATCGGCTGTCCGCTTGTCTTGTGCGAGAAAACCCAATACCTCTCGTTTGAAACAGTAAGCGAGAGGTAGGAGAAGAAGGGTATTTACATATAATAATAATAATAATAATAATAATAATAATAAAAGCATTGTTCGCCAAATTGGATAGTCGAATATGTCTACTGGGGTCGATTCTTCCCTTGAAGCTCTTTATTGTCGATTTTGATCCGATCGAGCAGACTTAAAAGGGCAAGTGCTCTCCCAACCTTCCTGCTTGAGCAGGGGGCGCCGTAAGGCTGCCGAAATGCCGGAGAAATGCCAAATTATAAACATGTGTTCGAAGGCAGATACCGAGGTCGATTCGCTCCCTCAAAACTCTCGATCATTGATTTTAATCCGATCGAGTGGACTAGAAAGGGAAAGTGCCTTTCCCATGATCCTCTTGTGGGAAGGGGATGTTGTGAGGTTGTCGAAATGACGCCAGTAGATTGTCAAATATTCTTTGGAGAGTATTTGGATAAAATTAATAATCAAATACTTAATTCAATTAGATTGAAGCTACGAGCACTACTACTAACAAAACCATCGTAAACTATTGAAAGCTAGGGTAGAAAGCACTGGTATCAGGCGATATGGTGTGTAACTACTCTAAAGCTAGTCTAATAGGTAACTACTAGCTAAAACAGGATAAATCTCAATTAAATTAATGCACATAACCTCCCAAAAGGAGTTAAGAACCCTCCTAAGGAGAGCAACAAATCCTCCAAAGGGGAGTAATCAACCCCATTCCAAACAAACTAAGGGAAGCTTCTAATTGAAGCACACAGGCTACTTCTAATAGAAATCATAAGACCCACTCAAATGCAAAATTTCATGTCTACTATCAAAACACCACTCAACAATATCTCTGCAACCCAAGTTTAGTAGGCCATCTTTAATACAGGCTGTAAGATCTGCTACATGGGCTACGTCTAATAGAAGCAGTAAGACCCACACATTAGGGGAAGTCTCTAGGTAAAAGTAACCTAACCCTAAATCCCAACTACACTAGCTACTTCTAAACAAAGCCGTAAAACCCACTACATTGGCTACTTCTAAAGGAAGCTGTATGACCTACTATACAGGCTACTTTCAATGAAAGCCGTAAGTCCCGACCCAAATCCAAATTACATGTAACTCCTAAATGGGGCCTTAAAACCTAATCTAAGTCTAAACTACAAACAACACCTAAATGAGGTCGTAAGACCTAACCTAAATCTAAACTATGGGCAACTCCCAAGAGGAGCTGCAGGTCCCAACCTAGGGGTATCAATTTTTGACACGACCCGAAATCCAACCCGGACCCAATCCAAAAAAATTCGGGTTTGGGTCAAACTGTTTGTAAAATGGGTCGGGTCCGGGTTCGGATTTTTGACCCGTTTGAAAAACGGGTCAGGTTTGGGTTGACCCGGAAACCCGCGGATCAACCCGAATTGACCCGGATCGAGTCGCGTCTCGCATCAATTGCGTCGCATCTCGCATCCCTCGATCGCTTCGGCCTGTCGTCGTCCCGGTTATGCTTTAATTGATCGCACTCGCACAAGGAGTAGCGGAATCGCATCCTGCGAGCTGCCACTGCCGTCGTCTCGCATGGCCGAACTCGTGCCGCCTTGGTCGTGGTCTCGTACCGACTGTAGCGCCGCCCTACCAGCCCTGGCGCCTTCCCTGCACGTGGCTCAATGCTGTGTCGCTGCCCAGCTTGGCATCTTCCCCGCACTTGTGCACGCAGTAGCGAACTCGCGTCCGACGCTGACTCGTGTTCGGACTTAGCCCACGGCACCCGGGTTAGCGGGTCAGGTTAGGTCAACCCGATAATCCGACGGGTCGGGTTCGGGTGGACAAACTTTGACCTGTTTGCAAAAATAGGTCGGGTTCGGGTCAACCCGTTTAAGCTCGTGTCAGTTCGGGTTGGACCCGAACCCAACCTGTTGACCCGAATTGACACCCCTATCCCTACCTAAACCAAATCAACCTATATATATCCACTTCAGTTTACTCGGGATCCCTGAGAGAAGGTAACTCATGGTTACTAATCAGATTCCTTGGACATTACAATCAATGATTGTTAGTGTTGGTAGACTGAAACCTACTGCATACCCGGGATATTAGAACCATGGGATCTTGATCGGGTTTACCTCCATCCCCCACAACCAAAATTAAAATTTTTGCACATCTAAGCATCGATTCATTCTTAATCGAGAGTTCTCTTCCACGTGTTAGGAAGGTGTTGACCTCTGGATAAATGACCAAAACAAGCAAAAAAAATTGAGAAGGAGATTTGCATACCTCGGACTATTGAAGGAATCCCGCGAATCCCGCCGATGTTCTGCTCTGCTTCGCGATCAAATCCCGTAAACCCCATGACCCTGCCTCGATCCTCCTCCTAGCCGAGTCATTAAAATGAGATGAATCAGCCACTACTTCTCCTCCCACGCAAAAGCCCCGATCTCTTTGATCTCTCCCATTCGTTTCTCCCACAACACGCAGAGGTCCCGACTCCAACGAGCAAAGTTCACCTTCGATCTTTACCTCTACCTTCCCTACCGACTGCTTTCCCGCAAGCTTCCTCTCTGACTCCACCTCACACGAAAAGCTCTCCCGTCGCTACTCCCGATCTCAGCAAACCTCATATCCGTCAACACCTCTGCTCCATACCCTGATCTCCACCCTAGCCGAGACTTCCTCCCTTAGCCGACCACAGCCCGATCTCCATCTATCCGGCCGTAAAGCTCCTTGTCCTAGAGCCTGTCGCCATTTCCTTCAGACCCGACGCCGAACCCACGATCGCAAACCTCGCTGAGTCCAAATCCCAGCCGGTCGAACCCCTAGCCTTCTGCGACAGAGCTCCCATCGCTGCCCCCGACCCGAAGCCTCCCTCTCTATCTTTTGATTCATTCAATCCAGAGAGAGAGAGAGAGAGGGAGAGAGAGAAGAAAGCTCTCTTCCTGCCTCAACAGGAGCCTTGCCCGACCTCTTCAAACTTCCGATCCCACACCTCCTCCCACTGCCGAAGCTCACCCACGATCAAGACTTGACTACCTGCGACTCCTGCAGCAACTGAAGCCGACGCCTCCTCTTTGTGACCTAGCCGAGTCCATAAGCTAGTTCAAGATTAGGTTTATATTAATGATGTTTATCTAATACTATTGTTCGTATTAATCTATATTCATATATATATATATATATATATATATATATATATATATATATATATATATATATATATATATATATATATATATATATATATATATATATATATATATATATGTATTTAATATATATATACATATAGTTTAAAAAAAAAAGATGGTGAGATGTTTCCAAAAAAGGGAGAAGCAAAAAAAAAAAAAGAAAAAAAAAAGAGAAAAGAGAAAAAAAAAAAAAGAAGAAACAAAAAAATGAAATGAAAATGTCTCTTGCCTCGATTAATGTGCAAACATCACCTCGACGCTCGCAAAGGTATAATTTTCTAACTCAGATTCTCGCTCTCGAAGTTCGCGGCGGACCGGAAAACCGCCTATACACGCTTTCATAAGCGTGGTGGGATGGGACCCCGGTGCGGCGCCTACAACGAGGTGGGTAATCACCTCAAAATCCTATCCTCGGCGTTCGTGTCGAGCCGGCAAACCGCCTATACACGCTTTCATAAGCGTGGTGGGAAGGGAACCCGGTGCGACACCTACGACGAGGCGGGTAGGCCCTATACACGCTTTTCTTAGCGTGGTGGGGACGATCTTAAGTACCCGCTCGCGGGGAAACAAAATGCTTTTCTTTTTCAGGTACGTCGAAGACCCATACACGCTTTCTTAAGCGTGGTGGGGGATTGAAGACTTTACATGACCGCGGTGTCCTCGAAAGAGGGCATCTACCATACACGCTTTCTTAAGCGTGGTGGGAAAGGCCCAGTTTTCCGTTATTTCCCCTAAACAGGGGAGATGCCGGAATGCTGCCGAAATTTCGGGTGATCATATGACTGTACTTGGACTTATTTGAGCTCAAAGGAAGAGGACCAGGACTTGTGCTTTGAACTTGAATGAACACAAATGAACCTAAACTGAACAAACATTTTAAATCGAAATCAAATGAATTTTAATTGGTACAAATCACAATGAACTATATATCAGACTTGATTTGAACTTGCAAAGGACAACAAGGACTTGTGTTTTGAACTCAAGTGAACCAGTTGAGGACCAAAGGTTGAACTCAATGTGACTACGAGGGACCCAACTAAACTGCAAAAGATTTGAATGTGAACACAATTCGAACTTAAACATTAACTTGAGACTAATTGGAATATTAATCAAGCATAATTTGGACATGATTTGAACTCAAGTGAGGATTTGATTCAAGTCTACATTCAAATCAACTTGAACATGAAATCGATCCTGCAAAGACTCCAGAAGGCTTTAAACCAAAAAGTGAACATGCAATTGAACTTTTAAGGATCGCAGGAGACTTAAATGAGTTTGAACTCAGGATTCGGATTCAAAGGACTTGAATCATACGCAAGAGAACTTGAACTTGGATTTGAACCAAGTGCAAGGGACTTTGAGCTTGAATGTGAACATACACAAGGAGATTAATAATGCTTAAAACAAGAGTATAGCTCGCAAGGTAATATGCTTTGAATTAGATGCAGGTGAACATGTGTGTAATGATGGAAGCATAAAGGATATCATTCATGTGAATGATGATGATTAGTCCACAATATTCATCTCCAACATATGACTGAGTGACTTAGAATGATTGCAGAAAACTACAAGGATGCGCAATGAATGCAATAACATCTTCATCATCAACAATAATTCAGCATGCAATGAATGATGTCAATTTCTACAATGACAGATGTAGTAGACTCTTACAATAGTTTCTGCAATATTAGATGCATCGTACCTGCAAGCAACGTAATGAACATGATGATTCGCTATCCATCATACACGATGAATATAGTAGGTCCACAAGCAAAGCAAGAGGACAGTGAAAACAACCACTGGATTGTTATGTATACAAAAGAGCACAAGCAAACACTTCAAAAGACTGGTGATGCATATGGTGAATCTTTCATTAGTGATGAAAGATAAGAGATCAATGGGAAAACCATAGACCAGCAATGGAGATCAGAAATAATGTGTGGCATGATCTCATACAAGCTGTAAGCTACCCTCAAGGAAAAGTGTTGAACAGTTACAAGCAGAAGCATATGATATGCAGCGAATACAAATACCTATGAGTCATCGTAGAAGATTCATCGTGCACTCGATATGTCATCTACACGACAAATACAAAAGAGAATTGTGGCAAATATGAACTCCCACAAAAAGCTGTAGAATATCCTGCCCAATGCGTTGTCCACAAGCAAAGTGCAAAGTGACTACATCAAATGCAAATGCATACGAGTTGCTACAGGAAATTCGTTGTGCATACAATAAATTATATATGAATGAATATTAAAGATCTGCAATACATACAAGTTCCCTACAAATATAGATGTACGCACAACATGTCACTTGTGGGTAGATGCAGAAAGACTTCAGTAAATGCAGTATCCTGAAGTCAATTCCAATCTATGAATGAAAATATCTACCTGCCTACCAGCAACAGTTGTAGAGATCGTACGACGCCACGCCACCGAATCTGCAACCTTCGTACAAGTAGACAGAAGGCGTGTGTATAAGCTTCCAAGAAGAATGCTGCATTCAAATGGCGGTCATCCGCGCAACCAAGCAACAACAAACATTCTAAAATACCCCCGCACATGCACTTTAATTTGTATACACTTAGGTACACATAAGGGGATGTATTATAAACCCGCATGGGCCCCAGCGAGCGTGTTATTGATTCACACGTAACGTCCAGGGATGCTGCGCGGGTTGACAAATCTGAACCCGATCCTCATAGAGCAAGTAAATAGGAGTTGACGAGGTTCAATAAATAATTATAAAATGCCCCCAAACACCTGCATGGGCCCCGGCGAGCGTGTTATTGGTACACACGTGACGTCTAGGGATGCTGCGTGGGTTAATCAGTGAATTCTAGTTCGAGCCCGATCCTCCTATACGGGTAGATAGGAGTCGACACGACTCGAACCATTAAATAAATATGCGGTCGTGAGATCGACCGAGATATTTATTTTATACATTCATATTAGGCCTTCAAGGTCTATAATCAAGAGAATTCACTAACAAAGGTCCAAAGCATACAAAACCCGATCCTCTATCGACCAGTAGATAGAGTCGACAGGGTCCAATCAATAAAATATGAATGACCCCACACCCCGATGATGGCCGTGTTGAATGTATATCTCAACCGGAAGGGTTCACAAATACTTTCAAATGCCATCCCAAATCTTATGAAAATCTCAAACTCCAAACAATTCCAAAGTCCAAAAAATATTTGAAATTGAAATTAAACCATCAATCACTTAAAGCAAAACCCATCCATTCTCCGCAACAGTTTGCCGAGGTGGACAAATATGAAAATAACTGTAGCTCACAAAGAGCTAATGCCTGGTCGAAAATATCACTATGATCCATTCTCAAACAATCTCCTGCCAGCAAGGACGTGGTACGAGTCCTCTAACCGGCAGTTTCGCCGCCAAATGGCACTGCAGGATAAACGGTTATGACTCGGGGCCCTTTGAACCAGGTGGTCGCCGCCAAATGGCACCATTATATTATGGTTATGGCCAGAGCCCGTATGCTCCCCAATGGCATCAAATCCTTGAGATATGAATCAATAGGATATGATCGATAGGGCACAAAGCCCTCTGTTAGCTAAGGTGGATTCAAATTTGTCCCCTTAGACAAATATTTCACCCCAGGTCTACAAGGTACCCTTGGACGAAGCAACCCATGGCTGCCGACAAGGATCCTTCTGTCAGGTTGGGTCGACTACCTCCTCTGACTAAGTAGACCAGAGACCACGATGGCCCGGGACGACGGAACCATGGGATCTTGATCGGGTCTATCATCCATTCCCCCACCATCTGCTTTAAGTGCAAGAGGGTGAAATTTCAATTTTAAATATCAAGTCTTCAAACTTTCCTATACCTTAAACCAATGCTGCTACTATATGTCAGATGCACATATCTCCTACGTATCTGATTGACGACTAGCCTTAATCGAAAGTTCTCTCTCGTTACCGGGAGGGGTAATTAACTATAGGGGCTTGTGCCTATAGGAAACCAGAACTCAGATCATAAAGTCCTCGCAAAATGAGGGCGAAATCTCTGGGTAGTGTCTTATCTACTATCTCATCTGCCTTCCAAAATTTACCTCGGAACTTAATTCGTTAAAACTCCCCCCTCGAAAAACAAAAAGTCGGGCGGAGGCCGGGGCCGAATTTTCTGAGCCCACAGATTTCTGGCGACTCCGCTGGGGAATGGTTTCCCTTTCCATCTTTGGCTAGTCATCTCAGTGCTACAGTAGCAGCTATTCTCAGCTCAGAATTCAAAGTTTCGAATCTTTCAAAAGCGATCTTTTAATGGATCAAAATTTCTGAATATTCTAAGAATGATCATTCAAACAAATTTATCAAGATAACGTATTTAGCAGTATTTTAAATTTATATTATTTGAATTCGCTCGCTAATGTTATCTATTTTTGTTTTCTATTCTGTGCAAGTCTCTGCATTTTTGAAAGTGTGGGGTGATGTATCAAATTTTGATCACTAACCCTTACCTTTCATTTATGCAGATGGATCTACAGAACACACCAATGACTGTCCAGCTGGGATAAGGAGCCAGGATCCAACTGGCGAACGCTATCATTGAGACAGGGAATGCTGGAGCTACCATCCAGTTTGGTAGCATTGACTTCCCTGCTGTTATTGAAAGGGCCACCGCCATTCCTACGAATGGCAGAAATACTGAAGGGCCTGCTAGGAGGCCACACTCTGCTGAAACTACCACTCGTCGTGTGCACCTGCCGGCACAACGACTTGCTGCTGCTGAAAATCCTCGTGGAAGGATCTCTGTGTTTGAACAGCTGTCGCAGCCATAAATTCCGGCCACCAAAAGGGTTGTAGCCGGAGGAAGGATCTCCGTGGTGACGACAAACACCACACATCTGCCAACCGGGTTACCTGCACCCGTGAAGAATACTTCTGAAGCTTCCTCATCTGGAGGAAAACTGACCAGGAGACAGAGGAGGAAACTGAATGCTGAGCTCCGGGCTCAGCAACAATTCTCAACTCATCCCTCAAATCTGTCGGCCCAAGAGCTAGAAGCAAACATTCCTACCCGGAATGGGTTCACAAATTTGAAGTGGGTTAAGAGGAACAGCTCAACTGGGGAGCTGAAAAAGTCGTTCTGGGACCGACAGCCTGAAGTCCCACCTCCTCAAAAGAAGAAGGAGCCTGAAACTCTCTCAGCTCGAGTCTACAGAGTCCTGAAGACCGTGAAGGAGAGAGGACTGAAAAGGAGAAGGTACCAGCGGCCACTAAGGGTCGAAGCCAGGAGAACTCCACCAAGAGAGCGCCTGTCTCTTACTGTGGAGAGAAAGGAAAGAAAATACACCCCGCACGGTGAACATCGGGGTGTGAAACCTGAACCACACATTCAGGGATCCACCGCCGAAAGGTCCCGGTGGAAGGGAAAACAAATCTGGAGGCCAAGGCCTCGCAGAGAAGAAAAGAACGAAAGAAAGACTGATCTGGGCGTGACATCCGGTACTGCTTCCCGGAGATCCGCCCCCAGTTACAAACAACATCAAAAGTGGGTCCAAAAGAAGGCCCACGATGATGCTCCTCCCGACGGTAGACAGCTTGGAGAATCCTCCAAGGGATCCCGTCGCTCACCAACTCCTCCCAAGGAAGAGTCTAACTTCGACCGTAGCCCACGGGTCGAAGAGATCTTCCTGCCTAACCAAGAACCGGAGATCCAGTGGCGCCGCCGCTCGGAGATCCGAGTACTAGAAGAAGGAGAAGAAGATACGGGAGAAAAAAATATTGAAGAATACATGGAAGAAAATCTAGAAGAAAATATGGAATACATAGAAGAAGACTTGGAAGAGGTAAATAACACCTTGGACATGGAAGTGGTCTACATGGTGAGACACATCAATGTCGAAGAGGAGGCCTACTACGACGATGATGAAGATGACGATCGTTGGCAACCACCGCCTAGACAAGTATATCGGCGCCGCCATGAAGCCGGGTCCACCACTGGCAGAGGTGTCCATTCCCAAGAAGAGCGAGAAGAGGCTGAGGATAATCCCTTTGCTGACGAGAACGTCACGCTCGCAGAAATGCAGAGACAAATGAAACGTCAAATGAGGGCCAAGGATAGGGAAATCTCTCAGTTGCATGAGAAAATGACAGAGATGATGACCCAAATGACGGCAATGATGCAGATCATGCAGAGAAATGCTGCAGTTGGTTCTATGCCCAATCCTCCCCTGATCCTCCAAACTTCCAAGTTCCGCAAGTCTCAGGAGTACGGGACACTCCTGAAGGTGGCCACGAGGCTCAGAATACCACTCGTCAGCCCACCCCGCAGAACATCGCAAGTACTTCCGAGCCTGTGACTGCTGCGCAGCTTGAAGGGATCATTACAGAGAGGATCAGGGCTATTATAGCCATTGATCAGGCAGAAAAATTAGTGGGTAAAGGTCGCCCATACCCGGCAGAGTATGATCAGGTGCCATACCCGAAGGGATATTCTGTGCCAAAATTCAATACTTTTGACGGCAACAAAAATTCCAGACAGCACCTGGCGCAGTTCAAATCCACCTGCGGGAATACTGGAGGGAATGATGCTCTACTCTTCCGATAATTCGTTAGCAGTTTGACAGCAGCTGCTTTCGAATGGTACGCCGAACTACCAAATGACTCTGTAAAGACATTTGCAGAGTTAGAAAATATGTTCGTGAAGAGATTTGCCAGTGCGACCGAGAAAATAACGATCGCTGACCTTGCTCTGAATAAGAGAAAGAAGGAAGAATCAGTGACCAAATATATCACTCGTTGGCGTAACTTGAGCATGAAATGTGAGCAGTAGCTAGAAGAAGAACATGCCGTACAGTTGTTAATGGGAAACATTGATGACAAGATGCAACCATTCCTGTGCATGGCTACAATCACCACATTTCAAGACCTACTGGATAGGGTGGCGAAGTTTGAGAAATTAAACCTATCAAAATCAGAAAACTATTCTGATAAGCCTAAGAAGACTAAAGCCTCAGGTGCTAGAAGAGGTGAGGCTGACTCCATATTTTTCTCCAGAGCTGATAAGGAGAAACAGATGACGTATAACGTAGACAAAGGCAAGCAGCCGATGCTATATCAAGAAAAGCCTAAGCAAGTCTACAACCCTAACCCCCAGCCGAAGCTGATACTCGGGGGTAATGATAAACCACGAAATTATCAGGGCGGTGGAGAACGCCCGAGGCAAACAACGGGAACTGGTGATCGAACGTTCCCCTCCCTCAAAGATAAAATGAACAAGGAATATTCATTCAAGAGGGAAAGTGTCGCCAAGTTATTTCGACAAGCATTGAAAGCGGGTTTAGAACTTCCAGAGTGCAAGAGACCCGAGGAGTCAAAACATAGTGGCGACCCAAACTATTGCCCATATCATCGGGTGATGAGTCATCCAATTGAAGATTGCTATGTCTTCAAGGATTGGCTTGAAAGAAAATATCGAAGGGGAGAGCTCACATTGTCCGACAACGTGCTGACTCATCCCAAAAAAGAATCAACTCGGGTAGTTACGACTTCTTCCGTACCCCCGATTGAAGAAAGGAGAAAAGGGAAGAAGCCGATTCAAGAAGAACAGTGGGAGACTGTGGTCTCTAAGAAAACTGTGAAAATGTTGAAACAGCTTGAAGAAGTTCCATGTGTAAAATGGAAATCTCCCACTGAGCCGGTGATAGACCCCAAGGCTCTGCCCGTGGTGCGAGCGTCTGCTTCTAAACAGTTTCCCAACCAAGTTGGAACTTCAAAGTCTGGAAAGAAAAAGTCCTCCAAGAAGAAGACAAAACTGAAGAAGCACAAGGAAAAGAAAACAGCAACCCAAAGGGTTATAGATAGTCTGGATGAATACTACCAGACCGCGAGGCGTCCTATTAAGCTTGCTGACTTTATGTCAGAGCTCAAGATTGACGAAGCAGAAGAGGCTGATGAGGATCCTCTTCCCACAGAAGTCTGTCGGGTCATTTCAGCAACGCCAATAACTCTGACAAAAGAAAAATATGTCAGAGAGATGATCGTTGAAACCTGTCTGGCAACATCGTCAATGGACTACAGCTCAGAGGAGGATCTGCATTTTCCAAAGACAGATGAATCTGATTCCGATATAGCGTCGCAGATAGGACATGTAAATCTGAGAGGTGATTCTGAGTCAACGAATGAATCCCTAGACGCGACGATGGCAGACTCTGAAGAAAATGCACCGTCAAATGAGTCTGATCCAGAAGAGATCGCTCAAGTGCAGCTGAAAAGTGGCAAGATACTACCACCTCCGCCAAAGAAAGGAATATCCAATAAGGATAAGGGAAAAGAGATAGTTGTCAACGAAGACATTATCTCTGAGGATCCCAAGAAGAAACATACTCCAGTTAAAGGAATAGATTATAATATCTTATCCCATCTGAGGAAGATCCCTGCCCAGCTCAGCATATACGACGCTCTGGTGATGTCCAAGGATCTTCGGGAGACTTTGATTCAGGCTCTCAAAGACCCCGAAAGATATGAGGCGTACTTCGCTGAGCGCAACCTGACTGAGGTCCTGCAAGCTCGAAATGAACCGTTCATCACTTTTACTGAGGACAACATGATGCTTGGGACGGCAGACCACAATCGACCTCTGTATGTTACTGCAGAGAGTGACGATTTGGTAATCAGTCGAATTCTGATCGACCCTGGATCCTCCATCAACCTCATGAGCTTAAAAGCGCTAAGTTCGTTGTGCCTCAACGTAGAGCACCTCGGGCCAGATAAGCTTATGGTACATGGCTTTAACGAAAAAGGGCAGAAAACCCTTGGATCGTTTATGCTCCATATTGTATTTGGAGAATTCCATACAGAAGCTAAATTTCATGTGATTGATGCGGACACTTCATTCAAGGCGCTCCTGGGTCGCCCCTGGTTGCATGAGTATGGCATCATCCCATCAACACTACACCAGTGCATGAAATACCTTAGGGATGGGGAAGAATTCAGGATCTCTGGTGATATTCAGCCCTTTGCAGTCCATGAAGCGACAGTCTATGAAGATGCGCAGTACTTTATGCCAAAGAAGCAAAAGTTATCAAGCTCTCTAAAGGCTCAAGCATCTAACCCAAAGAGTGCAAAGCAACCTGAACAGAAAGGTGAGAGGAAGCAGGTGGGGAGAAAGAAGGCAACGCCGACTCTTCCCAAAGAAGCTACCACTGCCACTTCTAAAGAAAGAAAATGTGTACCTCACCTTGGGAGCGACACAGATGAAGATAATGTCACCCCTACAAAATCCCAGAGGGTATGTCGTTCGATGGACGAATGGAGTAGGGAGTTCGCATATTCAAATGATGACTATGACTACGACTCTATCTATATGAACACGGTACAAGAGATATTCTCTAGAAAAATAGATAGCCTGTCAATCTCAGATAGCGTGCTCGTAGTCACTCGTATTCCCCTACAGTATTTTAAAGAAATAATTCAACGAGATGTGCATAAAGTTGAAGAACTTGTAACCCTTTATCTGCCTCCAATCAGAAAGGGGATCGAGTCAGGGAATATATTCTACTCCGTAGGAAAGGATGAAGAAGTGAATCGTGATTGGGACCATGTCTTCATCGATTCTGAAGAATTACTACCTACGAGACTACCTAGGTTTAATACCAAAGGCATTCAAAGAATGTTGCGAAAGTGGATCAATGTTCCAACCCCCAAACGACAACTTCGTATGTGCCTAAGTCTCTGGTATGGAAGGAATCCACGTCCAATGCGGCGGAAGGAGATGAATTCATATAAAGGTATTGGATTCGTCAGGCGAAAATGCATCCGGAAGGAGACTTGCCGAGCCATCACTTGTAGGGAAGTTGAATTCAATGATGTTCCTGATGAAGAGGTCTATGAAGCTGAGGATTACGATGATCAGCCTCTAGAGGCCAAGCCTGCACCAGAAGAGCTTGAAGATGGTGGACAGGCAGCCACTATGGACGAGCTAAAAGAAGTCAACTTGAGAACCGAGGATGACCCTCGCCCAACATTCATTAGTTCCCTTCTGCCAGAAGATCAAGTGGAAGAGATAAAAGAACTCCTCTGTGAATTCAGGGATTGCTTTGCCTGGACATATGCTGAAATGCCTGGCTTATCCCCTGAGGTAGCAGTTCACAGGTTGGCAATCAAACCAGATGTGACACCAGTCAAACAAGCTCCGAGAAGAATGAGATTGGAGATTGAAGAACAGGTGATTGCTGAAACCAAAAAGCTCATAGAAGCGGGCTTCATTCGTGAAGAGAAATACGCTGACTGGATCGCCAATATCGTCCCGGTGAAAAAGAAGAATGGACAGATTCGTATCTGTATCGACTTTCGGGACCTCAACAAGGCATGTCCAAAAGATGACTTTCCACTTCCTGTATCCGAACTCCTGGTAGACAACACGTCAAACTATGACATGTTCTCGTTTATGGATGGATCGTCAGGATACAACCAGATCAAGATGGCTCCTGAGGATGAAAAGCATACATCATTCAGAACGCCCATCGGCATTTTCTGTTACACGGTCATGCCCTTCGGTTTGAAGAACGCCGGTGCCACTTACCAGCGGGCAATGACCCATATCTTTGATGAATTAATACATCAGAAGGTCGAATGCTATGTAGATGACCTGGTCGTTAAGAGCATGGACCGAAAAGATCATTTAAACGACCTGAGGATCGTATTTGAAAGAATCAGAAAATTTGACTTGAAGATGAATCCTCTCAAATGTGCTTTCAGGGTCTCCTCGGGCAAATTTCTCGGGTATGTCGTTCGTCACCGAGGCATAGAAGTTGATCCCAATAAAATCAAGGCGATTATAGAGATGCCACCGCCAAGAAGCCTCCGTCAACTCCGCTCCTTGTAAGGGCAGTTGGCTTTCATTCGGCGGTTCATATCAAATCTATCGGGTAGGTGCCAGCCATTTTCAAAATTGATGAAGAAAGACATTCGATTCAAGTGGGATGAAGAATGTCAAGAAGCTTTTGATAGCATCAAAAGATACCTGTTAAATTCGCCCATTCTCGCAGCGCCAATTCCGGGGAAGCCTCTTATACTATATACAGCGGCACTAGAAGAGTCCCTCGGAGCGTTACTGGCTCAGCACAATGAGGAAGGAAAAGAGAATGCACTCTACTACATCAGTCGGAGATTAATCGGAGCAGAGATACGATATTCTCCAATTGAGAAACATTGTCTGGCATTGATCTTTGCAGTCCAGAAACTTCGCCACTACATGTTATCTCATAAAATCACCTTGATATCAAGGATCGATCCGCTGAAGTTCTTGATGACAAGACTAGCGTTGACAGGTCGTTTGGCAAGGTGGGCAGTACTATTACTGCAATTTGATATAGTGTACATGCCACAGAAAGCAGTAAAGGGACAAGCTTTGGCAGATTTCCTCGCCGCACATCCAATCCCAGCTGACTCTCCGCTCAATGATGATTTGCCAGATGAACAAATCATGCAAGTTGATGAAGAAGAAAAGGTACCGTTTTGGGAGATGTACTTTGATGGGGCATCGTCTATCAAGTCTCCCAAACCTCCAAATCTTGCAAAGGCCCAAGCTGGCATCGGTCTAGTCTTTATAGAACCCGAGGGAGGCATAATGAGATTCTCGTTCAGTCTAACTGAACCTCGGACCAATAATGAAGCCGAATACGAAGCTCTAATAGCAGGACTGGAGATTGCAATTGATATCCAAATCACAGATCTTCAAATTTTTGGTGATTCTCAACTTGTGATAAATCAAGTCCTGGGCATTTACAAGATTTGCAAGCTTGAATTGGCCCATTATCACCGACGAGCTCTTGAGCTTCTAAAACAAATACCGAATGTCAGGATGACTCAAGTTCCTCAAGGACAGAACGCAAAAGCAGATTGTCTAGCTAAACTGGCCAAGGAGCTTGCAAATGAGGATAAGAGGCCACCTATATTCATTGCGGTTGAAAACCGCCGAGTCTTAGAGCCAGCAACCCTACAATTCCCGCAGGCAGAGGGAATACCAGGTTCAAGCCAACAGGATGCAACCCCGGTTGATCCTCAACCTCCCCAACAAATCACTATTAAAAATCAACCAGGGGAACGTCCAGCAGTAAAAAGACGAAGAACTGGTAGATTCTCAGAGTCGTGGTTGGATTGCCTAGATGTTGAAGTCGAAGACGATTGGAGGCAACCATTCGTCGACTACTTCAAAGAAAGCAAACTTCCAACAGATAAATCTCTGGCTGCACAAATTAGAAAAAGAGCATTACGATACGCATTTGTCAATGACACGTTGTATCGGCGGGCTTTTGATCAAATGTGGCTAAGGTGCCTAGGGACTAAGGAAGCTGATAAAGTGGTGACAGAAGTTCACGAAGGACTCTGTGGAGCACACCAGTCAGGTCCCAAGATGGCCGCTAAAATTAAAAGAATGGGTTATTACTGGCCTACGATGGTGAGAGATTGTATCAACCACGCTAAGAAGTGCCACGAATGTCAGATTCATGGTGATGTTATTCATCAACCACCAAATCCATTGCACCCAACAATCGCATCCTGGCCATTTGAATGTTGGGGCACTGACATAATTGGGCCAATAGATCCGCCGTCATCGGCAGGGCACCGCTTTATTCTGGCAGCAACAGACTATTTTTCTAAATGGGCAGAAGCAGCTCCATTCAGGGAAGTCACGTCCGAGCACGTGATCAATTTCTTTACCCACAATGTCGTCTACAGATTCGATGTACCACGCCGAGTGATCTCAGACAATGGCACGGCGTTCAAAAGCACGAAAATCTACAAGTTTGTAGATCGTCACAAGATTGACTGGCGGTACTCGTCTATATATAACCCAAGAGCCAATGGTCTGGCTGAGGCCTTCAATAAGACGTTAGTGAAGTTGTTGAAGAAGATCCTCACCAAGAATAAAAAAGAATGGCATACAAAGATGGCAGAAGCATTGTGGGCGTATCGTACGACCTACAAAACACCAACTAAAGCCACTCCCTACTCACTAGTGTTCGGAGCTGAAGCCGTTTTGCCACTAGAAGTTGAATTACCGTCTCTTCGGGTCGCTATCCAGAATGAGCTTACTCAAGAGCAGAATGCTCGCCTAAGAATTGAGGAGCTCGATGCACTCGACGAAGTCAGGTTGCAAGCCCAACAGAACTTAGAAATCTACCGAGGAAGGATGGCAAAATCATTTGATCGGATGGTGCGCCCTCGATCCTTTCAAGAAGGGGAATTGGTCCTGGTGCTGAGAAGACCAATCATCCCACACCGAAGAATTGGTGGCAAGTTTGTGTCCAACTGGGAAGGCCCATTCGTCATCGAGAAGGCGTACCAAGGAGGAGCCTACCAGCTTATCGATCTGCACGGTCAGAGGCCTATGCCGCCAATCAACGGTCGACATCTGAAGAAGTATCATGCATAAGATTGCCCGAAGAAGTGTTATATTTAATGTATTGTGTATTTCATGCATATTTATACACTTTACATTTTACAATTTTGAAATTCTCTTGTGTTGCAAGAATGCATTTTAAAATCACCCTGCAGGCAGGGGGCATTTTAAATATTTATTTGGGTTCGACATCGTGCATGCGTCGAGATCCCCAAATAAATATTTAAAATCACAAAATCTAAAAATTATTCTATTCTGAAATGTCCCTGCGAGATAGGGGGCATTTTAAATATTTATTCGGGTCGACATTCGCGCTGCATGCCGAGATCCCCGAATAAATATTTAAAATAACCAACGCAAATATGCTTTCATATTGAAGAATACAACGAATTCTTTTCAAAGTATATGCAGGTGAGCTTCAAAAGATCGAGACACCACCTCCTCCAACAAACCAAAATTTCAAAGGTCAGAAAGAGACTTTTGCAACTACACACTCTAACAAATTGAGCCAGAACAATCTGAAGTCTTTCAGCAGCCTGAAGCTTAAGGTTCGAGTGGGTGTAAGAGGTCGGATCCAACACGCCCAAATATGGCCGGATCGCTGGCAGCTCCGTCTACTCAACACGCCATAAGAAAGGTCGTAGTAGCGGAACCCCCACTTCGTCAACCCGTCAGTAGGGACTGTAGGAAGTACGAAGGCAAATTTGACTCGATAAGTTCAAGTGATCGTAGTCTACAAATTCTCCTAATTGACCGGAGAATCAAGGTTCCATTGGGAAGGAGAAACCTCGAGCAACTATCAAATTCGCGTAGGCTCTAAATCTTCAACCACAAAGGAAGACTCAAAATCTCTCAACTTCAACAAAATTAGCATTGGGAAGCACATTTCCCCTAGCTCAAGTCTGAAGCCTGAATGAGTGTAAGAGGTCGGATCCAACACGCCTAAATTTGGCCGGATCGCTGGCAGCTCCATCTACTCAACACGCCATAAGAAAGGCCGTAGTAGAGGAACCCCCATCTCAACAACCAGAGGACGAAGAGCTGTCAAATCCCAGCTCGCCCAATCTGATGAACTCAAGTGACTCAGATTAAAGTCTCCTCAAGTGGTTAAGGATCAAGATACTACTCATTCGGTACTATCAAATGAATCCAAAACTTGCAAATCCTTCAATAAATCCATAAAGCACAAAGCTAGGATCGAAGGAATTTTTCTTCAACAAGTCCACTAAAGCACAAAGCAAAGGACCGAAGAAAATATCCCAAAGTTCATGAGGAGCCTAAGGCTGAACTAAGAGGATTCTGTCATCAACAAGTCCGTTATGCACAAAGCTCTGGATCGATGACTTCTCGCCAACGACCTAATACATCTAGGTCATCGACATCTACCCCTTCATCAAGCTCGCCAAAGCTAGAAGCACAGGGCAGAAGGTACAAAAATTACCTGACAAGTCAGTAAGGATAAATCAGGTAACCCTCCATCAATGTCCGCCGCACAAAGCACAGGGCAGAAGGAATCAAAATCTCAGGAAAACTAAAGCTACAAAAAGAGGTATCCCGAATGACATCTACAAATGTCCCTAAAGACTGGGGGCATTTTAAATATTTATTTGGGTCGACATCGCGCCGCATGCCGAGATCCCCAAATAAATATTTAAAATTTCTTGCCGAAATACAGTTAAAGGAGGGAAGAATAGAAGAGTCTCCATAAACTGAATGTGCCATCAGCAAAAATACAATCTGAGCAAAATTTAATCAGTAAAAGTGATCGAAATATTGCATCTATACATGAGGATGGCAAAGAAGAATGTTGAGCATATACAGAAAGTCCTAAAACTAAAGTGATAGTGGTGTTAAAAGAGAACAAATGATGGTGATTCTATCCACCATCGTCAATCTACAAAATGATGCTCTAGAGACCTAAGTAAAAAGTGCCCTGTCACTATCCCATGAATCTCTACTTGACCAAGAGCAAATATATCAACTATACTGAAGATTACCAGAGATAGGCTTTTGGAGATCCACTAAATGAAAATCTTAGTGTGATATCCAAGAAAATTTTTGGAGATCCACTAAATAAAAACTTTTGTGTGACATCTAGAGCAAAATACCTGGAGATCCATAGGGTCAATCAGCTTGCAACAAACGTGGTTTGCTCTAGACACATACCACATTTGTTGGGGGGCATTTGTTGACCTCTGGATAAATGACCAAAACAAGCAAAAAAAATTGAGAAGGAGATTTGCATACCTCGGACTATTGAAGGAATCCCGCGAATCCCGCCGATGTTCTGCTCTGCTTCGCGATCAAATCCCGTAAACCCCGTGACCCTGCCTCGATCCTCCTCCTAGCCGAGTCATTAAAATGAGATGAATCAGCCACTACTTCTCCTCCCACGCAAAAGCCCCGATCTCTTTGATCTCTCCCATTCGTTTCTCCCACAACACGCAGAGGTCCCGACTCCAACGAGCAAAGTTCACCTTCGATCTTTACCTCTACCTTCCCTACCGACTGCTTTCCCGCAAGCTTCCTCTCCGACTCCACCTCACACGAAAAGCTCTCCCGTCGCTACTCCCGATCTCAGCAAACCTCATATCCGTCAACACCTCTGCTCCATACCCTGATCTCCACCCTAGCCGAGACTTCCTCCCTTAGCCGACCACAGCCCGATCTCCATCTATCCGGCCGTAAAGCTCCTTGTCCTAGAGCCTGTCGCCATTTCCTTCAGACCCGACGCCGAACCCACGATCGCAAACTTCGCTGAGTCCAAATCCCAGCCGGTCGAACCCCTAGCCTTCTGCGACAGAGCTCCCGTCGCTGCCCCCGACCCGAAGCCTCCCTCTCTATCTTTTGATTCATTCAATCCAGAGAGAGAGAGAGAGAGAGAGGGAGAGAGAGAAGAAAGCTCTCTTCCTGCCTCAACAGGAGCCTTGCCCGACCTCTTCAAACTTCCGATCCCACACCTCCTCCCACTGCCGAAGCTCACCCACGATCAAGACTTGACTACCTGCGACTCCTGCAGCAACTGAAGCCGACGCCTCCTCTTTGTGACCTAGCCGAGTCCATAAGCTAGTTCAAGATTAGGTTTATATTAATGATGTTTATCTAATACTATTGTTCGTATTAATCTATATTCATATATATATATATATATATATATAAGTTATATATTATATAGATGTATTAATATGTGATTAGCTATATATATATATATATATATATATATATATATATATATATATATATATTTAATATATATATACATATAGTTTAAAAAAAAAAGATGGTGAGATGTTTCAAAAAAAGGGAGAAGCAAAAAAAAAAAAAAGAAAAAAAAAAGAGAAAAGAGAAAAAAAAAAGAAAAAAAAAGAAACAAAAAAATGAAATGAAAATGTCTCTTGCCTCGATTAATGTGCAAACATCACCTCGACGCTCGCAAAGGTATAATTTTCTAACTCAGATTCTCGCTCTCGAAGTTCGCGGCGGACCGGAAAACCGCCTATACACGCTTTCATAAGCGTGGGGGATGGGACCCCGGTGCGGCGCCTACAACGAGGTGGGTAATCACCTCAAAATCCTATCCTCGGCGTTCGTGTCGAGCCGGCAAACCGCCTATACACGCTTTCATAAGCGTGGTGGGAAGGGAACCCGGTGCGACACCTACGACGAGGCGGGTAGGCCCTATACACGCTTTTCTTAGCGTGGTGGGGACGATCTTAAGTACCCGCTCGCGGGGAAATAAAATGCTTTTCTTTTTCAGGTACGTCGAAGACCCATACACGCTTTCTTAAGCGTGGTGGGGGATTGAAGACTTTACATGGCCACGGTGTCCTCGAAAGAGGGCATCTACCATACACGCTTTCTTAAGCGTGGTGGGAAAGGCCCAGTTTTCCGTTATTTCCCCTAAACGGGGGAGATGCCGGAATGCTGCCGAAATTTTGGGTGATCATATGACTGTACTTGGACTTATTTGAGCTCAAAGGAAGAGGACCAGGACTTGTGCTTTGAACTTGAATGAACACAAATGAACCTAAACTGAACAAACATTTTAAATCGAAATCAAATGAATTTTAATTGGTGCAAATCACAATGAACTATATATCAGACTTGATTTGAACTTGCAAAGGACAACAAGGACTTGTGTTTTGAACTCAAGTGAACCAGTTGAGGACCAAAGGTTAACTCAATGTGACTACGAGGGACCCAACTAAACTGCAAAAGATTTGAATGTGAACACAATTCGAACTTAAACATTAACTTGAGACTAATTGGGATATTAATCAAGCATAATTTGGACATGATTTGAACTCAAGTGAGGATTTGATTCAAGTCTACATTCAAATCAACTTGAACATGAAATCGATCCTGCAAAGACTCCAGAAGGCTTTAAACCAAAAAGTGAACATGCAATTGAACTTTTAAGGATCGCAGGAGACTTAAATGAGTTTGAACTCAGGATTCGACTCAAAGGACTTGAATCATATGCAAGAGAACTTGAACTTGGATTTGAACCAAGTGCAAGGGACTTTGAGCTTGAATGTGAACATACACAAGGAGCTTAATAATGCTTAAAACAAGAGTATAGCTCGCAAGGTAATATGCTTTGAATTAGATGCAGGTGAACATGTGTGTAATGATGGAAGCATAAAGGATATCATTCATGTGAATGATGATGATTAGTCCACAATATTCATCTCCAACATATGACTGAGTGACTTAGAATGATTGCAGAAAACTACAAGGATGCGCAATGAATGCAATAACATCTTCATCATCAACAATAATTCAGCATGCAATGAATGATGTCAATTTCTACAATGACAGATGTAGTAGACTCTTACAATAGTTTCTGCAATATTAGATGCATCGTACCTGCAAGCAACGTAATGAACATGATGATTCGCTATCCATCATACACGATGAATATAGTAGGTCCACAAGCAAAGCAAGAGGACAGTGAAAACAACCACTGGATTGTTATGTATACAAAAGAGCACAAGCAAACACATCAAAAGACTGGTGATGCATATGGTGAATCTTTCATTAGTGATGAAAGATAAGAGATCAATGGGAAAACCATAGACCAGCAATGGAGATCAGAAATAATGTGTGGCATGATCTCATACAAGCTGTAAGCTACCCTCAAGGAAAAGTATTGAACAGTTACAAGCAGAAGCATATGATATGCAGCGAATACAAATACCTATGAGTCATCGTAGAAGATTCGTCGTGCACTCGATATGTCATCTACACGACAAATACAAAAGAGAATTGTGGCAAATATGAACTCCCACAAAAAGCTGTAGAATATCCTGCCCAATGCGTTGTCCACAAGCAAAGTGCAAAGTGACTACATCAAATGCAAATGCATACGAGTTGCTACAGGAAATTCGTTGTGCATACAATAAATTATATATGAATGAATATTAAAGATCTGCAATACATACAAGTTCCCTACAAATATAGATGTACGCACAACATGTCACTCGTGGGTAGATGCAGAAAGACTTCAGTAAATGCAGTATCCTGAAGTCAATTCCAATCTATGAATGAAAATATCTACCTGCCTACCAGCAACAGTTGTAGAGATCGTACGACGCCACGCCACCGAATCTGCAACCTTCGTACAAGCAGACAGAAGGCGTGTGTATAAGCTTCCAAGAAGAATGCTGCATTCAAATGGCGGTCATCCGCGCAACCAAGCAACAACAAACATTCTAAAATACCCCCGCACATGCACTTTAATTTGTATACACTTAGGTACACATAAGGGGATGTATTATAAACCCGCATGGGCCCCAGCGAGCGTGTTATTTATTCACACGTAACGTCCAGGGATGCTGCGCGGGTTGACAAATCTGAACCCGATCCTCCTAGAGCAAGTAAATAGGAGTTGACGAGGTTCAATAAATAATTATAAAATGCCCCCAAACACCTGCATGGACCCCGGCGAGCGTGTTATTGGTACACACGTGACGTCTAGGGATGCTGCGTGGGTTAATCAGTGAATTCTAGTTCGAGCCCGATTCTCCTATACGGGTAGATAGGAGTCGACACGACTCGAACCATTAAATAAATATGTGGTCGTGAGATCGACCGAGATATTTATTTTATACATTCATATTAGGCCTTCAAGGTCTATAATCAAGAGAATTCACTAACAAAGGTCCAAAGCCTACAAAACCCGATCCTCTATCGACCAGTAGATAGAGTCGACAGGGTCCAATCAATAAAATATGAATGACCCCACACCCCGATGATGGCCGTGTTGAATGTATATCTCAACCGGAAGGGTTCACAAATACTTTCAAATGCCATCCCAAATCTTATGAAAATCTCAAACTCCAAACAATTCCAAAGTCCAAAAAATATTTGAAATTGAAATTAAACCATCAATCACTTAAAGCAAAACCCATCCATTCTCCGCAACAGTTTGCCGAGGTGGACAAATATGAAAATAACTGTAGCTCACAAAGAGCTAATGCCTGGTCGAAAATATCACTATGATCCATTCTCAAACAATCTCCTGCCAGCAAGGACGTGGTACGAGTCCTCTAACCGGCAGTTTCGCCGCCAAATGGCACTGCAGGATAAACGGTTATGACTCGGGGCCCTCTGAACCAGGTGGTCGCCGCCAAATGGCACCATTATATTATGGTTATGGCCAGAGCCCGTATGCTCCCCAATGGCATCAAATCCTTGAGATATGAATCAATAGGATATGATCGATAGGGCACAAAGCCCTCTATTAGCTAAGGTGGATTCAAATTTGTCCCCTTAGACAAATATTTCACCCCAGGTCTACAAGGTACCCTTGGACGAAGCAACCCATGGCTGCCGACAAGGATCCTTCTGTCAGGTTGGGTCGACTACCTCCTCTGACTAAGTAGACCAGGGACCACGATGGCCCGGGACGACGGAACCATGGGATCTTGATCGGGTCTATCATCCATTCCCCCACCATCTGCTTTAAGTGCAAGAGGGTGAAATTTCAATTTTAAATATCAAGTCTTCAAACTTTCCTATACCTTAAACCAATGCTGCTACTATATGCCAGATGCACATATCTCCTACGTATCTGATTGACGACTAGCCTTAATCGAAAGTTCTCTCTCGTTACCGGGAGGGGTAATTAACTATAGGGGCTTGCGCCTATAGGAAACCAGAACTCAGATCATAAAGTCCTCGCAAAATGAGGGCGAAATCTCTGGGTAGTGTCTTATCTACTATCTCATCTGCCTTCCAAAATTTACCTCGGAACTTAATTCGTTAAAACTCCCCCCTCGAAAAACAAAAAGTCGGGCGGAGGCCGGGGCCGAATTTTCGGAGCCCACAAAAGGTTAATTAACTATTGAGGGCTTGCGCTCATAGGAAGTAGAACTTCTGAACTAAATAAATCCTGATGCCAATCATCAAAATTTGGTTAATTTAAAATCCAATCTATCTCGGGAAAAATGGGGCCTTAAGCTTGCGAAAGTAGGGTTCGTGTAGTAGCGTCATCTTTTCCTAAGCGAACAACCCGGTCTATGACCATTTAGACCAATTCGAGTTCATTTGAGTTTCAATACAAGGCAAATTTATTGAAAATTATTGTAAGAAATTTGAGATTGAATTTATCTTTAGATCAAATGGATGCCTTGGCAATTTTATTGGCTAATACAATAGTGATCTAAGGAAAATGACGACCTGTGCAAGCTCTTCCTTGCGGAAGAAGACATGAATTATTACAAAACAGCGGTGAATTCCAGAGAAAATAAGACCAATTGACTGCATCATCATCAAATGAGTTGCGATTAAGGCTTTGTTTGGGACGGCTTTCTTACTGCTTCTTAAAGCAGCTTTTTAGTACACAAATTTTAATTTTTGTACTAGAAAGCTGCTTTAAGAAGCAGTAAGAAAGCCGTCCCAAATGAAGCCTAAGAAGCAACTTAGGTTATACTAAATGAACAAGAAGATGAATACAACTAAGTTCTAAAAAGCTCCAAGCAGTGTTCCTGATCCAAATTCCGTGCCCAAAACTTTTTGTAATACTCATCATAGGTATAGCTCCTGTAGATCGCCGGCGAGTCCTCGGCTATGAGCTGCTTTGCTGGTGCAATCACTGAACTGTTACATGGGCAGAGGAAGGAAGCCACTGACAACCTCTCCTTCTCTGAATTCACCACTGCTCTATGCCAAACACTTTTGTACTTACCATTGCTCAAGGCCTGAAATATGCAACACAATCACTAATTTCCTATAACTTAATAAAAGGCTTATGAAGAATTTGATGTAATTTGTTTGCCATTATCAAATTTGAATTTGCGATCACTAAATCAATATCTTGAGGTTTGTTTGGTTGAAAGATTTAGCTATGATTTAGACAAATCTTATCAGACAGTTTTTTGAGCCATATAAATTCTACTACTTTTAAAATTCCATTTTAAACTAAATTATAGGAGATATAGGATTTAAAATATTTACATTACTTCTCTCTATTGCGCCTCTTCTTCTCCTTCATTGCAATTCTTAATCTTGAAAATATTCATCTAATTATTAGACGTTACTCAGATTTGAAGCTGGATTACCTGCAATTGATCGCCTATGTTGATGACAAATGCATTGGGATGGGGACTGACAGCGATCCACTTGCCGGCTCTGAGGACTTGCAGGCCAGCAACTTGTGGGTCTTGGAGCAAGATGGTGAGGGCGTTGGGATCAGTATGGGAAGGGAGACCATATGTGAGCTCAGGTTCAGGGCAAGGAGGGTAATAGTTTATAGCCATGTGTTGCTCTTGTTCGCCAAGCACTTCCTTGATATAGTCCTGCTCCAGGCCAAGGCTCAGAGATATAAAATCGAGGAGGTAGAAGCCAAGTCTGCGCACTTCCGTGCAGTATTTGCTCACCACGTCCCTGAAAGAAAGTTTTGAAAATTGGAGTTTCTCCTTGAACTTCTATTAAGATATGTAGATGCAATTACTATCAGGATATGGTAATTTAAATAGAACCAGAAGATAACATCAGTGAATAATTTCTTTTAACAGAAAATTTAAATATATTTTTTAACTTTTGTCTATTTATCTATCATGTTCTAATACAACTTTTATAAGAAATTCTTATGATTTTTTTCCCTACTTAGTTGGATCTACAACTTTTTTACCTTTCAAAGATTTATATCCCCACAGACGATCAAAACTTCCTTCATAGTTCATAGCATGGTTCAAAATTTGAGACTTCGATTTTTCTTCTCTATCAGTAGAATACCGTCGTTCTGTTAGTCTTAGATTTTGATTTTTCTAATACAAAAATTTTAAATTTTTTACTAAAAAGCTGCTTTCAGAAGCAATAAAAAAACTGTCCCAAACGAAATCTTACAAATACCTCCTTAAAAAGTCATAGCTTATTCATAATATTTCATCAATCAAAATTATCAAGTAAACGTTGTGACATAACACTAGTGAATTCTATATTAGAGCTGATGCCTACATACTGAAAATGGCGATTATCTTTTAATATAATCAAAACAATCGGTTGAGCAAGTTGTTACGTGGCTGATTGATGATTAAACAATACTCTTAAAAAGGTTCTTCACTAATTTCAATAATAATAAAATAATAGATGATCTTGATTATTTAAGATGTCGGAGCGGAAAAAGCTGACTTTACTCGGTTTGCTATTCAATTAAATGCTCTGCTGACGACCTCTGTGAATATTTTTATAAGCATGTGACTCCACATGCTTGCTCTCAGCTTTTTCTGAAGTCTACATAGCTTCAGTACTCGTTACTTGATTTCATTTGTTTCCTTTGATGCTCACAATACTAACACGTTTAGATCAGACACAGAGGTCATCTTGGTCTGTTGGTTGAAAGCTTAGACTATCAACTAAGAGGTTTTAAATTCTTGGACACAAAAGAAATAAAATTTGTAAAACATGTAAAGACACTATGTACAGGAGCAGAAAAAACAACAAAGAAGAACTCGTGGTTTTCTTGGAGGAATACTTTTCCTTTGGGCCTAACAGAACAGTGAAGATAATGGCAAATTATTCTGTGTGGACATCGGATGTGTCCGGAAACCAATAAAAATACGCCACGTCACACAAAAAATGTACCGGCGCTCAATACCGCTCGGTACCGAACTCGGTACTGCTCGGTACCGGACGGGAAGAACCGTCCGATATCCGCACAGAATAATCTCTCGAAGACAATAGCCATGGTTGATACAATACTGATGCAGTGGTTGTTGCAACGAAGCATCAACAGTACTTAAAGGAACTGAACAAATGCTATCCCTGTTCCTATGGACTCTCAAAAACCAGATGGCAAGACATTTGGCTAAATGTATAAACTCTTTTAGCTTTTCAGTGTTTCATTGCCCTATTCAATTTTATAAGGATTAATTGCTAAGTTAGTTCTGTAGTGAATTAAAACCTTGATTTTATCAAAGCTTCTGTCCTTTGTAACCTGTTCATTTTCCTTGGATATTATAAATCTTCCAAGCTTTTGTCCTTTGGAACCTTGAATTCTACTGAAATAGTTTAAAAAAGTGGAACAACATGATTTGTGCTCCCTTTGAATCAAGTGCTTGGAGCCAACTCCACCGGCTTGGATTCTTCCGGTGATTTATTACTTCAGGAAGTTTCCTACAGTACTGTTGTCCATATGTAAACAAATGGTGAGCTTCTCGAGTTTTCTTTGATTGTATAAAATTTGTCATTATGTTAGTTGAGGTCATCAAAAAATAAATCTGCTTGTTCTAATTGGAGGAATCCGATTCCAAATTTTGCTCCATATGCTAATCAATTTATATAACCACATACGAAGAAAACAACAAAATATTGAACCATTCACAATCTGCCAACGATTTGACCTCGGCGAGTAAACTAGACGAATTAGAACAAGCAGCTGAGAATCAGAACCTGAAGGCCAAAGGCTTGGAAGGCCAGACCGCTAAGTACTCCTCAAGGGGATGACAGTGAAGCCGGAGATAATCCCTCCAGTTATGCACCGTCTCCTTCTTCACATTGAAGCTTGTCGACAGCCGAACCTTCTTCGCCGGATCGTCGGAATAGAGTCTTAACTTCTCCTCCGCCGGAAGGTGGAAGAATTCGTTCCCAATGGCTCGCATCTGCTGAATCAATTCGGCTGAAATACCATGGTTCACTACCTGATCAATTAGAAGAACCCATCAGTGTCACGCAATTATAGAGGCAGGAAATGGGGATTTTAGAAGGGAGGGAGAACCTGGAATAAACCATAAGATTGGCAGGCTTGACCTACTTGGGCAACGATTAGGGATTTATCAGGGGATCCGAGATCAACGATGGGGATGTTTCCGTCGATCTCGACGGCGGCCAAGTTCGGTCGCTGGGACGCCGGCCGGATGTAGGACTCTGGTACGGATTCGAGAGGCCGGCCGACGGAGAGGAGGAGATCCGCCATAGATGGTAGAGGGGACTGAGGAAGAAAGTGAGGGCGGGAGATTGGAAGCTGTCGATTTGATCAGGGCTATATAAAACGAACTGAAAGTTTTGGAGCTTTGGCGCATTCCATTAACGGCAGTCTCATCACCGAAAGACTTCTGGACTTAGTCGTTTTGCTGACGGCAGCTTCATGACGTCAGTTGTTAAAGGTCACACTTCAACATTTTTTTTCCCTAAATGTGTATTTGTGAGCTATAAAAAATGTGGCTTGAATTAAATTTAATATTTAAAAAGAAATAATCTTCTCCTTTAATCATTAGGTCATAAATCTTTTTACACTCATATTTATATTATTAAGACTAGAATGCTTCTTCATCTACAAATTATTTTTATGTAATATATAAACTCTAAATATATTAATAGATGATGATCATTATTGATTTTTATAAGATATTTTATATATAATTTTAATCATCATAAGGATAGTATGATTGATCATACATCAATTATGAAAGAGGGCTTCTTTTGAATGAGTACTACAAGTTGGATAGTTGTTGGGTATCTCTAGATAGGCACATCTTATGCTTACTGGTTTACCGTGTTGAGTGCTATTGAAGGGAGTAATTAGAGGACTTTGCCATGATTGTTTCTCTTTGCAGAACTTACGAACCAGTTATTGTGATGAGAATTGGTGGATTAGGTTTAGAGAATTGAAGTGATCGATTGGTGGGTGGGAGTCTTTTCTAAGATAATTAGAAAAACATGGCTTAATTTGGAGGAGTTAGGTTAAGGCGGGACTAAGATTTATGGAGTTTTGATGGTGGGCCAACATACTTCTTGCAATCTATTCATAATGAGAAATCCAAACTTCTACCAAATGGACCTTTCTCTCTAGAAATCCAAATCTAATAAATTTATAATAGATTTGAAGGAGATGATGTCTACTTTAATTATGGATAGTTTGGTAATGATTGTGAATGATTTGGTAGGGCTCTTGTATTTTGGAAGTAAGATTTCTTAGTTCTGTTCAGAACTAACTAATGTTTGGAATTTAATTGTGATCTTCTATAGATCAACTGAAATTCAATATTTCTACTTGGAATAGTTCAAGGACACTCCTTAGATATGATTTAGAAGAGTTGAATTTTTTTTTGTGAAATTGTAACTTTTTTGTGAATTAATATAGTGAACTGGAAACTTTTTATATGAAAGGAATAGCAAACATGTAACTTAACTATGACTATTTTGTTCTATAGAAATTTGATTAGAATAACCTCAAATAAATTTAGGATTATTGAAGTTGAGGATATGGACAAGTGATCTGGAGATTTTAGTGAAGTTTAATGGGTTTTGGGTTGGTTAATTGCTTGTAAGAATAAATCTAGTCCAACAAAACAAAAGGACTTTATCGGCCCTTACAATGGGATTTGCCTTGAATTTTGAGGGATGAAAATAGATTTTTAATTTTCTTATGATGGATTATAAATTCATGAATAAAACTACAGAAGATTGTAATAAAAAAGTGCAGAATAACAAAACTCTACTCACCAAAGCAGAGGGTTCAAGAGGATCACCAAATTATCTTGGCTTGGATGACCACCAATTCACCTTATGAATTCTTTCCAAAGTGTGTTAAATGACTAAAAGCCCTTCATTTCATAAAATGGGGTTCCTATACAGCTCACACAACTTAAAAGACACGTCTCTTGGCGTTCAAATTCAAACCTTGGAGGGAGTAGGTGTGGAGGCAAGTCGACCCCCTTTGCTTCCTTTGACTTAATCTAAATGTAGATTTCTCTTGACCTCTTGTACACAGATTAATGTCATTGAGTAGTACTTTGACAAATAATCTTAAATAGATAAAAAATCCTAAGTGAATTTTCTTGACCTTTTTCACATTTGTTACTATCATTAAGTAATAATATGAAAAATAGCTCCGGATAGGCCAAAGTTCAAACATCCTTCTTGGATTTCTCTTGAACTCTTTCATACATGTTAACATTATGGAGTAACACTATGATAAACAATATTACAATTTTAATAGATTTCTCTTGACCTCTTTCATACAGGTTAGCATCGTTAAATAACACTATCGAATACTATTCTAAAAATAAACTCAAATATGTCAAACATCGATTGTGAGTTTCCCTTGACCTTTTTCACATAGGTTAAAATCAATCAAGCACGACGGATAAATAATTTTGAATAGATCAAATATTCTTGGTGGAGTTCTCTCAATAACTTCCACTATAGGTTAGGATGACATTTTATTCTAACAACCTAAGAATGATTTTTTCTGAATGATTCTCTATGACCATCCTTAGTATATACATATAAGTTGCTTATTTAAAATTAGATTAACGATAAAGCCAGTCGTTATCATGAAAGAACATCAAATATGCTTATATATAAAAGAAAAGATATGTAAAATAACTAAAAAGACTTAGTCCCCTACGAGATGTTAGAGTATTTCATCTCTGTTATTAAAAAAATTAAAATTTTATTAGCTATCATCATTACTTCTAATCAGTTATTTTAAAACATCAGGCAAGCATGTATATTATATGAAGAAATATATAATTGTGAGATATACAAATAACAAGTATTATGTAAATATTATATACAAAACTACTAAATATACATGATATCAACATCACAAGAGATTTTATAAAGTCTTCTACAACATTAAAACTCTTCCCTCAATTTCTAATAGCCAATGTTTTTCTCATGAAGTTTATTATAGCTTTCAAAAAAGTTTTGTTAGGACCACAACATGTCTCAAATGATTCCAATGGCATTAAAGCTAATGCCTATACTTGCTATCACCAATGTTAATGTTTTTTTTCCGAGAGAAGACTAGATCCTCATAATAGTGATTGCAAACCTTGATCACCTCAAAATTTGATCCATTAGACAAGGACATTTGTCACCTTTGTCAAGGGTAGAATGGAACTTCATAGTAGGAGTGCGGGCGTTAATCGCCTCCAAACCCATTTCATTTGATGAGAATAGTCAACATCTTTTCATGGAAGGATCATAACCTCATCTTACGGAGTATTGCATCCAGGCCTGATCCGTCCAATAGGGATGGTTAACATCTTTTTCAAGAGAAGATCATAACCTCTCCATAGGGACTACATGCATAGACTACCTCTAAACCAAATCCATCTAAAAAGGACAATCAAGTATTTAAAAAAAACAAAAAAAAACTTATTTTTTCAATAGAAGTCTAAAGCCTCACCATAGATTTAAGTGCCTCCAAACACTTTCAGTATGATGATGATAGTGAAAACTTTTTTTAAAGGAAAGATCAAAGCCTTGCCATAAAGAGTATAGGCCTCCAATCACCTCCAAACCTAATTTTTCTAACAAAGATAGTCAATATATTTTTGAAGGGAAGACTAGAGCCTTGTTGTAAAGATTATGGGTCATAACTGTGAAGCCCCTTAAGTAGAAAGAAGTTAAATTCTTAAATATCGATACGCATTTTGGTGTAATAGTTTTAATTTCATTAAGAAACTCTGGGGTTGAGCATGCTTGTGTTGGATTAATATTTTGATGGGTGACCTCCTAGGAAGTTACATAAACGAGATAAAATCGTGAGGCCATTAGCTAGACCAAAAAAGATAATACCTATATAATTAAGAGTTTGAGTTGTTACAAAGTGGTATCAGAGCAATAAACCAACTAGAATATGGGAATTAAGTGTCATACATGATAAAGTGCTATGCCATGGGATACCACTTTTTGAACCTTATATGGGACAAAATGCTACATTGGGGAGCCATTGTCATGCCCCAAGATTTAAATTGAAAGAATTGTCTAATTTATTCTTTTAATCATCTAGAGCTTCTATAAATTATAAATATAAATTAATATATTCAATAAAAATAATTAAATATCATACAAATTAAAATATTTTATTATATTCATTCACAAAAATCACATTTATAATAACCAAGAGATCATTAATAATCAATAATCTATCTTAAGCTCCTGACTTTAAAATAAAATAAAATAAAATACTAACAAAAGAAGAAACCTGAAGATCTTAATTTGCCTCACTCCACAGAGTTCAGATCCCTTCCCTAACCTAAAATTAATAAAGCTGCATAATGAGCTTATAAGTCCTAACAGAAACTCCAAATTTGCTAAAACTTTTAATATAAGATTTAATGAATCAATATGCATGCTCATCTCAATCAATAGAATCAATATGTGTTTAATATCATCAATGATCAATCATCACTAGTATGATTTAATATGATCAATAATGATAAGTAAAAATCATCACACTTAAATCTATAAATCGACAACATGTGCGACAACATAAATACATCAGTAATTAATAAATTAATACTATAGATCATAAACATACATGTGTCAATATCATCAATCTTGTCCATCTTATCAATTATATATTATATAAAATCAATACATGTAACCATGTATATGCTATATATGCACACACAACTAATCTATCTATTAATGCATATATGTATGCATCAATATATGATTCGGTAAGGCTGAACATTAAGATTTAATGTGTTATTTTGATTTTTTTCATATGTATTCATTATATCATTATATCATCATTATTATCATTATCATTACATCATCTTTATTATTATTATTATTATTATTATTATTATTATTATTATTATTATATGTGACTTTCAATAAATCATTAAGGGTCATCATTCTCTGTCTACTGGCATAATTTGTCATTAGCTATTGGCTACAATTGGGATAATATTACAAACCATATTTAAAGATAAATCTGTCAGCTTATCCTCATGTGCAGGACATTAGATTTTAATAGTCAACCTGTATAAATTATAATGTTAACAACTATCATTCCTTGCTTGCATGCAAATATTACATTTCTCCTATATCTATTGTTTCAATCTCTTTTTAATATATGAAAAGATACATGAAATACTTAAATCTATAAAATACAAAAAATTAGTATATTAATCTATAGCTTCAGAAAATTATAACTTTCTATTTTACCTGATAAAATTCAATTATATTTCATTCAAAACATTTGTAAAATTCATATATATCGTATACGAAAAGTTACATGATAAAAATATGGTAAATAAAGAGAAAATACATTTTTATTAATTTAGGATTGATTAAATTCATCAAATTTAAAATTATTGAAAACTAAAATGGATTTGAGTTATATATAATGATCATAAGACTTTTCCTAACTGAAGTAAAGAATAAAAATGACCAAAATCTGGCTTTCTCTTTCTTGCCATGCTCCTCTTCCTCTCCCTTTCCCTCTCTTCTTCCATCCATGACAAGACACAAATGGGGAGGAGGAATGGCTGGAGGAGGTTGAAAGAGTGAATAGGTTGTTAGACCTATTAATTACGTTCCTAGGCTAACCAAGAGGGGGCGGGGGGGGGGGGGGGTGAATGGGTACTTTTTAAAAATCTCTTAGAATTTAAAAAAAAATTTATCACAATACAAAGCAGATCGTACTATACGATCACAATTCATACTGTACGAACAGAGTTAATTTTTGATGCTTTTCAACCACAGAAAAATAAAATGCAGTGTAGTAAGAAAATGCAGTAAGTAAAAAACAGAATAGATAACACCAGCTTTTATAGTGGTTCGATCAAACACGACCTACATCCACTCCGTAGAGACTCATTCTCTAGGTATTGCATAATATCAAAGTGACTCTCCTTTAGCCCTCACAGCAAGATGGAGAAGCCTTTACAAACTCTCTTCCACCAAATTTCGATGCGGCAGAGAACCAACGTCCTTTTTTACCCTCCTGGTGAAGGTAGAGAACCAACTCATCCTTTCACACCCTCTTGGTGTTAGCAGAGAACCAATCATCCTTTTTCACCCTCCAACTGATAACAGAGAACCGATCATCCTTTTTCACCCTCCAAGTGACGATAGAGAATCGAAAACCTCTCGAACAATTCTCTTGCAAGAGCCTCCAAGGAGATTAGGAAGATGCTTGAAGTACAAACACTGAGATCCTTACTATTGGATAACCTTATGAATCCCCTCATAATTTTCTATTCAAAGATCTCACTACACTCACTCTCAAACACTCTCCCAATCACTCTCCCTTTCACTCTCAAGAATAATTTTTGCAGAAGGATCTTTCTTCAAGTCAGTTTTAAGACCTTTAAGTACTTAGGACAAGAAAATCGTCCAAAAACTAAATATTTCAAGTTTCACGCATGCCGATCGTCCCGTACGATTGCACATCATATCGTACGAATAATTAAACAAATTAAACGATTCGTCTTGTACGATCTAGTACGAACCTAATTCAGAGCCGTTCGTACTGCATAGCCTTCTATATGAACTCTATTTCGTACTGTATTCAAAAAATGAACGATTCATCCCGTACAATCCTGTATGAACCTAATTCAGAGCAGTTCGTACTGCATAGCCTTCTGTATGAACCCTATTTTGTACTATATGAATAGTTCAAAAAATGAACGATTCATCCCGTACGATCTTGTACTAACCTAATTCCGAGCTGTTCGTACTACATAGCCTTTATTATGAATCCTATTTTGTAATGTACGAATAGTTTAAAAAATGAACGATTCGACCCGTACGATCCAGTATGAACCCAATTCAGAGCTGTTCGTACTGCATAGCCTTCTATACGAACCCTATTTCGTACTATACGAATAGTTCAAAAAATGAATGATTCGTACCGTACGATCTAGTACGAACCCAATTTAGAGCCGTTCGTACCGCAAATCCTTATGTACGAAGGTCATTTCATACTATACGAATTGGACTTAGAAAAATTTCCAGGCAGGCAGGTTCGTTGTGGAGGACAGACAAATACAGATCATCTCGTACGATCAGATTTTATACAGTACGATCAATTTAGAAATTTAAGTTTTCCACTCTCCCATTGTGTGTGTGCACGATTATTCAACTTACAATCACACTCTCTCAGACTCAATAAAAAGTACAGACTTCACTCACAATAGATATTAGTAAATGAACTTGAAGTCTTCAGCAGTCTAGAGTGTGAAATTCCTAAAAAATATATTAGTGCACACAAAAAGAAACTCCAATATTTGTTAGGAGAAGAATAAAAAAATAATAGGCTTGTTGATCTCATTTTTGTATGAGGTCAGTGGGACCAATCTAGACCTTAGGATCTTTCCAATCCTTAGGATTAATCTTGACCCTAGGATCAATTTGATCTTAGATCAATCCAAACTTTAATTTCAATCCAGATTCAAATCAATCCTGACTTAGATCAATCTAATTTCCAGACTATTCTAGATCTTAGGATCTTTCCTAGATTTTAGATCTTAGGATCATTCTAGACCTTAGGATCCTCCTAGAATTTAGATTTTAGGATTCTTCTAGATCCTAAGACTATTCTAGACTCTGGGCCCTAAGACTTCTAGATACTAAGATCTTCTTAGATTTCTAACCCTAGGATCTACCTAGATCTCAGATCTATTTAGACCCTAGGATCTTCCTAGAATCCAGACTTTAGGATCTATTCTAGATCCTAGGATTCCTTTAAGCTGATCTGGACCCCAGGACCTACTCTAAACCCTAGGATTCCTCTAGATCAATCTAAGCCTCAATTCAATCTAGACTTAATTCAAACCCTATCATTCAAGCTCAAAATCCAGCTCAAAACCAAAATTCTAATTTAAATTTAAAGTCTAAAGGTCTAAGTCCTAAAAGCCTTTTCCAGCAAATTTTTGAATACTTCAAAACCTAGTCAAATGACCTCTGATTCAAGATCTATCAGTTCCACACTGATGTGACATATCTCTAGAGGCAACACTCCAAATTTAAGCTCATTCTGAGGTCTCTAACCCCAGAAATTGAATTGAAATCCAAAGGCTGTAAAACCTTCAAATATTTATAGTCTATGCCACTAGACCTACCACCCAGTTGATTTTGATCATAGAGCTTTCTACAAAGCTCCAAATCACTTTCAAACCCTTGATTATGACTCATTGAGCAATAAACTGCATTTTGTTGGACTCAATTTGACCCCCAGTTGACCAAGGGTCAAAATGACCAAAATACCCCTTAAGGGTTCAAATGCACTTTTCAAACTATATGACCTCCAAATTGTTTGGAATCATTTTCAACAATTTTCAAATATCAAACCAAACCCATTAAACCTAAATCCAGACCCTGGGTCAATCTGGTTGACCAAGTCAACCTGGGTTGACCAAACAGGCCCTTTAGGGTCAAAACAGGTCATTTTGACCAAATGACCTCCTCAGACCTTGGGACCACTTCCATTGGTCTCCAAATGTCATTTCAAATCCGTTGAGCCCTTTTCCAGACCATGGACCTACCTGGTTGACCAAGTCAACCAGGGTTGACCTAAAAGGCCCATTAAGGGCCCAAATAGATCATTTTGACCAGATGACCTCCCCAGACCTTGAGACCACCACCAGTGGACTTAGAATGTCATTCTGAACTGGTTGGACCCAATTCTTGACCCTGGGTCAACCTGGTTGACCAAGTCAACACAGTTGACCCATTAGGCCTATTAAGGGCCTAAACAGGTCATTTGATCTAAATGACCCATTTAAACCCTGAAATCACCTCCACCAGATCCCTTTTGTCATTTCAAACATGTTGCACTTGGATCCACCCCTTGGGTCAACCTGGTTGACCAAGTCAACCTAGGTTGACCCAGGTGTTCATTAAGGGTATAAATGGGTTATTCCAACCCATTTGATCCAATCAAATCCCTTAAGTTATCAAACCCATCTCAAAACTTAAGTCAAATCTATTCAAACCTATTTGAGGTCAAATCATCTTAGGTTTGACTTGGTCAAACCTAATCCTTGATCAAACCTATAACTTTAGCCAAGTCTTGGCCATTTCAAACCCTTCAACCCTCATCAAGCTCTAAATCAATTCCTAACCATAGCTTAGGGATATCTTATCCATGAGCTAATCAAATCTAAGCAAAGTTGACCAAGTCAACTCAACTATGCTTGTCCAAACCATTTCAAATCTCCTCTAAATACTCAAAACCCAAGCCTTAATCATCAAATCCCTTCCAATCTTTTCCAAATCAGTACTTGAGACTATTTGATTGCCACCTTGGCAGTCAATTTGACTGTTGACTAGTCAAACTAGTCAATTGTTCATTAAAGTCACTTGAAATGGGCATTTTCTCTAAGTTCAAGTTAACCTACTCCATTTCAAATCCTTCCAGTAGCTTAAGTATACTCCAGAGACTTCTAAAATTTCCCTTAAGCCTTCTCTAATCCCTAATTCAAGCCTTAAGCAATCTAAGTGGTCCCAAGAGCCCATGTGAGCATAAAACCCACTTTCCACCTCATTGTCCTGGCTTCTGCCCTTCTAACCGTTTGAGACACCTGGCAAACATCAGGGGAGGCTGCCAAGTTAATCTCAAGCGTCCAAAACCTTCCAGAACTCTTGAATAGGGCAAAAATTCATAAGAGAATGGTCATTCTCAAGCAAGTTCTCTCTCTCTCTATCCCAGCCTCCTCAAGGCTATTTTTAATTTTGTTTGAGCTCAAAACTCTTCCCCCTTCGATTCCCCATCAAATCCAGCCACTAAAGTCTTGCCGGCGGTAAGATTTCTGGCGAACAGAAGCTTAATTCCGTCCAGCACTCATAATTCCTGATCTAGGGCTTATCAGGCCGCGCGTTCAAGAGGGAAAAGATTCGTGGACAGACTACAAGCTCAAAGAGCCAAAGAACGTCCGAATCCATTGAATGGATTAGGTAAAAAATTAAACCCTAGTTTTATACACATAGCGTTAAATAACTCTTTCAAAAGCATGTTTTAAAACATGAGATTAATTCCACACAGATGCTCTTCATGTAAGCACTCTCTGTTTAAAATTTCATGTTAATTGATTCAGTATTTTCAAAATACGAACTAAATATGTGTTTCTGGGGTGTCTACCGAGCTCTGCATGTTCTCTGCGTCATTTGAGCTGTTGATCTTTTTGATCAACGGCTCAGATCTCGCCGCTCTGTTCAAATCCGTAAGTTGTGGTTAGATCCAGTGGTTGATTTCCTGTCCGACGTGATCTTCTCCGTTCATTCAGAACAGCGGAGAATTAGACGGTGCTCGCGTGTGCTGACTCGGTTAAGTAGTAACCGTGTGGGGCCCGCCACCGGATAATCATTAGGCAATGATTGCGCCGCCGCGCAATCATTGCCTATGATTGATTTACCGCGTCCGCGGTTTTGTTGGACGAGTACTAGCGTGCCACGTGGCCTCTTCAGCTGCCGATTAAGATTTAATTAATCTTAATTAATTTTTAATCCTTTTTAAATCGCAAAGCTTTAAAAAATTATAATAAATTAAGCATTAATCCAAAAATTTAATGTAATATATCAAATCGTTTAGATTTTAATCCCCTTTAATTTAAAATTAAAAGCATTTAAGAATATTTAATATATATATTAATAATTTTAAAATATCAAAATTTGATATATTTTTAGTGTTAATTAATTAAAATAAATCAACTTAATTTCATAATTTCAAAATAAACTTATTTGAAAATTACTTTAAATCAGATAATATATTTCAAATATTTAAACCTTAGAAATTAAATTAAATTCAAAATATATTTATCTTAAGTATTTTAAATAGTTTCAATATTTAAATACTTAATATTAAATTAAATATCATATCAATTATTTTAAATTTAAATATTTTATTTTAAAATCATTTCAGAGCTCAATGGATCTCTCAAAATAATTTGACATGATTTTAAGTGTTTATATATATATATATATATATATATATATATATGTAGTTTTAAAATTATATTTTAAAATTTTATTTATGTTAAATTTTAAAGTTTGAGAGATCTCTTGAAATCTTAAGCATAGATCAAGCTTTATTGAATAGAATTGATGGGGAGTGTTGATTAATTAATGGAGAATTACTTTTTTAATTATCCATTAATTAATCTTACAATTAATCGAATTTGTTTTAACCTTTACATGCTTAAGGTACACACACCACCTAGCTTTAGGGCTCTCCTAGATCTAGGATTGATTGTTTGATATGTGTATTTGCATATGTTATGTCAAGGGTTAGTGACTTTGATTTGAACCCATTTAAACTTAGTATAATTAAGGACAATAATTAAGGACTCATTTAGAGAACTTAGAATATTTCTAATAATTAGGATACACATCCTATTAATTTAAAACTTTGAACACTTAAACATAGTGACACTCTCAGCTCATAGGAAAGTTCCCACTGAATTTTGAAATCATTAAGCCCCTTAATTAATTTAATCAAAATCAAAGCTTAATTAAGCCTTAAAAACTTCCAGAAATTATAATAAATCAAGTTTAAATCCACAAATTACATATAATATCTCCAACTGACCATAATTGAACCCTTAATCAGTGAAAAATAAAATCCCTTTTATTGGACTTTAAAATCAAGCTTAATTTAATTTTAATTGAAATTTAATATTTAATTAATTTAATTAATTAAAAATAATTAAAAATTCCAAAAATTTTCCAAACACTTGGAAATCACTCCTTAGGTCATTCATGACCTTTGGAGTTGATTTCAAGGAGTTTGGAGGTCATTTGGATTCAAATCACAAAAAAGGGCTTTAATTAATTAAAATTTGAAAATTTAATAAATAGTCAAAACTTCAAAAATTCATAACTAATTCAAATGAACTCCAAATTGAACAAACTCAAAGGCATACAACTCATATTAAGGTCTAATATTTATTAAAAAGGTTAAGTTTCCATAAATCAATAAAATTTGAAAAAGTCAACTTTTGGTTAAACCTAATTCAAAATCAAGTCAAAACTTCAAACTTTCATAATAAAATCTAGAAAAATTCAATTTCAGCGTACTTACTGTCTAACTGATCATATTAAGGTCTAGTATTTTAATAAAATATTAAATTTCCAAAAAATACTTTAAATCAAAAAGTCAACTTTTGACCCTTAAATTAAATGATTAAAATAATCCAGAAAATTCCAAAATTCAATAAATCATTCAAAATTCCAAAAAACATCAACTTAACTTTAAAATCTGCAATCAACCAACCTTAATTAAAATTTATCAACTCTCAAACCCTTAATTAAACTTAAAGCACTTAATTATACCGGGTACCACTAGGTAACCCAGGCCTATGAGGCTATTAAGTTAGCCCCAATGAAGGTGAAATAAACTTCACGGCCTCGGTGTGCAACAAAGGTGGTATCCAATAAATAATCAAAATCAATTTTAAAATTAATTTTAAATCATTAAGACTTAAACTTCAATTAAAATCTCCCTCAAGCCTTTCAACCAACCAGAACTTTAAATAACTTCAATCAAGTGCCTATCAAAGCCACACAGCCTCCTACACACACTTTAGATGGTTTGCTAGGACTACCAACTCTAGTCTTAGGTTAGGCCGGTGTTTACTTTTCTACTACTTGCGTGTGCCGGGTTTTCTGTGGTTTTCATTGCATGCTGGTTGCTAGATTTAAGTAATTGATATTGATGTGATTGTTTATTTATTTACTGTATTCTGTGTTGATTTGATTGTGCGTTAGACCTACCCTTAGGTTAGAAATGATTTATACTAATTCAATCTTATGCATGTGGCCATGCTCATACAGGGCATAAATTGAAGGGGGTAAATTCATAAAATTATTAAATTGCACAGGTGCTCCAGAAATTTGCTTAAGTCCCCCTTTAATAATTAAAAGAGCATGGACAAGCATGGTTGTGTTTTGAGCATTTAAATTTCAATTTATTAACTGCTTGGAATATAAATATAACTGTTGATTATTAGGATAATCTTGCAGGTTGTTGAGTCTAGATTTTTAATTTTTATTGATGTAATTTGAATATAATTGAGTTGTAATGTTTAAAGTGCTTTGAGATGGGATTACATATCCTACTTAGATTCCAAAGAGGAGAGGACATCGCTTAGAGGAGAGTCCTCCTCCATTTGGAAGCCTAAGTTAGGATACTTTCAAAATATCTAAAGAGAAAAGATAACACCCCTATTCAGGGGGAGTTTCTTTTCATTTGGATACCTGAACCCGATGATCCAAGGAGTTCTAAGAAGACAAAGAAGTGAAGAACGAGAAGAATCTCAAATCTCAAAGTCACTTGAGTCATAGGAGTAGAATCCGGGTTGTGGTCAGTGGTACCCGGCCACTTTACTTTTCCTGTAGACCCTGGGTTGTACAATTAAAAGGCACTTGCCTATGGACTTTCATTTTGAATATTTATTCAATTAATTTAATTATTTGATTTATTTGATTAATGTATTGATTGCGATTAGGATTTACCTGCTTTTATTAGTTTATTTGGCGATCTTGTATGTCGTATTTGATTTAGCATGGAATCCGATCGGAGGCTCGTGAGGGTACGGTCATAAACTATTTCTACTTAAACAAAATTTAAAAACTTTAGGCTCAGATAGTAACTCTAACGCTTTTAAGAAGTAAGCCCGGACTCACCGAGGGTTTTTCATGCATTCATATTGACTTTTCTCATCCGTGTTAGGCACCTCCTTGCCTGCGGGTTTTGGCAGACCACCTGACCTATTATGGTGCAGTTCTGTCCAAGGGAATGTTGTACAATCTCTAGGATAAAACCTATTTTTAAGCCTGATTTTAAAACTGCTACATATTGATTTAAGCATTTAATCGAGTCAATTAGCATGCATTGTATTAGATACAAATTAAATTTGAGTCTAAATCTTGAATTACATTTTTAACTTAAACATTTCACCCAATATAAGTTAAAGGGTCAATTATGAATCTGCTCTAAATGTCGACTCCAACTCCTCAAACTCAATCTTAAATAACGTCCCTAACCACTCTACATTTAAAAGACTTGACCCATAGTTTTAAAGCGTTTAGGTGGTTTAGCTGGCTCCCCAATCCAGGCCGGGGTAAGTCCAGATTGCGTTGCATTAGTTAGGTTCTGGGTCATTGATTTTCAGTACCCATTTTAGTCTTAGGTTTCGAGACATTTCTTCAATCCTAAGACCTCAACCTTCCGGGAATCTAATTCCCACCTTCCAATAAAATTGATCATTCAAATTAAAAATCTCTTTCAATCTAATTTAAGCACAAAACTTAGGATAGTTTGAGGTATTTCTGAAGTAATTCAGAATCTTAAAACACCTCCTACTCTTCTTCTTTTGACTCCAAAAATAAATGTTCAACCTCGAACCAATCCCTATTGAAATTCCAGTCCCTACCTCCCTTGATATCAAGCTTTGAAATCCTTAATAAAATTCATATTGCTATTTTAATCGAGAGTATTCGTAGGAAATTTTCTGGTTTCCTATGATGTAATTATCTACGAGGGCTTTGTTGACCTCATTTTTGTGTGAGGTCAGTATGACCAATCCAGACCTTAGGATCATTCCAATCCTTAGGATTTAATCCTAACCCTAGGATCAATCTGATCCTTGATCAATCCAGTTTCAAATCAATCCTGATCTCAGATCAATCTAATTTCCAGACTATTCTAGATCCTATGATCTTTCTTAGATTTTAGATCTTAGGATCATTCTAGACCTTAGGAACCTCCTAGTATCTTGACTTTAGGATCTATTCTAGATCCTAAGAACCTTCTAGATCCCAGATCGTAAGATTTTCTAGACTCTAGGATCTTCCTAGATTTCAGTCCCTAGGATCTACTTTGGACCCTAGGATTTCCCTAGGATTTCCTAGACTCTAGGATCTTCCTAGACTCCAGTCCCTAGGATCTATTCTAGACCCTAGGATTCCTTTAAACTGATCTGGATTCTAGGACCTATTCTAAACCCTATGATTCTTCTAGATCAATCTAAGCTTCAATTCAATCTAGACTTAATTCAAATCCAATCATTCAAACTCAAAATCCAGATCAAAACCAGAAATCCAGATCAAATTTCAAAGGCCAAAGGTCTAAGTCCTGAAAGCCTTTTCCAATGAATCTTTGAACATTTCAAAACCCTATCAAATGACCTCCGATTCAATGTCTGTCAATTTCACACTGATGTGACATGTATCTAGAGGCAACCCTCCAAATTTGAGCTCATTCTGAGGTCTCTAACCCCATAAACTGAATTGAAATCCAAAGGCTGTAAAACCTTCAAATATTTACAGTCTATGCCACTAGACTTGCCACCCAGTGGATTTTGATCCTGGAGTTTTCTCCAAAGCTCCAAATCACTTTCAGACCATTGAATATGACCCTTTGAGCAGTAAACTGCATTTTTTTGGACTCAATTTGATCCCTAGTTGACCAGGGGTCAAAATGACCAAAATACCCCTTAAGGGTTCAAATGCACTTTTCAAACCATATGACCTCCAAATTGTTTGGAACCACTTCCAACAATTTTCAAATATCAAACCAAACACATTGAACCCAAAACCAGCCCCTGGGTCAATCTGGTTGACCAAGTCAACCAGGTTGACCAAACAGGCCCTTTAGGGTCAAAACAGGTCATTTTGACCAAATGACCTCCTCAGACCTTGTGACCACCTTCATTGATCTCCAAATGTCAAACCAAATCTGTTGAGCCCTCTTCCAGACCCTGGACCCACCTGGTTGACCAAGTCAACTAGGGTTGACCTAAAAGGCCCATTAGAGGCCCAAACAGGTCATTTTGACCTAATGAATTCTCCAGACCTTGGGACCACCACCAGTAAACTCAGAATGTCATTTTGAATTGGTTGGACCCAATCCCTGACCCTGGGTCAACCTGGTTGACCAAGTCAATCTAGTTGACCCATTAGGCCCATTAAGGGCCTAAACAGGTCATTTGATCTAGATGACCCATTTAAACCCTGAAATCACCTCCACTAGACCTCATTAATCATTTCAAACCATTCCAGTTCAAACCCTGACCTTGCGTCAACTTGGTTGACCAAGTCAACCCAGTTGACCCATTAAGCCCATTAAGGGCTCAAATAGGTGATTTGACCCAAATGACCTATTCAAACCCTCAAACCACATCTACCAGACTCCATTTACCATTTGAAATTTATTCAGTCCAAACCCTGGCCCTTGGTCAACTTGGTTGACCAAGTCAGCTCAGGTTGACCACTTCAAACCCTTAAGCTTCCCTACTTCAAATCACACCCCAAATGCATTCAAAACCACATAAATCCCCCAAATCAATCTCAATATTGGATTTCAAAACTTTTTAATTAGTGGTAATTCAAGCCTAGATGGGTTGACCAAGTCAACATATTAGACTTGATCAATTCATCTTGCCTTAGTTCAAACCCGGCCATATCATCAAACCCAATTCAATCAAGCCTTTCAAATTTCAAAGACCCTTCTACCACATACTTTGAATATCTCTAAATGCAATCAAATCCAACTAATGTTGACCAAGTCAACTCATTATCACTTGGTCAAAGTCCATCAAACTTTCACATTTCCACTCAATTCCAATCCTTGAGTATTAAACCCTTTCCAAAGTCATTTCCAATAGCTCTTTAAGACCTCTTTGCTGCCACATTAGTAGTCCACTTGGATATTGACCAGTCAACATGGTCAACAACTATTCTAATGGGTCAAAGATGGTCAAAATTTTCCTTCAAGCCTTAAACCCATTGCCCCAAAGCCTTGGGATCCACCTAACCAGCTCAAACCCTCTCCCTCATGACACCTCAACATGCCTTTGACTGTTGACTAGTCAAATATAGTCAATAAATGGGTTTAAAGGGGTCTAACCTAGTTAAAACTCCTCTTAAGACTAATCCCCTTTAATTAAAACCATTCCAGCTATTTAACTAGACTCTAGAACCTTCTCAGAGCTCTCTACAGCCCTTAGATCGAAATCAAATGGCTATTATCACTCCTATGCCCTAGTGGGGACCAAACCAAGCTTTACACCTCATTGTCCTTGGGCTGTCCTTTCTCCTGCCATTCCAACCACCCCCTGGACACTTGGCAACCATCAGGGAATGCATCTAATCAATCCTAGTCGTCTAAAACATTTGGAATCATTTTGATTAGGGAAATACCCCTTTAGAGCCCCTATTCGATTCCACACATTCTCTCACTCTCTCCCAGCTCCTCCAGATCAAGTCTCCAGCTCCTCTGAACCCTAATCCTCTCTCACATCCATTCCAACTCAAATCCGACTGGTTAAACCTCGCCGGCGACCAGATTCCGGCGAATCAAGCTCAAATCCGTTCAAGGAGACATACTGCCCAATCCAGACGTCACCAGCTCGAGGGTTCTTCATCAAATATTTGCGTGGACAAACTACAGTTTCAGAGAATCAAAGAAATCCAAAATCCATCGGTAAAATCCTTCAAAAACTCTAACCCTAGCTCAAACACTTAGCATTAATTAGCTTATCTAATAGAAATTTTTAAGCTATTAAACACATTCCACACGATTTCTGTACACCTATATAATCTAGGTTTAAAATTTTAATTAATTTGGCGCACCCGATCAAAAGAACGAGCCAAAAAATGATATCTAGGGCATTTACGTATTCCGGTGCAGGTGTACGTTTTTTGGACCGTTGATCATTCGATCAACGGTCCAGATCTCGCCTCTCCGCTGTTCTATCCAGCCGTGTATGTGATCCCGCGCCCAATCTGTTCGTTCGATCAGATCCCAGCCGTTGATTCGAGTCGCGAGGGATCCGACGGCCTGTGTTAACCGCTGACGTGGTTAAGTAAACCGCGACACGTGGTTTTTGATTAGCTAATGATTGATTGCGTCGCCGTGCAATCATTGGCCCGCGGTTTAGGTGGGTGAATCGCAGAGCGCCACGTATCCTCGCCTCCGCCGGCGCCGCCACCTCTTTTAAAATGATTTTTTTAAAAAATAATTTTAAAAGCGTTTTAAATTCTTTTTTTTAATAAATATTAAATTAATTTTAAATAATAAAATATACATTATATATATTAATATATTTCAAATAATTAAGTATTCTTAAGTTAAAATTATTAATTAATTTAATAATTATATTTGAAATTATATTAATATTAGATACCAATTATTATAAATTAGTAATTAATAATTAAATATTGAATATTTTATTTAAATATTAATTATTAAGTGTTAATGATGAAATATTAATTATTTCAAACAATTTTCAACTTTAATTAATATTTAAATTATTTAATATTTTAATTAATATTAAATACTTTATAATATTAATTAACATTAATTGATTTTAAAATTTTAATTATTATTAAGTTATTAAATATTTTAATTAATATTAAATACTTTATAGTTTAATTAATATTAAATTATTCAAAATTTTAATTAATAATTAAATTGCTAATATTCTAATTAATATTAAATATTTTATAGTTTTAGTTAAATATGAAATGATTTTAAAATTTTAATTAATATTAAATTATTTAATATTATTTTTTAAATGTTTTTTTATAGATAATTAATTAATTTTCATTAATTTAAATTAATTGATATTCAATAATTGATTAACTATTTTTTTTTAAATGTTCTAATTTGGAAATTGAATCAATTTAAACTATATTTTATATGTTTATTAATTAAATACTTAATTATTAATTAATATTTAATTATTTAAGTATTTTTAAAGAATCAATACACATATGTGTACATATTTAAATAATTTCAAAATTTCAGAAAATTCTAAAGTTTTAAATTAACTGATTTTAAAATTATTTTTAGTCATTAATTAATTTAAAATTATTTAAAAATTCCTTTTAATTGATTTAAACTTCAAAAATTCATAATAAATTCATTTTAAATCAGAAAATTAAGTATAATATATCAAAATTTTTAGAAAATTAAGCACTTTAATTTAAGATTAATTTCAGAGATCAAAACTTGATTAATTTTAAGTTATTTTAATTACTTAATTATTTTAGTATTTAATTAATATCTAATTAAATACTAAGCCAATTACTTTGAAAATTAAAAACTTATTTTCAAATGATCTTAGTAGATCAGTGGATCTCTCATTTAGGTATTCAACTTACTCAAACCATGCTTTTAACTATTTTTAATTTAAAAGTTATGTTTATACATATGTAATTTTATCTATATTATGTATATATTCGAAATTATTTTAAAGTAATACATATGTATTTAAATCCTTTAGGATTGAGAGATCTACTTGGAAATTTTAAACTTAGATATAACATACTTGAATAGAAATCATGTGGGAATGTTAATAAATGATTATACTCCAATCATTCATTAATCTAATTAAGTATATTTAATTAGCATTGGTCTTTGCATGTTTAGGACATACACACACCACTTAGTTTAAGGCTCTCTTAGACTTAGGATTGATTGTGTTTATATGTGTGCATATCATGCATGTTATGTTAAGGGTTAGAAGAACTTTGATTTGAACCCATTTAAACTTAGTGTCATTAAGCACAATAATTAAGGACCTAAGTCTAGAAAACTTAGAATATCTCCAATAATTAGAATATATCTCATTTTGACTTAAAACTTTGGAAACTTAAACTTAGTGACACCCTCAGCCTTAGGAAATTTTCCCACTGAATTTTGAAATCATTAAGCCCCTTAATTAATTTAATCAAAATTAACCCTTAATTAAGCCATTAAACCTTCCAGAAATTGTAATAAATCAAATTTAAATTCAAGAATTACATATAATACTTCAAACTGACCAAAATTAAACTCTTAATCAATGAAAAATAAAAGCCCCTTGACTGGACTTTAAAATTAAGTTTAATTTAAGTTTAATTGAAATTTAATATTTAATTAATTTAATTAATTAAAAATAATTAAAAATTCCAAAAAATTTCTCAAACACTTGGAGATCACTCCTTAGGTCATTCCTGACCTTTGGAGTTGATTTCAAGGAGTTTGGAGGTCATTTGGATTCAAATCACAAAAAGGCCTTTAATTAAACAATTTTAAAAATCCAATAAATACTCAAAATTTCAAAAATTCATAACTAATTCAAATGAACTCCAAATTGAGCAAACTCAAAGGCATATAACTCATCTTAAGGTCTAATATTTATCAAAAATGTTAAGTTTCCAGAAATCAATCAATTTTGAAAAAGTCAACTTTTGGTCAAACCTAGTTCAAAATCAAGTCAAAACTTCAAACCTTCATAATAAAATGTAGAAAAATCCAATTTCAGCGTACTTACTGTCTAACTGATCGTATTAAGGTCTAGTATTTTAATAAAATATTAAATTTCCAGAAAACCCCTTAAATCAAAAAAGTCAACTTTTAACCCTTAAATTAAATCATTAAAATAATCCAAAATATTCCCAAAATTCAATAAATCCTTAAAAATTCCAGAAAACACTAATTCAAACTTAAAACCAGCAACCAATCAATTTGAATAAAATTTATTAACTCTCAAATATTAATTAAACTTAAATCACTTAATTATACCGGGTACCACTAGGTAACCCAGGCCTACGAGGCTATTAAATTAGCCCCAAGGAAGGTGAAATAAACTTCATGACCTCAGTGTACAATAAAGGTGGTATCCAACAAATAATTAAAATCAAGTTTAAAATTAATTTCAAATCATTAAGATTTAAATTTTAATTAAAAATCCCTTAAGCCTTCAACCAACTAGAACATCAAGCAATTTCAATCAAGTACCATATCTAGGACATATCAAAGCCACATGGCCTACCTCACACACTTTAGATGGTTTGCTAGGACAACCAACTCTAGTCTTAGGCTAGGCCGGTGTTTACTTTTCTGCTGTGTGTCGGGTTTTCGAGTTTTTACTGCATGCTGTTTGCTAGTGGTAGAATTGATGTGATTATTTATTTATTTACTGCACTCTGTGATGTGATTGATTGTACGTTAGACCTACCCTTAGGTTAGGAACGATTTATACTAATTCAGTCTTATGCAGGTGGCCATGCTCATACAGGACATAAACTAAAGGGGGCAAAATCATAATTATTAAATTGCACAAGTGCTAAGCATGCTAAGACCCCCTTTAAAATTAAAAGAGTATGGCCAAGTGTGGCTGGTTTGAGCATTTTTAATTTTTAATATATAACTGCTTTGGATGTAAAAATAATTGTTGATTATTAGGATAACCCTGCAGGTTGTTGAGTCTAGATTTTTTTTAATTTTTAATTGATGTAATTTGAATGTAAATTGAGTTGTAAATTGTTTAAAGTACTTTGAGATTGAGATGTTTAAACATCCAATTTGGAATCCAAAGAGGAAGGAACATCCCTTAGGGGAGAGTTCCTATCCATTTGGAGATCCAAATTAGGATAAAGTTCAAATATCCAAAGAGAAAAGATAACACCCATATACAGGGGGAGTTTCTTTTCATTTGGATATCTAGACCCGACGATCCAAGGAGTTCCAAGAAGACGAAGAAGTGAAGAACGAGAAGAATCTCAAATCTCAAAGTCACTTGAGTCTTAGGAGTAGAATCCGGGTTGTAGTCAGTGGTACCCGGCCACTTTACTTTCCTGCAGACCTTGGGTTGTATAATTAAGGGCACTTGCCTATGGACTTTCATTTTGAATATTTATTTGATTATTTAATTAATTTGATTGATGTGTTGATTGTGATTAAGGACCCGCATGCTTTTAGTAGTTTATTTGGCGCTCTTGCATGTCGATTTTGATTTAGCCTAGAACTCGATCGGAGGCTCGTGAGGGTACGGTCATTAACTATTTCTATTTTAACTAAAATTTAAAAATTTTAGGCTCAGATAGAAACTCTAACGATTTTAAGAAGTAGGCCCGGACTCGCCGGGGATTTTTTATGCATTCATATTAACTTTTCTCATTCGTGTTAGGCACCTCCCCGCCTGCGGGTTTTGGTAGACCACCTGACCTATTAGGGTGCAGTTCTGTCCAAGGGGATGTCATGCAATCTCTAGGATAAAACCTATTTTTTAAGCCTGATTTTAAAATTGCTTCATTTTGATTTAAGCATTTCATCGAGTCAACTAGCATGCATCGCATTAGTAACAAATTAAAATTGAGTCTAATTCTTAATTGCATTTTTATCTAGACATTTCACCCAACATATGTTAAGGGGTCAATTAGGATCTGCTCTAGATGTCGACCCCAACTCCTCAAACTCAATCTTAAATAACATCCTTAACCACTATTTCATAAAGACTTTGACTCATGGTTTTAAAGCGTTTAGGTGGTTTAGCTGGCTCCCCAATCCAGGCCAGGGTAAGTCCAGATTGCATTGCATTAGTTAGGTTCTAGGTCACTAGTTTTCAGTACCCATTTTAGACTTAGGTTCTGAGGTAAATCTCTAATCTTAAGACCTCAACCTTCCGGGAATCTAATTCCCATTTTCTAATAAAATTGACCACTTAAATATTAAATATCTTTCAATCTAATTCAAGCCCAACACTTAGGATAGTTTGAGGTGTTTCTGAAGTGATTCAGAATCTTAAAGCACCTCTTACTCTTCCTCCTTTGACTCCAGAAATAAGTGTTCAACATTGAATCAATCCCACTCAAAAATTCTGGTCCTTAACCTTCTTTGATATCGATCTTTGAAATCTTAAATAAAATTCGTATCGCTATTTTAATCGAGAGTATTCGTAGGAAATTTTCTGGTTTTCTATGATGTAATTAACTACGAGGGCTTGCGCTCGTAGGAGATTTAGAAATCCAGACCAGATTTTTAAAATTAAGTTTTCAAAACCTCTAATTAATTATCTTTGGGAAAATTAAAAGTCAATGATCATTATCGTCATTTTCAAATGATCAATAATAGACAATATCTTCTTCTCCCTATGAGATATATCGTACTATTATCGTGACTTTGATTATGAAATTAATGATCTATATCTATATCATTGTAGTTAAACATCCGATTAAACATCATTTTGATCCTTTGGGATCATATGTTGTTTTTCTTTGAGTTTGACTATGATAATCATGATAAATTCAAAGTTTTAAAATTTAAACCCATTAGGGAACGATATGTTCACTTCTTGAGGTGATTTATCATTCATAATGAGCGTTTAATTTTAAAATTAAAAATTCCAGAAATTAAACATTTCCCAAAGAAAATTAAACACCTTTTTAAAACTATATTTTTCAATCAAAACAGGCTTGCGCTCGTAGGAGATTTAGAAACCCAGACCTGATTTTCAAAATCAAGTTTTCAAAATTTTAATTAATTATCTTTGGGAAATTTAAAAGTCAACGATCATTATCGTCATTTTCAAATGATCGATAACAGACGATATCCTCTTTCCTTGGAAAGATATATCGTACTATTATCGTGATCTTGATTATGAAATTAATAATCTCTTTACTAGATTATTATAGTTAAATATTAGATTTAACATCATTTTGATCTTTTGAGATCATATGTTATTTCTCCTTGAGTTTGACTACGATAATCAGATAAATCTAAAGATTTGTAATCTGAACCTATTAGGGAACGATATGTTCACTTTTCGAGGTGATATATCATTCATAATAAGTGTTCGATTATAAAATTAAAATTTCAAAAATACAACTTTCCCAAAGAAAATTAAACACATTTTCAAAATAATATTTTTCAATCAAAACAAGGCTTTTGTAATCATAAAAAATAACTTGTATCAGAATTCACTTGAACAAACAGATTTGCACAAATCATAATAATCTCCCCCTTATTTATTATTTGATTTAATAATTAAATTCACGTTTCTCCTAAGTTTCTACTAAATGTACACTCCCCTAGATAAATGATCTCCTAAGCTCTCCCTAAAGAAATGACCTATCCTAAATAAGAGATAAGAGGAGGTTAGATGATCTAACACGGAATAAGCAAAGGGAAGAAGAGAACAATAACAAATAAGACACATACAAGTACGAGTACCACACATAACATGAATAATATGAATACAAATACATGTACATACACATCCAAAATAATAAAAAAAAATACCACACAACATGACATCATAACATACAACAAGACTAACATGCAACAACAATAATACAAACAATAATAATATAAAACATGCAACAAGCAAGTCAAATAATATAAAACTCCCCCTTTTGACAACAACAAAAAGGGAAGACACTCAAAGGAGTTGAGGATTTAAATAATGTTAAATGAAGATTAATTATAATATTTAAATCAAATGCAAAAAATAAAGACTCAAAATGGTTTAGATTGCAGAGTATAATAAGGAGAAGAAAAGTTGATCTATGACAGTAATATAATAGACAAATTAAATAACCACAACTATTGCACAAATAATGAAATAAAATTATCAAATCTCTAAGTCAAAAGTTACGATCATTATTTAGTGAACTTGGAGAAAATATTAAGGGAAAGAATAATTGGCGACATTATGCATCTTTTCAAATGAAGGGGCACATTTTGTGTACTTAGTCAATATTTGGGCTAATTTTGTGCCTCTTTTTTTTAAACTTTGGTGACATTGCGCATCTTTTATTATATGACACACTTTATGCATCTTTTCAAGCTTTGTTCTTTTTATTTTCATTAAATAAAATTCTTTCCAACAACACTATCCCTTTGTCATAATTACAATAATGAACACTTTGATGTATAAATCAAGAACAATATTAAGACATCAAATATACAAGAATTTAGGCTAAGTAATACATGTCTAAAATAATATAATGTAAGATCTTCTAATCTATACCAAATTATAATGAAATCTAAATAATTTGAGAAGTTAAATTATGCATTGAAATTATTATTATAATATAAACTCAATTAATATTTTAGAAACTTAATCAACTACAATCAAGTGTTTAAGGATTAGTAAATTTTCAATCATAATCACTATCACAGAATAATATACACAAAAATTGAACTTCTTCATTTCATATTGATTCAAATATATAGAATAGCAAGCTTTTACATTCAACCATAGTCTTATAAGAGTAAGCTTGCCAAACATCCATATAACAATTAAAGAAAAATAACAAGAACCAAAATCACAACAAACAACGACTCATAGAACAAAAAAGCAATACCAAGCCAAACAACAAGAAAAATATCTCTAATAGTCTGTGGGACCCTGATATGGAGGAGGTGGAGGTGTAGTGAACATAGCAAAATAACTATTAATCGTTGCAATATTCATGTTCACAGACTCGAACTGGTCCCTTATCCACCCCCGGTCCTCGTTATACCTATCATCCTGCAATTTTAGATGTTCTTTCATTTGATCAAACCTGTGATCGAGTCCATCAAAATGATGGACCATATCCTAATAGAAGTATTGAGCAGGTGTAGGTGCAGGTTCATCCTCGGAACTATCCCCAACTCCATCTCTCCTAAATAGTGCCTGAAAAGAAGCATCAGTGAAATAAAGTGACAGTTCAGATGGTCCATCAGGGTGGGACATATTGTACTTCTTTTCAAGGATAAAATAAATCACATGATCAAGGGTAATATTCTTCTTTCTCTTCACACTAGGATGGCCAATATCGGTGAGGTAAAATAGATAGTCTAAAATTAATTGGGCTTCATCAATAGGTTGTCTAGACATAATCAAGTAAGTGACAGAAGATAGATGAGGGGTCATGTTTACTCTATCTCCGGCCTTGGGGATGATAGAAGTCCTAAGAACATGTTGGATTATTCGAGCATTTTGGTTCAAAGTGTCAACTCAAGGATAGTAAGTGTGTTGGCTTACGCCTCTAATAACTTGATTGACTTCGAACCAATCATAGTCCGATCGAGAAGTTAAAGTATGTGCCCGTATTCACAGAGTTTTTAGATGAACATATTCTCCAAGGTCCTCTAGTATGGTTCTGACTAAAAGTCATGTTGGCCAAAAACACATGGAAAAGATCTTTGTTGTATGCAAAGATAAGAGTGAGAAGGAAAGAGAACTGGGTAGAATCAAATAGAGGCATTACTACAAAATAAAGATTTTCTTACAATAGAATGCGAGAAGGAGTAATTTTAGATGCGGCATACCTATAATATACCTCTTCATTTTGTGCACTTAGAAAGTTATCATCCCAGTCTCTCCTAGACGATGACCCTTTGTATTGACATGCTCTCTTTCCACTTCATGACATCTCTTTTTAATGCTATGAAGGGTTTGAAAATGAAGGTGAAATGAAAGAAAACGACCTTCATTTATATAGAAAAGTAATTAATCGTACTGTACGAAATAATTTCGTACGGGATGAAATGAATTTTGTCCGGGACGAATTAAATTTCGTATGGGACGAACGGAAACGGTCAAAAATGAAATGGCTTTTCGTAAACTGCTCATCCCGAGGCATCCTTTCGTACAAGCTTTTTGACTTCCTGATTATATAGACGATGACGTGTTCGTCCGGGATGATTAGGATATTAAAGGATCATTCAGGCGACGGTTAGGTTCGTTCTTATCCAAATTGACACATGGATCATACAAACGAAGACGTGTTCGTCCGGGACGATCAACACCAATAACTGACACTAACTGTGAAGCCACCCCCATTCGTACAGACGAATCTTCTACAATCGTACAGTACGATGACGTCATCGTACAGTACGAAAAGATAAAGAACATACGGTATCGTCACTCCAACTCTACAGGTTTCCAACACTAAAATAAAGATCAATACAAGACAAAATTTTTGATTTTTTAAAGAATACACACAAGATAACCACAAAACATAATAAACTAGAAACAAACAAACTAACAAATACATACAAAATAAATTTGCAGAATTTTCAATTAAGCATTAAGATCAATCACACCTAGCTTTGTCCTTAACATGCTAAAAGTATCAAAAGCTAAGGGTTTTGTAAAAATATCTACAAATTGATCTTTAGTAGAGACATGATGTAGTTCAATTTTTTTTTTTTTTGCTACATGATCTCTTATGAAATGATGCCTTATATCAATATGCTTTGTTCTAGAATGTTGAATAGGATTCTTTGAAATGTAAATGGCACTAATGTTATTACAAAAATTGAAATTATACCAATAGAAAATCCTAAGTCAACCATTTGTTATTTCAACCAAAGCACCTGTGTAACACAACTCCCTAAGACAATATATTCTGCTTCAGCTATAGAAAATGCTAATGAATTTTATTTCCTACTATACCAAGATACTAAAGAATTTTTAATAAATTGACAAGTTTCAGAAGTACTATTCCTATGAACTCTACAGCCTATAAAATAAGAATCTAAATATTCAATGATTTCAAAAGAAGTACTGTTCTTAGGATACCAAATCCCTAAATTTTAAATTCTCAAAAGATATCTCAATATTCTTTTCACTACTGTCAAATGTGATTCCTTTGGATCAGATTGAAATCTAGCACATAAGCAAACACTAAACATAATGTCTGGTCAACTAGCTGTCAAATAAAGTAATGATCTAATTATTCCTCTAAACTTCTTTTGATCAACAGATTTTTTCTTAGGATCCTTATCTAATAATACTGAAGAACTCATGGGTGTAGTTACTGGTTTAGCATTAGCCATTTCATATTTTTTGAGGATATCCTTAACATACTTAGATTAACATAGAAAAGTTCCTTCCTCATGTTGCTTTATGCTAAAACCAAAAAAATAATTCAAGTCACCCATTAAACTCATCTAAAATTCACTACTCATTATTTTTAAAAATTTATCTCATAGATTTTTATCATTTGATCAAAAAATGATGTCATCAATATATACTTGTATAATGAGTATTTTATTTTCAATTCTTTTTAAAAATAGAGTGGTATCCACACTTCCTTTAACAAATGATCCTTTTAGTAGAAAAATACTTAACATCTCATACCAAACTTGAGGTGCCTATTTCTGTCCATATAATACCTTTTTCAATTTGAAAATATGATCAGAGAATTTAGAATTTTCAAAATTTGGAGGTTGCTCAACATAAACATCATCTTCTATCACCCCATTCAGGAAGACACTTTTAACATCCATTTGATACAATTTGAAGTTTTTAAAACAGGAAAAAGTTAACAAAACTCTAATTACTTCAAGTCTTGCTACAAGGGCAAATGTTTTTTTCAAAATCAATCCCTTCTATTTGATTATACCCCTTAGCTACCAATCTAGCCTTGTTCCTAACCATAACTCCTGACTCATTCATCTTATTTTTGAACACTCACTTAGTTCTGACTACACTTTGATTCTTTGGCCTTTCAATTAATTCTCAAATATCATTTCTTTTAAATTGATTCAATTTTTCTTGCATGGCCAATATCCAAAATTCATCCAAAAGTGCTTAATCAATATTAGTGGGTTCAATCATTGAAATAAAAGCTGAATGATTTACTTCTTTTCTCAAACCATGCCTAGTCCTAGCTCCTTCACTTGGGTCACCTAAAATCAACTCTTTAGGATGACTTCTAATAAATTTTCATTCTTTAGGCAATTGGTTTTCTTCTTCCTTCTTAACCCCTTTTTAACCTTTTGATTTTCAAGTTTATGGGTTACCTCCTCAACCTCATCTTCATCCAACTTAGACCATTCACTATTATAAGATTCATAAAAAATAATATGAGTGGTCTCCTCAACTATCAATGTTCTTTTATTAAAAACTCTATAGGATTTTCCAACACTTGAATAACCTAGAAAGATTTCTTCATCAGATTTGGGATTAAATTTTTCTAAGAGAGTTTTGTCATTATTATGAATGAACACTTTACATTCAAAAATATGTAGATGTGAGAGGTTGGGATTTCTACCTTTAAGAAGTTCATAGGGTGTCTTATTTAATTTAGATCTAATGTACACCCTATTAACACATAGCACGATGTACTAACTGCTTCAACCAAAAATATTTTGGAAGTGAATATTCTGCCAATATGGCTCTAGCAGTTTCAATTAATGTCCTATTCTTTCTTTCTACAACTCCATTCTGTTGATGTGTCTTAGAAGTTGAGAAGTTGTGTTCAATCCCATGAGATTTATAAAAATCATCAAACAATTTATTTTCAAATTCTCTTCCATAATCACTTTGGATAGTTATAATTTTAGAACCTAGTTTTTTCTGAATCCAAGTGGTAAAATCTCCAAACTCTTCAAATGATTCACTCTTATAATTCAAAATTTTAATCCAGGTAAACCTAGAATAATCATCCACAATTATATATCCAAATCTTTTTCCTCCTAGACTTAAGGTAATAACAGGTCCAAAAAGATCAATGTGAAGAATTTCTAAGGGCTTGCTAGTTCTAATTTTCTTGATTGAACTAAAAGAGGATCTGACTTGTTTACCTAGTTGACATGCATCACACAAGTGGTCTTTTATAAAGTCTAATTTAGGTACACCTCGAACTAGTTCCTTTTGGGTGATTTTCCTAAGATTTCTCATACTAACACGATAAAGCCTTCTATGCCATAACCATGACTCATTAGATACAGTTTTCAAACACAAAACAGTAGAAGGTTTTACAGCATTCAAATCTAGCATGTAAATATTATTTATTCTATCACCATTCAATACAACAAGTCCATTTTGACTGATAACACAACTAGTAGGCAAGAATTTTATATGATAACCTTTATCACACAATTGACTTATGCTCAACAGCTTGTGTTTTAAACCTTTAATTAACAGAATATTTTCAATCACAAAATTTTTAGAGTTTCCAATCATATATGTACCTACCACTCTCTTGGTAGTATTGTCTCCCAGTATAACCTTGCCTCCATTCCTGACTTCTAGCAATATAAATTAATTTGCATCTCCCGTCATATGCTTGGAACGACCGCTGTCCAGATACCAAATGCTCTCACGAGGTCTTATATGAGAGCGACCCTACAAAAATATCAAATGTTAGACTTGGGAACCCAAATAAGTTTGGGTTCTCCTCTTGGTAATTTTAAACCAGATGTATATGTGATATACTGTGATTTATGCATCTTAGGTCTCCATACTAGATGTGTTTTATGATAAATAGTACAGGTGTGTAAAATATGTCCTATCACACCACAAGAAAAATACTTTACTCCAGGAAAATGATTCACCAATCTATTTATCCTGAAAGATTTTTTCTTAGACTTTGAACCAGTGGTCTTGTAGTAATATTTGTGAAAATCTTCAAATTTGGGTGGTTTCCTATTTTCTTTAAGTGCTTTTAATTGAACCTCAAGATATGCATTATCACTTTCTAGAATCGAATTATCAATTTTCAACTTATGCTCTCTAGTATCTGATTCATACATATAAATTTTAAAATTATTTTCAAGTTCTGTATGTGATAATTTTAAAAGTTCATACTGTTTGTTTAAATCATCATATTCATCCAATAGAATCATGTGGTTGCTATCAATTAAAGCATGATCTTTTCTAAAGATTTCGTACTCTTTTTGTAGCTCTAGATAATCTAAATTTAATTTAGCATGCAACTTTTTCAGTTTCCTATTATTGACCTTGAAATGGGCCCTTAATGGGTCAAATCAATTCAAACTCAATCTAAGCCCCACCCTTGGACACAACCCCCACTCTTTGGACTTATTTGACCAGGTTGACTAAGTTAACCCTTGACTTGGACAACCCAAATCTTCCCGGGGTCAAATTGACTCATTTAAGTCAATTTAAGCCTAATAATTGCATGGAATTGATTCCTAATCGACCCTAATGCCAAACCACGGCAATTCAATTTGGTTTCCCTCATATTAAACTCTAAATCCAATCCTAGCCGTTGATCTTAGGCCTAGGGTTATAAATAGTGAGTTTTAGGGTTTGTTTAGCGATCTTTTTGCTGATACTCTCCCTTTAAGCCTCCCCAAGCCAGGAGACATCGTGTGAGAGCTCTCTCTAGTCCCTCTCACCCTTCTCGACCTAAATCCACCGTTAAATACCTGCCGGTGGCGAGGACTCCAGCAAGTTTAGGTCAAACCCATTCCAAGGCTTTTTCCCATCGATCGAGGGCGTTTTGAGGCTCGGGTTCAACAGGGGAATTATACGTGGATAATCTACAAGTTTAAAGAGACATTAAACAGGTTAAACTATCCATTAACCGAGGTAAAATCCCAAACCATAGGTTAGAACACATAGGATTAAATAGCTTCGTGCATATTGCATTTTAGATCAAATAAATTACTCCACATGAATGCTCTTCACTATTAGGACCTCTGTTTAAAATTTCATTTGATTTGGTCCATCAGATCGAGAGAATGAAGCAAAAAACTCCACCTAGGGCTCGGTCTACGTAACGTATACATTACGAGCGATCTGAGCCGTTGATCTTACGATCAAGGGCTCAGATCCCGCCGTCCCGCGATGTCTGTTCGACTGCGGATCAGATCCCGTGGTCTAGATCTTCGTTCGGCTCGATCTGGGCCCTCCGTTTCAAACTGCGGAGGATCGGACGGCGGAGCGCCTCCGCTGATGTGGCTAAGTAGCGTCGTGTCCGCGGCGTTTGATTGTCGCAATCATGCGGCAATCATTACGGGTGGCGCCACACAATGATTGCCCGCGAACCGCAGATCCACTTCCCTCCCGACACGTGGCCACCCGCCCGCCGCCGCGCGCTCTCTCTTCCCAATCATTGCCCGGGACCGCGGAGCCAGTCCTAGGCTGACACCTGGCTGACCGCCGCCGTGCCGCCACCGCCGAGGGTTTATTATAGTATTATTATTTTTTTAGAAATCCTTTTTAATTATTTTTTTAAATAAAAAAAAATCCTAAAATTATTTTAAAAAAATCTAAAAATTATATTTTCATTTATTATTATTATTATTATTATTATTATTATTATAGTATTTATTGTTATTATTATTATATTTATTATTATTATTATTATATTTATTATTATTATTATCATTATTATTATTATTGTTATTATATTTTAAACTTAATATTATTATTATTAATTTCAACTTATTATTATTATTATTATTAATTATTATTTTTAAACTTCTTATTATTATTATGATTAATATTTAAAAATTATTTTAATTTCTATTATATTATTATTACTAATATTTTAAAACCTTTTTTTTTTAATATTATTATATTATTATCAGTTTTTTTAACTATTTTAATAATATTATTACTATTTTCTTATTAATTATTATTATTAGTATATTATACTCTTACTATCATCCTTATCATTATTTTATTAATATTTTATTATTATTATTATTATTATTGTTGTTGTTATTATTTAATTTTAATTATTACTTTTATTTTTAAAAAATCTTTTTATTATTATTATCAATATTATTATTATTATTTTTAACCTTTTATTATTATTATTATTATTATTATTATTATTATTATTATTTTAAAATTATTTTGTCATTATTATTAATTATAAGATTTACTTATTTTTAAAAAAATCAAAAAATCTTTTTTTATATTTATTTAATTAAATAATTATTTCCAAATATTAATTAATTTAAATTATTTTAAAACTACTTTTAAATACATTAAACTTTAAAAATTCATAACTTTTTCATTTTAAATCGAATTTTTGTGTGTAATACCTTAATTTTTTCAGAAAAATATGAATTTTAATTTAAAATATATCTAATTTAATCATTAATGCATCAACACTTACACTCAAACCTAAACTTCTCTTTCAGACCTTCAACAAACTTGAACACTAGATAACTTCAACTAACTACCCAGCTTAGGATCTTTCTCAGCTACATAGCCTTTTATACACACTTAGATGGTTTGCTAGGGCACCACTTCTAGACCTAGGATAGGACGATGTTTACTTTACCGCTGTGTGCTGAGTTTTTTGGGTTTTCATTGCATTTTATGATTGAAATGATGTTGATGTGTTTGTTTACTTTTACTGCACTCTGGAAATTGATGTGATTGTACGATAGATTACCCATAGGTTAGGATCGATGATATTTTCTGTAGGTGGCCATGCTCATGTAGCACTAATAAAAGGGGGGTAATAAATATGATTTAAATACTAACCCTGTCTCATGCAGGTGCTTCAGAAATTGCTCAGCCCCCCTAAATAAATGAGGGCTAATAATAAATCACCATATAACTACTACAGGTGCTCCAAAATCGCTTAGCCCTCAAAATAACTAAGAGCATGGCCAAGTGTGGCTGCGATGAGTATTTTTTTTTTATATAGACTACTTGTGATATATTAAACTGCATTGGATAATTTTGTTAGGATAACCTTGCAGGAGAGTTTAGAATTTACTGCTTTATATTAATGTAATCATTTGTAACATTGGTATTGAGTTGTTAAAGTGCACCTTTGAGTGGGGATAAATGAATCCAAAGGTTGGATTCCCGAAAAGAAAAGGACACCCATTATGAGGATAGTCCTTTTCTATTTAGGAGTCCAAATTTGGATCACTTCACTACCCAAGGTGGAGAGAATAACCTCCTCATTGTGGGAGAGTTTTCTCATCCACCCTAGGTATCCAGTTACAACAAATCCAAGGAGCTTGAAGAGGAGGAGACCCAGGAGCTCAAGAAAGAGAAGATCAATAAGCTAAAGACCAAGAGTATCCCACTCAAAGTCACTTGCGTCCGTTCTAAGATTAAAAATCTGGGTTAGTGGCAGTGGTGCCCGGCCACTTTACATTCTACAGACCCTAGGTTGTAAATAAGGGCAGTTGGCCTATAGATATTTATTAATTGGTTTGATTATCTTGATGTGTTTTATTTATGATTGTGTGCCTTTCAGATTGCCTGATTTTTTTAGTTTCTTGATGATTTGCATGCCGCTGTTATTTTAGCCTAGATTTTATTAGGCTCTCTAAGGACTAAAATATTTTTTACTCATAACTAATATTTAAAATTTCAGGATCAAAATAACATAGAAACCTAACAACCTAGGGAATTATCGGAATCGTCTGGGGTCACATACATATTAATGCATTTTTTTCCTTCTGTAAGACACTTCCCCGCTTACGGGCAGAGTCCGGATAATCTGGCCTATGAGAATGAGGTGCCCGATCTGGGGAAGTCCAGTCTACTTCTAAAAATTTATTTTTATAAGCCTTTTTAAAATTCCATGCATATCTAATTTAAGGTTGTTAACTGGCATGTATTGCATTAGAAATCAACTAAATTAAAATTTTAATTGTATTAGCTCTAGAAGCATTCACCCCACATAAGTCCGGGGCCAATTAGAAAACTCTCTAGATGTCGGCCCTATTTTCAAAGAACTATAGCCTACCCACCCATCATTTATAAAAAGATTTGACTCATGGTTTTTGAAGCGACTAGGTGGTTAGCTTGCTCCCCAATTCAGGTCGGGGTAAGTCCAGGTTTTACATTATATTAGCTAGGACACGGGTGTTAGTGTTCGTAGAATACTAAACCCACTCTAGACCTAGGATTCAAAGCTACTATTATTTCATAGTATGACTCATCATTAGGTAAGTATCCTTTCCTTCAGAGGCTATAAACCCTACCTATCCACGTCACATAGATGACGTCACCTCCATCCTTATCTCATGCATGCTATGAGTACATGATTTTCTTATTTTCTCCAGTTTTTTCTCACTACCTTAGTCTCTCCGGATGCTGATTTGAGCCGTGTATGTTGATTGAGTCAAGTCGAGTATTTCCTTCCCTTTTGAGTAGGACTTCATAGTTTTCCCCCTATGTGTCAATCTCAATTTGGAAAGAATAATATAAAATTCTTAATCGAGAGTATTCTTAGGCCCCGGCCTGACATGTAATTAACCTCAGGAGCTTGCGCCCGTGAGAAACTGAATCCCACTATCAAATAAATCCCACTATCAAATAAACCCCACTCGAGCTGATGTATTGGGTGGGGGAAACCCATTGTGATGATCGGATCGTACATATTATTACCCATCAGGGTGTGCTGGCGAGAGCTGCTATCCTTAATGGTTAATCGTATGTGTGATCAAATCTGCCCTCCCATTGGCAATATTATCTCCCCCCGCAGGGCGGTGGTGTTTTGTTCCTTTCTGAGGTCCACACCTATATGCAGAATGAATGCGTTCAAAAACTTTAAATAATTCATCATAACTTAAGTCACATACCTCTTCTTGATTTGAATGATCAAGATTATCAGCCATCAAGCACAAATTTGTGACTTCCTCTTCATGAGCTATTTCTGATAAATTTGAGGCTGAGTCCGCCCAAAAAGCTCATTGAAGTCTCTTTTTACCCCTTCTTTCCTTTGGTTTCTCCTGGGCCTTCTCCTTGCTAAGATTTGCCTTGAGATTGGGGCAATCTATCTTTATGTGTCCTAGCTTCCTGTATTCATAGCAAATAACTTCATTAGAAGCCTTAACATTCTTCTGGAACTTACATTTGTTCCACTGTTGGTGTCTTCTCTACTTTCTTTTTAGGAAACTTTTGAACTGCCTTGTCATTAAGGTAATGTCTTCCTCATCCTCAGGTAGTGACTGATCACTTTCTGAATCGTCCACCTTCAAAGCTATGTTCTTCTCCTTTCGCTTCTTACCTACATCAATCTGTCTTTGAGTCATAAATTGCTCGTAAGCAATTAGTGATCTAAGAAGATTGTCAATACAATAGACATTTAAATCTTTAGATTCTATTATTACAGTTATCTTTGCATTATATGCCGTAGGTAAACAACGAAGTATCTTATTTACTTTTTCTGCATTAGTTAATTCTCTACATAAGGCATGCAATAAAGTGACTATATGTGTAAATTGAGTATACATGTCTGAGATAGATTCATTTGGTTTCATGCGAAAAAGTTTGTAATCATGTAAGAGAATGTTCAACCTAGTTTGTTTCACTTTATTTGTACCTTCGTAAGTAATGCAAAGCATATCCCAAATTTCTTTTCCAAACTTACAAGTTGAAACACGCATGTAGTCTTCCGATTTCAAAGCACAAAAGAAGCTATTCAAACACTTTGCATTTAATTGAGCTAACTCACGTTCTTCTACAGTCCATTCGACAAAATGTGTTTGAACTCTAATTCCTTCAACAATTCTAGTAGGTTCAGTATAACCTTCCTGAACAAACATCCACATACGAAAGTCAAGAGATTGTAAAAATGTAGACATACGAGTTTTTCAAAAATCAAATGGGATATTATCAAATAAAGGTGATCTAGTGATCGAGTAACCTTCCATAGTATTTTAGTTTTTAAAATTAGCCATGATCGAGTTTCAAAAAGTAATTTAAACAATAATTTTTGAACAAGGGTCTGATACGACTTGAAAGAGCGAATATGTTGTTAGACCTATTAATTACGTCCCTAGGCTAACCAAGAAGGGGGGTGAATTGGTACTTTTTAAAATCTCTTGGAATTTTGGAAAAAATTTTATCACAATACAAAGCAAATTGTACTGTACGATCATAATTCGTAATGTACAAACAGAGTTAATTTATGATGTTTTTCAACCACAGAAAAATAAAATGTAGTATAGTAAGAAAATGCAGTAAGTAAAAAATAGAATAGAGAACACCAGATTTTATAGTGGTTCGGTCAAACACGATCTACATCCACTCCCTAGAGACTCATTCTCTAGGTATTGCACTATATCAAAGTGACTCTCCTTTAGGCCCCACAGCAAGGCGGAGAAGCCTTTACAAACTCTCTTCCACTAAATCACGATTCAACAGAGAACCGACGTCCTTTTTCACCCTCATGGTGAAGGCAGAGAACCAACTTATCCTTTCAAACCCTCCTGGTGTCGGCAGAGAACCAATCATCCTTTTTCACTTTCCAAGTGATGGCAGAGAACTGATCATCCTTTTTCATCCTCCAAGTGACGGCAGAGAATCAGAAACCTCTCGAACAATTCTCTTGCAAGAGCCTCCAAGGAGATTAGGAAGATGCTTGAAGTACAAACACTGAGATCCTCACTATTGGATAACCTTGTGAATCCCCTCATAATTTTCTATTCAAAGATCTCACTACACTCACTCCCAAACACTATCTCAATCACTCTCAAGAATAATTTTTGCAGAAGGATCTTTCTTCAAGTTAGTTTTAAGACCTTTAAGTACTTAGGATAAGAAAAACCGTCCAAAAACTGAATATTTTAAGTTTCACTCATGCCGATCGTCCCGTATGATCGCACATCGTATCGTATGAATAGTTCAAAAAATTGAATGATTTGTCTCGTACGATCTAGTACGAACCTAATTCAGAGCCATTCGTACTACATAGCCTTTTGTACGAACTATATTCGTACTATACGAATAGTTCAAAAAATGAACGATTCATCCCATATGATCCTGTACTAACCTAATTCAGACTGTTCGTACTGCATAGCCTTCTGTACGAACCCTATTTCGTACTGTACGAATAGTTCAAAAAATGAACGATTCATCCCGTATGAACCTATTCAGAGCCGTTCGTACTGCATAGTCTTCTGTACGAACCCTATTTCATACTGTATGAATAATTCAAAAAATAAACGATTCATCCCGTACGATCTAGTACGAACCCAATTCAGAGCCGTTCGTACTGCATAGCCTTCTGTACGAATCATATTTCATACTGTATGAATAGTTCAAAAAATGAACGATTCATCCCGTACGATCCAGTACGAACCCAATTCAGAGTCGTTCATACCGCAAATCCTTATGTATGAAGGTCATTTCGTACTATACGAACTAGACTTAGAAAAATTTCTAGGCAGGCAGGTTCGTTGTGGAGAACAGATAAATATAGATCATCCCGTACGATCAGATTTCGTATAGTACGATCAATTTAGAAAATTAAGTTTTTCACTCCCCCATTATGTGTGTGCACGGTTATCCAACTTACAATCACACTCTCTCAGACTCAATAAAAAGTACAGACTTCACTCACAATAGACATTAGCAAATGAACTTGAAGTCTTCAATAGTCTAGAGTGTGAAATTCTTAAAAATATGTTAGTGCACACAAAAAAAACTCCAACATTTGTTAGGAGAAGAATAAAACAAATAATATGCTTTTGTAATCATCAAGAATAACTTGTATCAGAATTCACTTGAACAAACAGATTTGCACAAATCATAATAGAGGCTTATTTCTTAGGTTTTATAATTTAGTATATATAAAAATACTATTAGTAGCATAGCCCCACAGTGTTCCAACCCGGCACCACAATGTTATAAGTTGAATTCAGAATTATTATAGAAAAGAGCCTTAAATGCCACGACAATAATTTTTTAGCGTCGCTGTGCACTAGGCACAATGCCGCAGTGCTCTAGTTCAAATGAAAATTTAAATTTTCATTTTTTTTCATTTAAAAATATTTTTTATATTTTTGGGTTTTTACAGCCACCACTTGAACTTATAGATGCCACCTCTAAAATCATATCTACGTGATGGATGATTCTGAGATAATAATACTAACGAGGATGATAGTTAATTAATTGGGAAAGATTTATGAAACCTCATAAGTAGAAAGAAGCTAAACTCTTAAATATCGATGCGTCTTTTGGTGTAATAGTTTGAATTTCATTAAAAAATTTGAGGTTGAGTGTGCTCATGTTTGAGCAATATTGAGATGGGTGACCTCTTGGGAAGTTACACAACAGGACAAAGTTGTGAAGCCATTATGCCAAAACAAACAATACCTCAATAGTTAAGAGTTTGAGCTGTTACAATAACTACCTCCAAACCCAATCTACCTGATGAGAATGGTCAACACCTTTTTCAAGGGAAAATTGGAGCATTATCATAGAGATTATGAGCTATGATTGCCTTAAATAAAAGAGACGAAGTGAGAAACGAATAGAAAAAAAAACTAATGGATAAAAAAATTGAGAAGGCTTCATTTTTTTTTAATGAAACTTCTCCAAATTTAGTTATTTTTAATGAGTGATTTTTTTTAAAGGGAAAAATACATCTATTCAATTTATACAATTTTAAATCCTATATATATAAAATCCTATATATATATATATATATATATGTTTATTTTTTATTTTAAATTATTGTATTCTCTATATAATTCATATTAAAAGCAAACAAAATAATATTTTAAATAAAATCCACATTTTATTCATCCTAAAATATTTTGAGGGCTCAATCTAAAATTGATGCACACTCTTATTTTACTTTTTTTTATTTTATTTAAAATATAAAATATCTACAATTTTTCCTCTAATATTATTTAATATAATATATTAGAGAATTTAAAAAATTATATAAAATATAATATCTATAATAATAACATTTTTTATTCTTTTTTATATTTATAAATTATAATCAGTCATACTTCTGTCATATTGTCATCATTCACGCGATGTTCTACCTACTTCCTGGACTATTATAATCTAATCGTCCTCAAGTTTAGGGACGATATTTATAATCTATTTAAATATTAGTTGAATCATTTCAACTTTACGTGGCCCCGTGATTTGTTTCCTTCTTTAGTGTTCTCTGATTGTATGCTGAATATCCGTACAACGCTAGGACGAAAAAATTCTCTTACTTTACCGCCGTGAATATTCTATCCCGCAACAATAATAATATTTTTTATTCTTTTTTATATTTATAAATTATAACCATTGATTAATTATAAAATATGTGATTCAAATTCATCATCTTCTTATCTTCTTGAAGGTTCATTAATCTTGCCCTCCTTCACAAATCACAATTGCTCTCTTAATTCTTACTATCTTCAGAAGCTATGGCCTATATCTACTTCATATTTATAGAGTTCTAAGAAAATTTTTTGCTTGTTGGAAAAATATGATAGAGAGACAAAAAAATGCAAAAAATAATAATTTTTCATTTCATTTTCCCCCTCAATTTTCTCCTTCCATAATTGGACACAAGTGATGACTAGAGCAGAACCTATTAAATAAAATATTTAGTTATATTACTCAACTAGTAAATTAAAATAGGCCTGGAAAATGATGTGAAGGAAAGAGAGGGTTTGTCCATCAGGGTACTCTCACTGTTTTTTTTTTTTTTTATGTTTTTTTTTTAACGCACCCAAAATAAAAAGGAATAATAGTGCTTCACCAACGACCAAGTCCATTGATGTGATGTATGTAACATAAATTAATAATAATTTATATTAAATTCATAAATTTATATTTGAATTAAATTTATATTAAATATATAATATAAATTAGTAATAATTTATATTAAATTTAGATTAAAAATTATAAATATTTAAATTTAAAATTATCATATAATTATGAGTATAAATTCTTAGAATTATGAGATTTAGAATTATTTTACTCTTATATGAGATTTAAAAAATAAATTTTTAATTAATTATTTAAATTTTATTTTTCATAATTTTTTATTTCATTTAATTTTTTATCTCATATTTAAATTGATAAGGTTATTATTATGCTAATTTTATTAATTTTTAATAATATTATAATTTATTATTGTTGCGGGCTAGAATATACGCGGCGATAGAGTTAGAATTCTACGTCTTAGCGTTGCACGGATATCCAGCTCACATACAGAGAATACAAGTTTTTATGTGGAAAACCCTGGAAAAAGGAAAAACCATGAGGTCTGGCCCAGTTGAAATGATTCAACTAGAAGTTGAGTAGGTTACAGTGGGCTGACTCGCATTCAATGACGATCAAATTACAAGTGTCAATTGTATGGTCGAAGTCGGGGGTATATGAAAAGTCCGACGTTACTCTGGTGGAACTTCGGGGTCACCCGGTGATCTGATAGGATTCTGAGTCACAGGTGGTGGTCCGGTCGAACTCTGGGCCTTAACTAGTTGTCTGGCAAAACTCCAGGCGTCAAGCGGTGGTCTGGCGGAGCAGAGGACGTCAGGTGGTGGTCCGGCGGAGCTCAGGGAGTCAAGCGGTGGTCCGACGGAGCAGAGGACGTCAGGTGGTGGTCTGGTGGAGCTCAGGGAGTCAATCGGTGGTTCGGCGGAGTAGAAGACGTTATGTAGTGGTCCGACTGAGCAACGACATCAAGCGGTGGTCCGACGGAGCTAAGGACGTCAGGTGGTGGTCCGACTGAGCAACAGCGTTAAACAGTGGTCCGGCGGAGCTGAGGACGTTTGGTGGTGGTCCGGCGAAGTAACGATGTCAGGCGGTGGTCCGGCGGACCTGAGTACGTCATGTGGTGGTCCAGTGGAGCTCAGGGCTCACGCAGTGGTCCGGCGGAGCTGAGGACGTCAGGTGATGGTCTGGCGGAGTAACGGCGTCAAGAGGTGGTCCGGCGGAGCTGAGGATTTCAGGTGGTGGTCCGGCAGAGCAATGGCGTCAAGCGGTGGTCCGGCGGAACAACGTCGTCAGGCGGTAGTCCGACGGAACTCCGGCAGTGGTCGAGGAGGAGCAAGGAGGCAATAGCAGTCTCCTATCTCTCTCTTTTCTTCTTAGGATTAGGTGCCTTTTTTCATGAGAAATGGGGTCTTTATTTATAGATTTTATGGAGTGGCATGACCCGTAAATAGGAGGAAGATCAAGGGTAATTATGAAGTGCTTTGAATGGACAGCTTATATTGAATTCCTTGATCGTGGATCTTTCGATGGACATTTGAAGGTCATAAAGATATCGGAATTTGACTATCTTGGGCTTGTTGGATTCGTCTTATCGAGCCACTCGATTCAACTATAAGCACGTCATTGAAACCGTTTGGTAATCCAAATTGGGGTTCAAACCTTCTAATAGCGCTTTGGGCTCTTGGTTTGGACCCATTTGAGCTTGGATTTGGTTGAATTTGGTGTCGTTGGGTTCGTATTTCCGAGACGTTCAGTTCGACTGTAAGTTTGCCAAACTCGGAGTTCAGATGGTCCTAATTTTAATTTCGAAAGTTTCCAACTTGATTTTGCCTCAAGATTCGTGCTCAATCAAGATAATTTTTCGATGATGTATCAATTATATCATCCCGTTCTACCCCAATTCAACTGGTCGAAATGATTGAACCGTAAATCCCTTCTTCTTTTGTCCGATCTGATTTTAAAAAACTTGATTTTTTGAGTTTTCCAATTTGAGTCGAAAATTTTCCAATTCCTGATAAATCGACAATGACCTGATGAAGCAGACAGACGGAAGACTTGCAGGTCAACTCTCATGTCTGTTCGTACTGATCGTTAACAAGAAAGAAAAAAAAAAGGTGGGGGGGGGGGGGGGGGGGGGTGAGAGTATCAGATACAAATTTTAAAGCGGATTTTTAAAATTTTGAATTTATTTTATGTTGATTATGAAACTAAAAATAGTTTATTATTTATAATTTATATTCATTTTAAAATACCTTTAAATATTTTTAAAAGATATTTTTATCAAAAGTTTGGGAAAGCTAATATATGGCGACCAAAAATTGTCTGTTAATTAAACAAAGAGATAATATATAGATTTATTTAATTTCAATATCATAAAAACATATATATATATATATATATATATATATATATATATATATATATATATATATATATATATATATATATATATATTAAAACTAATATATAATAAAATATTAAAGTGATATATATTGAAAAAGTATTTTGGGAAATATATTTAAGTTGTTTAAATATGTATAAATAAAATTAATATTACATTATTAGAAATGAAAATAAGAGATTATTTATATAGACATTTTTAAAAAAAGTAATTTATGAATAATATATTTAAAAACTTAAAAATAACAAAAAAAGAATAAAAGAAACTTTCTAATGTTGATTTTAAACAATCAAGAAAAAATTAGTAATAATGATTAGGGTTTGTTTGGAAAAGCTTGATCATTGCTATGCTTTCATATCATAATCATAATTTCGTTTGGTTATTATTTTCTTACTATTAAAAAAAATTTATGATGAGAAGTTGTTTTTAACAACCAGAGTTACTAATGTACAGTAGGTTTAAGAAAGCAACAGTTCTATTTAAAAAATAAAGTATTTATAATTGATACGTCATCGAAAAATTATCTTGATCGGGCACGAATCTCGAGGAAAAACTCAAGTTGGAAACTTCAAAAATTAATTCAGAGACCATTTAAACTCCGATTTCAGCAAGCTTATAGTCGAACTGAGCGTCTCGGAAATACGAATCCAACAACACCAAATTCGACTCAATCCGAGCCCAAATGAGCCCAAATCAAGTACCCGAAGTGCTGTTGGAAGCATCGAACAGCAATTTGAGTTACCAAACGGTCTCTGATTTTGACAAGCTTATAGGCAAATCGAGCGGCTCGACGAGACGAATCCAACGAGCCCAAGATCGTAGAATTCTGATATCATTAAGACCTTCAAATGCTTGATAAACGGTTCACGATCAAGGGATTTAATATCGGCCGTTCATCCGGATCACTCCTTATTTGCCCTTGATCCCTCACATATTTACGGGCTATGCCACTCCAGAAAAACTATAAATAGCCCCTCATTTCTCTTAAGAGGGGACCCAAGCCAAGAAGAGAAGAGGAGAAGAAGAGAAGAGAAATCTAGGAGGGAACAGCTCCTCCTCGACCACCGTCGGAACACCGCCGGAACTTCGCCGGAACTCCGCCGGAAGACCACGGAGGCACCCCCGGGTGCCCGAGGGACGCCGGAGCAACATCAGAATCCTGCCCGACGCCAGAATTCTATCTGACGCCAGACTTCTTTCCAAGTGACGCCGGAATTCTGCCGGACACCCGAGTGACGTCGGAACTCTGCTTGGCCTTGTAACCGATACTCATTGTAATCTGATCGTCCAGAATCTAAAGGACGAATCAGTCTCGTGTATTTCATACAACACTAATGGAACTTTTTCAACTGGGCGTGGCCCCATGATTTTTCCCTTTTTCAGGGCTTTCCACGTAAAAATCCTGGTGTTCTTTCATTCTTCTGTTTGTGTGCTGGATATACGTACAACGCTGAGACGGAAATTTAAACTCTATCGCCGCGTATATTTAAGTCCGCAACAGTTTGGCGCCGTCTGTGGGAAACTTATCCCACAACTTCAAGTATTGCTACGATGGTCAATAGGCGTAGCAATCGCCTCATAGGAGCCTCCCGCTCCCACTCTCCTCAATCCAGAAACCAGTCTATAAATCATGGACATCAAGTTTCTGCCTCCTTTTTGCATGGGGGGCAACACATTGCTGGAGAAGGAACCTCAGGGCCTTCTTTGGAGGAGCGAATCCGAAAAATGGAAGAATCGCAGAACAAGATCCTACAACTCCTGCGAGAGACTCAACAACCGGCACTAGCACCACAGGAGGAGGTTCTTCTCCCTCGAGATCCACCACGAGTAGAAGCTGTTCAACTCGAACATCTTCAAGCAGAAATTCCTCTTCCTCCGCCAAGGAGACATCTGCAATCACATCAAGATAATGAACTGGCTGATACAGCAAGTTCTACCCATCCTTCGCACATAGGTCGGCAACCTCGTATTCCTTTGGACCTCCCTAAAGAGTTAGCCCGACCACACGCTGCTGAGCTCCCTCGCAATGCCCTTCGCCACGAACTACGACGATTGGTCCGAGAAGAGTTCCCTGTATGAGGCATAAGGCAACCCCCTCGTCAGTGGGACTTGCAGGAGTCGTCACCCTTAACAGAAGCTATTCTTCAACACGCTATTCCGGTAGGATTTAAACTACCGAGCATTGATTCCTACGACGGGACATCCGACCCGTACAAGCACATCGATCATTACAGAACCATCATGCATATCCAGCGAGCTTCGGATGCCCTCCTATGTCAGGTTTTTCCTGCTACACTCAAAGGACGGGCACGAACATGGTTCTATTCTCTTCCATCCGGAACGATCCCTTCATTCGTCAAATTGGCCAAAGCCTCGTTGAACAGTTTGTAGCCAATCGAAGAATTGCTAAGGATTCTTCCCACCTCTCCGGGATTCGTCAAAACGAGGGAGAATCATTAAAAGAGTACTTTCAACGGTTTTCCACTGAGGCTCGACAGATTCCGGGAGTGGACCCAGAACTGCTCCGAGGGGTCTTCCTTGGAGGCCTCCGTCCTGGCCCCTTTTATTCAGCTCTTATGCGAGATACGGTTCATTCATACGCCGACCTGATTCATCGTGTGGAGGCACAAATCTCCGCAGATGAAGCCATAAATGCTCACAGAAAGCAGTTCGAGCAGACAAATGGGAAGCGCAAAGGTGCTCCTGGGATGGATAATTCTTCCTTACAACGGAAAAAGCAAGGGAATAGCAATCTACCTCCTAGGCCCCCATTACCACAACGAGAACCTCGGCAGGAGAAAGAGTACACTCCGCTCAATACATCTCGAGCAAATGTGTTAATGGCGATTCAAGATCAGGACAAAGTGAAATGGCCGCATCCTTCGAAGCCAAATACAGGAAATCAAGATCAGTACTGTCACTTTCATCGTAGTCGTGGCCACGCTACTGAAGCGTGTTGGCAACTTAAGGATGAGATTGAAAGACTTATCCGCCAGGGCTATCTTCGACAGTTTATTGGGAACCCACCTACCCGAGAAGAAGCTCGCCCCACTGGGGGGCAAAATCAACAACAACAAAGACAACCATTGAATAATATTCAAATGGTTGGTGAGATTGAGTAATGCTGCAACTTGAACCTTTGTGTTAGTAATACTACTTGTCATGTGTCACCATGTATCTCTTCTATGATCAGTAGGATGTCATTCTAATGTCCTTAGTATTTCTACCAAGTCGAATGATGTGGTTGTCCCTATATGTATCTCTTCTGTTGTACAAGGGAATTATTGTCTTACAGTAATATAATGTGTTGTTCGTCCAGTTTTGATATTGTCTCTTTCTTTAAAAAAAATACAAATGACAGTGAAAAACTACTGACAAATATAGTCTCTTTATTCTTGATTCGAAAAATATGCAGTCTTTATTACTTCTCAATCACTGGAAGATCGATCCCAGGGGGATTCGATCCGGCCTCTTCCATACAGGTTAACGTCATCGAGCAAAGGCTCCGACATACAACCTCGGACAGGTCTCACATCCTTGGTGGATTCTCCCTACCTCTTCCATACAGGTTAACGTCGTCGAGCAAAGGCTCTGACATACAACCTCGGATAGGTCTCACATCCTTGGTGGATTCTCTCGACCTCTTCCATACAGGTTAACGTCGTCGAGCAAAGGCTCCGACATACAACCTCGGATAGGTCTCACATCCTTGGTGGATTCTCCCGACCTCTTCCATACAGGTTAACGTCATCGAGCAAAGGCTCCGACATACAACCTCGGATAGGTCTCACATCCTTGGTGGATTCTCTCGACCTTTTTTATACATGTTAACGTCATCAAGCAAGGGCTTTGACCTACAGTCTCAAATATGTCAAACATCCTAAAAGGATGTCTCTCACATTCATTCAGACTAATAATACATCAAAAGCACAAAGCATGTCTTACAGATGCAATAACAATTCAGGTCCCTCTAGGGGACAAATCCTCATTTCATATATAATATCATTGGAGTTACATAAATCCAGATTCAGGTGTACATTTATTCTCACTAGAAGTTGAAATTGAAAAGTACATTGGCGTCATCCGTACAAACTAGTATCATCAAGCAATAAGCAACTTTAACATAGTCAAATATCCTTGGTGGATTTAAGTGACTTCTCCCTTACTGCACGCAAGCATCTCCTACAACTACTCCTTAAAAGAAAGGACATAACTAGATCGTCATCGGATCTCCACTCGGTGTTAGTGTATTGCCAAAATGTTGGCATATCACCCTCCTTCGGCCCCTTGATCCAGTAATATCTGATGTTGGCACACTTCAGTATGGATGAATATTGCCTTAACACAATATCACTGGACACCCGCCATCATCAACCCTTCGTCGGATATCTGCCGGCGGTCCTTTACTTCATATCAGCCATCATCGGCTTCTCGTTCAACTGCTGATAGCAGCACCGTTGAACTCTCTCCTTCTGCTCCCAACTTGGTCATTGACTGCCAACGGACTTCCACCCGATCGGCCATCATCAACAAACTAACATCGAAATTCTATTCGATGCTGAGCTTCCTCCCGTTGGAGGACTTCTACACGTCGTCAGACCCTCGTCGGACTTCAACTCGACGCTAAAATGCTACCCAACGTCGGACTTCTGTCAGTCGTCAGACCCCCGTCGGATATCTACCTGACGCTGTACTTTTACGTGACATCGGACTTTTGCCTGTCGTCAGATGTTTGTCGGGCTTCTACCCAACACCAAATTTCTACCCGTCGTGGGACTTCTTCTGGCCGACAGATTTTCGTCGGAGTTCTACCCGACGCCGTACTTCTTCCCGCCGCCGAACTTCCACCCGGCCGCTGATCGCCGCCGGACTTCATCCCGACCTTCGTCGGACCACCGCTCGGTCGCGGACCGCCATCGAACTTCAGCCCGACCTTCGTCGGACCACCACCCGGCTGCTGACCGCCGTCAGACTCCCTCCGACTAACATCTCACCTCCACATGATCTCTTAAAGGAGAGAAACTCTAACTTTTGCGCAAAGGGAGGGGCGCCGAGTCAAGTAGGGAAAGTCACCTACTCAAAAATAGCGGAAGGCCTCAAAATGCCAGAAACTAGAGGAGAGAAGAGAGAAATTTCTATCTCCTGTACAAGAGGAGGGGCGTTGTCTCAAGTAGGGAAAATCACCTACTGAATAACAACGGAATGCCTCAACTGTCAGAAAGCCAGAATGAGAGAAAAAAGAGGGAAAACCGCTAACTTCTGTGCAAAAGGAGGGGCACCGAATCAAGTAGGGAAAGTCACCTACTTAAAAACAGCGGAAGGCCTCAAAATGCCGGAAGCTAGAGGAGAAAAAAGAGGGAAAACCGCTAACTTCTGTGCAAAAGGAGGGGCGCCGAATCAAGTAGGGAAAGTCACCTACTTAAAAATAGCGGAAGGCCTCAAAATGCCGGAAGCTAGAGGGGAGAAGAGAGGAAAGCCGCTAACTTCTGCGCAAAAGGAGGGGCGCCGAGTCAAGTAGGGAAATCATCTACTTAAAAATGGCGGAAAGCCTCAGAATGCCAAAAGCTAGAAGGTCAGGAGAGGAGGAAGAGAGGAGCATTTTGTCCTCTACCCCAAGGGGGTATTTATAGGATGAAAAAGGGAGAGAAAGAGAGGGAAAAATTAAAAAAAGAGGGGGAAAATGTTTGAAAATTGGAGGGAGGAGACTTCTAGAAGAAAGTTCGAATTTTTCTGAATTTTTCGGAATTTTTTCGGAATTTTTTGGAATTTTTTCGGATTTTTTCGGATTTTTGGGGATTTTTAATCCCTGTGGGCCCCGCAAAAAAAAAAAATACTCTAACTGCTGGAGCGCGCCCCTTGCCCGCGCGCCCGCGCGCCCGCGCCGCCGGCGGCGGCTGCCGGCGGCCGGCCGGCCGGCCGGCCGGTTCGGCCGCCTACGCGTTACCGGGCTCCGATTTTGGGCCCGGATGGTCCAAATTCGACATTTTTGGGGTCCCCGGACACGTTTTTCAACGTTCCGGATTCAATTTTGACACTTTCGGAGCTCAACGAGGCCTCTACAATCAAGTTTAAGCAAAATAATATCTTTTGGAACGCAATTTTTCGCAATTCGGCAAATGTAAAATGTCAGAACAAGTATTTTCGGACTCCTGGAGCTTCGACGTCCGAAAATAGGGGGGCAACTGATACGTCATCGAAAAATTATCTTGATCGGGCACGAATCTCGAGGAAAAACTCAAGTTGGAAACTTCAAAAATTAATTCAGAGACCATTTATACTCCGATTTCAGCAAGCTTATAGTCGAACTGAGCGTCTCGGAAATACGAATCCAACAACACCAAATTCGACTCAATCCGAGCCCAAATGAGCCCAAATCAAGTACCCGAAGTGCTGTTGGAAGCATCGAACAGCAATTTGAGTTACCAAACGGTCTCTGATTTTGACAAGCTTATAGTCGAATCGAGCGGCTCGACGAGACGAATCCAACGAGCCCAAGATCGCAGAATTCTGATATCATTAAGACCTTCAAATGCTTGATAAACGGTTCACGATCAAGGGATTTAATATCGGCCGTTCATCCGGATCACTCCTTATTTGCCCTTGATCCCTCACATATTTATGGGCTATGCCACTCCAGAAAAACTATAAATAGCCCCTCATTTCTCTTAAGAGGGGACCCAAGCCAAGAAGAGAAGAGGAGAAGAAGAGAAGAGAAATCTAGGAGGGAACAGCTCCTCCTCGACCACCGTCGGAACACCGCCGGAACTTCGCCGGAACTCCGCCGGAACTCCGCCGGAAGACCACGGAGACACCCCCGGGTGCCCGAGGGACGCCGGAGCAACATCAGAATCCTGCCCGACGCCAGAATTCTATCTGACGCCCGAGTGACGCCAGACTTCTTTCCAAGTGACGCCGGAATTCTGCCGGACACCCGAGTGACGTCGGAACTCTGCTTGGCCTTGTAACCGATACTCATTGTAATCTGATCGTCCTGAATCTAAAGGACGAATCAGTCTCGTGTATTTCATACAACACTAGTGGAACTTTTTCAACTGGGCGTGGCCCCGTGGTTTTTCCCTTTTTCAGGGCTTTCCACGTAAAAATCCTGGTGTTCTTTCATTCTTCTGTTTGTGTGCTGGATATACGTACAACGCTGAGACGGAAATTTAAACTCTATCGCCGCGTATATTTAAGTCCGCAACAATAATATTCACAATACCTTTTTCAACCATCTTTACAAAATACTGCGGCCATCTCAAACTAATCCTTAACCATAATACTTTCTTGATCTCTCTCACCTTCGAAATCTCAAATTCGTTCGCTCTCACTCTCTCAAAATAATGGATTTTCACTATTCAACCACTAATTATCATTATACCATATCTTCTACTACTAATCACAAAGATTAGCAAATAATCTAGGCACAAATATGTCGGCCATAATTTTAAAATAAAATTTCAAGTAATATAATGTATATTTCTTTTCACTAAAGAGGTAAAATAGTGCAATCACATCATAAAATAGGCTATTAAGGCTTTGTTTGAGACAGCTTTCTTACTGCTTCTTAAAGCAGTTTTCTAGTACAAAAATCGTCCCAAATAAAGCTTAACTCTTGCCTTATATGCCGCATTGTTTCTTAAAGCGATTTTTTAGTATAAAAATTAAATTTTTTGTACTAAAAAGCTGCTTTAAGAAGGAATAAAAAAAAATCATCCCCAGTGAAGCCTAACTCTTGCCTTATATGCCGCGCAAGAAGTCGAAATCAACTCTCTATCATGGCCATAGACCTTGCATTTCCATAGACCATGACTTGGTCTTCCAAATTGACAAGCATTGCTCACCTTGCATAAATAAGATGAACTTCTTTTGCTTGGAAATGTTCAAATCGCTTGAAGAGCCAAAAGCCCCACTCTCCATTTGAGAAAATTAACACGAGGAAAAAATTTTCATTATTGAAAAAGATAGATAACTACCTCACTCACGCGGTTTTAGGGTTCTTAAATTTTAATGTATCAAAATTTTAAATTTAATTTCAGAAAAAAAAAATTTCTAATCAGACAGTGCAATTTCCTGGTTTATTTCTCTTTCATTAGTGAGGTTAGATTTGAAAAAAAAAAGTTTAAAAGTAAAAAAATTGAAGTTGAATAAGTCAAAATTGATATCAAATATAAAATGAAAAATTTAGAAAAAAATTAGCTCAAAATATTTAATTTATTTTTTTATTAGAATATGTCTGAGATGTCATTTGATTTACTTCGTAATATAAATTTATTAGATATAGTATGCGGTATTCTTTAACATATCCTACATGCTTATATGGTGGGTGTGAGACATATAACCCCAAAATAGCTTAGAATTTTTATAAATTAATAGATACTAAGGTTGGATTATGTCTACATGAATATGTTGATCATAGTGTGAGTTAGAGGTGTAAACGAGTCAAGTAGTGGCCTTATCGAGCTCGACTCGTCAATCAGAAAATCGGCTAGACTAGAGCTCGAGCTCGAGTTGAGCTCAAAAGGCCAGCTTGAACTCGGCTCGTCCCACTGTAAACTCGAGCCAATTGCGAGCCTCCGACAGTCCTGGCCGCCTTACGCGAACGAGCGAGCCTTCGCGGTCATCCGCCTCTGAGTTAAGCAAGACTCGAACTCAAGACCTCTTGGTTGATAGGGTTTGTTTTAAGCTAACAAAACCCTAATCCCAATTTTTTTTTTATGCTAACCTCTATTTCCATTATGTTTCTTTGGGATTAGTGTTTTGTTTTCTTAGCCCATTTTGGGCTATGTTAGCGACTATAGAACTAGAATTTTGTTACACATGATATTATTTAAGATTATTCATAAGATTGGACAATTGTGATGATTTTTTTTTTTTGAAAAAAACCAACAGAGGGGCTTAAATGTTATTTTAAATAGAAAAATTACGAGTCCTTAAAGAACCAAAAGCTCTCTATGAATACAACATTTGAAATAAAACATATGAGCCAATGGTTCTACCTATTATAATAAAAAACAATTAAAAGAATCAAGAAAATTCAGCCAAAGGGATCAAACCGACCAAAGAAGCCATCCAAGCAGCAGCAGGAAAAGCCTCACCCGCACCAGCCAGCAAATACCACATGCAAGAATTAAACAAAAAAACTGCAAAGGCAAAAATAAAGCTAAACCCACCAACCAATTAACAGGCCCAACATTAAGAAGGAGCTCCAATAGGACCACTCACGAGACGGGAACAGCAAAAAACAACAAGGACCTCCACACAGGCAACAAACACCACCAAACCCCAACAAGCAAACCAAAAGCCCTTAATCCTACCTCCACCCAAGCCACACCCCCACCCAAGCCACACCCCAACTATGAGCCAAAAACAACCAACCAAACAACTAACCAAAGCCCCACAACCGGAAGAGCACTCGAACCATAGGAAGAGAACAACTAAGCAAAAGCTAAACAACAAAGGACATAAACCTAAACAGAAGAATTATTATTATTTTTTAGTTTTTCTCCTACGATGTTTGGACAATTGTGATGATTTTGAAGATCTTAGACTCAAATTAGGGTTTCACATCAATTCCCCAATTACTTTAGATGCTAAATATTTCAAAACTACTAAAGTTAATTGAAGGATGAAGAGTATTTGTTTCTAGTTGCAAAATAATAGAAAAATAAAAATAATGCAAGTAGCATGCGATAGAAGTAAGGAGATATAGTATTGTTAAGAAAAAATAAAATTATATTTGGAGTAGCTTTTATTCTCAAATTATTTGGCTTAGAATTTCAAAATAATCACATTGGATTTATATATAGCTATAGGCAGAGATTCCTTTATGGAATATAACTCAAATGAGGCATAAATCAAATTCGGAATTACCTAACTCTCTGGAGTAGTTTTATTTAAAAAAAAATATTATTAGGAGATATATAATTATTATAAAAAATAAATATTGTATTTGAAGTAGTTTTATACTCAAATAAATTAGCTTATAATTTCAATACAACCACACCGGTATAAATAGGCAACATGGAGATTTATAAATGGAATAGAACTTTATTTATGGCAAATTATCTGATTAACTATTAATCAAAATTAAGATTAACTCTTAATATTATCACAATCCTTTGTATAAGAAATACGAGGGTGATACACTTATAATAAATTCATAAATAGAATCTCACACTTTGAATTCTAACTTTTAAGATTTAATACAATCCTCATTGTTGTGTGCTAGAAAATTTGAGTCGGTAGAATTTAAGTTTTACGTCTTGACGGTGTACAAAGATTCAGCACAAACAATAAAAGTAATAAGACTAGAGAACATTTTTACGTGGAAAATCTAGAAAGGGAAAAAAATCACAGAGACTAGCCCAGTTGCAAAATCCAATATGTAGTGAGGTGATACAAAGATCTTCTCTTCTTCACTGTTGAATAAGAAGAAGAGTACATAGATCGAATATTTATACCCAAAAAATAAGGCTTAATCTTCCTAGGAGAAATTTTAGAAAGCAAGTGTCTATGGGCGGACAAATGTACCCAACAGCATGATCAAATCTTGACAGTATTCTAGAGATGATGGTGGTTGTTGGTAGTAGTCGTCTACAATGGTGATGACTGGAAAATGCTAGAGAGCTCTCCCTTCTCTTCTTTTTCCTCTTTTCTTCTCCCTTTCATGTGAAGAATGAGGGTTATTTATAGTCTTTTAGGTGTGGCATAGCTTATAAATATGTGAACTCAACGGCATTTTGGGAGTGTTAGGATGGATGACTGATATTGATTCATTTGATCATATATCATTGATCGAGCATTTAAATACCTTAATGATGTCAGAATTTGATGAACTTGGGCCCGTTGGATTTGTCTCGTCGAGCCGCTCGACTTGACTATAAGAAATTCATATTCGGACGTCATTTGGTTATGCAATTAATGCTTTGAAACTTCCAAGTACGTTTTGATCCTTAATTCGGACCCATTTGGATTTGGGGTGGACAGATTTTTCTATCGTTGAGTTCGTCCCGTCGAATTGCCTGATTTGACTATAAGTTTGTTAAAATTAAATTTTGACAGTTTACAATTCAAATATACCTCGAGATTTATGCAGGTTTAATGTGATTTTTTGTGATATATCACTCATAATTCAAAGATAACAATTTAGTAATTACATTAGCTAAAATTAAAAGACTATGATCATATATTTATAGAATAACAAACTACATAGTAATATGCATATTTTTTTTTATAAAAAAACTTTATTCAATAAAAAGGAAAGTACAAAGGCAACACAAGATAGAAAAAGGGCCAAAACCACAGAAAAGGGAAAACCAGCAAAACAGACTCAGGAGCGGCTACAAACAGCAACCTCCAATCAACCAGGCAAAGGCCATCCATAGGAGGTAGAGACAACGTGCCTACCCACAAATAGCAGAAGGGCACCAAGTAAACAGAGGGGAACACAAAAGGAACAGTATATCAATCCACAAGTCATAGCTAACCATCCAAAGCACCACCAAGGTTGCCAATAAGCCACAACCAACAGGGGGAAACCAATTGCAGCCTCATCATAATCCAAGCATCAGTCCAAACTAGCACCATCCAAAACAACACCACCACCAGGAAGCCAAAGACAGCAAATCCGATCAATACCTCAGACAAAGGCAACCAACCCAAACAAAAATTCACCACAGTAGAGAGAAAAGACAACTATTAGGATTTTTGCCTACCACGTTTACCCCTCCCACGTGAGGAAACTTTAGCAACAAGCTGGCCACTCCTCAAGGCAACCATATCATTTGACTCAGCCCCAGGTTCACCATAACCTTCCCCAAATGAGGAAGTAGACTCCTCCAACCAATCAATTTGATCCAAACAACTACTCTTCAAGTTATCCTTCAAATGAATTTTCAATTCATCATTGGAGATAAGGTAGATTAAGATTTCAATAAAAGGTTCTCCATCCGGTTGCATAGGAATAGAAGATAGAGTAGGATCAACTGTGAGAACACAAGAAGCAACATTAGTTTCATTAGATGATGCATCCGACAAAACCTTATTGTCAATGCACTGATCCTTTTCCACAATCACAATCGCATTAGCTAGAGGAGGCTCAAAAGACGAAGGCAAAGTGTCCAAATTAACATTACATTGAGTCTCATCATGCACAGTAGAATCCAAATCCACAAAAATGCAGTCTACCTTCTCCGGAGCAATATTCTGGAAGGGCAAGTGGTTGGATAAAGCATTTTCCACAACATCCATGGTCACGTTATCCAAATGATCTGCAACCGCTTAAGGCTCTTTATCGTGCATAGTTAAGGAAACATCACTATTTCCGCTAATACTTGTATTCGCCTCAAGAACATCACCAGCTACAATCACCTTATTCTGATTCCCTTGACCTACTTGGGGTTGAAGCTTAGAACAATCAATCCTAGAATGACCAACAGCTTTACAATGCTCATAGAAGGATGGAAAATCATCCATCAACACAGTTTGAAAATAACCAAATTTCTCAGGACCCACCCACACCTTATCAGGATATCATTTCATGATATGAAGTTCCACCAAAACTCTAGCAACCGACAGACGAGCCCCCACCACCGTGGCATTATCATCACGAAGAGGACATCCAAAGAGAGAACCAAGGCCATGTAAGATACAGGGAGAAAAGAAATGCGGCCGTATGTTCGAGAAAGAGACCCAAACAAGGACAATTGGAGATTCCTCAGAAATGTCCACAAAAGGTGACCACTTGGTCAGTTTCATTAAGCAATTCCTAATAAAATAGGATTTATGAGCAAACACACGCAGTAATCCAAATCACATCGTAGTTTGATCAACACATGGCGGGAGTCCAACAGAGTGATAGAAAATTCTCCGGTAAGTTTTAAATTAAAGAAAAACCTCCTAATGGCATCCAAAGAAGGCATCTGATTAGAGAAATAACCAACTAAGGAAAATGTGAATGGGGTAGCAAGAGCCAAAACCTCTTCCTCGAAAATCCATAGAGAGGGGAAATCCCGAAATGAGGACTGCTTAAGATCCGGAAAAGACCCAGAGGTAGAACCCTTAAGGGCATCAATAAAAGAACGAGAGTTGGATTTACCATCAAGAATACTAGGATTATCTAACTTAACCGCCATAAGGGCGGACAGGAAAAAGAGAAACCAAACCATCAAAAAAGAAGAAAAAAAAACACACATAAAGGAAAGAGGATAACTTCCTTGAGCTGAATGAAATGCCGACAAGCAGCAACAAAACGCCCCTGACGATGGAAGCGCTAGGAAAAAACCCTAGCGGACGAGCTTAAAACGTACTCGGGCACCTCTTTAATTTATGAATTACATAGTAATATGCATATGAAAAGCAAATGAGATTCAATAATTCCAAGCTATTCTTAATATTATTATTAAAACTTGGAGTATAAAAGACTCCCTACTAATGCCTAGCCAAAATGATTTGCATTTGCCCAACTCTCCAAGCAAGGTGAAAGTTTTGTTTGGGACAACTTTCTTACTACTTCTTAAAGCAGCTTTCTAATATAAAATTTAAAAATTTTGTACTTAAAAAATGCTTCAATATACAACTAAGAAAGTTGTCCCAAATGAAGTTGAAGTCATGCGTCATGCATCAAGCACATATATGTTCTCATATTGAAAGATACATTTATTTATCTTTATTTAGATAGTTATAAAAATATGATGTAGTAACGCTTATTCTTAATTAATCAAAATGCTTGCTTATGAGGATCCTAAACTAACTTAACTTTCTATGAATATGCTTTTAATATGCAAGTGGCTTTTTAATTAAAGGACAATTATTTCTTGGTGGGTTGCTAATGTATATATTGTAAATAAAATAAGGCCCACTTTTATACTTTTCAAAAATATTTAAAAATTAAATTAGGATGGCTCATTTTACTTAGAATTTGCTTGAAATGATTTTGTATTAATTACTGTAAAATAGTTATAAAATTATATAAAAAAAGGTTTTTAAAAAAATTATTGTGATCTTATAGACTTTTTTATTCAAAGAAAGACTAAATAATAATTTTCTTATAGTTGCCAATCAACATCATATAAATTTTCAAGAAAATAATAAAAACTATATATTCAAACAACAAATGTAATAATAGTCTTTATGCTGACTATTTTTTTATATTATAAAAATAAAAAAGAATTTACATACATACCACACAATTCTTATTTATTTATATATCTACCATTTAAATTTCAATATTTACTTATATAGCATCTCAATTTTAAAATTATCAAAAATATCATTAATATTAATTTTTAAAGAAATATATATATTTTTCTTATGTACATCTTTGATATAATTGGGATACTAAAATATTATATAAATAAATATTAAAATATGAATGTTAGACATGTAAATATACAAAAAATATATGATAAAAATGCAAATCTTCCAAATAAGATAAAATTAAAAATGCCACCCCAATCAACCAATGCCAAATAAGAAGCCCACAGCAATGAAATGTTATCCAAAACTTGGAAAAAATTAGGCCAATATTTTCTAAGGTTCAAAGCTTATCAATAATGATGATAAGCTTTATCTTACAGCCAAGCAACAACAACGTATTCCACTCTATTATTCTCATCTCGATAAAACAACTGCGCCTTATACGTCAAAATGCATGATGCATGCCTTCCATTATCTAATGACGTCTATCTATTTCATAATCTATTATTATATTTATATTTATATTATATAATATAATATCATCATACAAATATAATTATTATGATTTTAAAATCTTTCATTTTACATTATGATTAGTATAATATCAGTGGCGGAGTCCGAATTTTTCTCTTGTGAATGCACAAATTATCAATTTTAAAAATACTCTCACTAACCCCACTGGGTTTAGCTGGGTTGGTGGGAGAGCATAGTTGGAAACCTCCCAACCCATGTTCTAATCCTCTCTCATGCGGCGTGACCCCATAAGTGGAGAGAAGATAGCTGCGGGTCCTGCACCTGTGGGGCTGGTTGCTGGTAGGCTCGCTGAGGGATTAGTTACGCCGCCATGCACCTCATATGGGATGACAGTGGGTAGATACCTCCATTCCACACACACCTATGAATTTTTTTTTTTTGAAATTGTTAATATAAAACGATAAATTATATGATAAAGAAAAACTTACAATCGAGAGCATATGTGTGCTATTCATATTCTTTTTATATGTTACCTATAATTTCTCCGTCTTAATTATTTTTATATTTTGAAGTTGTTGTACAATTATTTCGTTATCAATACTATTAAAAAATAAGGAGATTTACATACATACCAGTTTATATCATGATATTTATATATCTAACACCCAAAATTTTAATATTTTATGCCTACAACTCATAGATAATTTTAACACCAAATATGTCACTCATATATTTCATTCCTACCACTCATACCACCCTATAAACTTTAATATTTCATTCTTTACACTCATATTTGATCATTATTTTCAGTAATTACATCAAAATGTTAGACATATAAAAAGCATGATATAAATGGTATTTATATAAATCTCCTTAAAAAATATTATTTTTAATATTAGCAATAAAATAATTATTCATTCAAGAATCTCTTATATGATTAAAGTAATAATATATAAATATTTAAATAAAATATATGAATATTTTTGTGTATTATTTTTCCATAGATGCTTTGTGATGGCATCATGATAACGAAATTAGGTTTTAGATGACTCAAGCAATTATTTTTTGGAATATGCGCATTAAAATAAATAGTTGCTATTATTGGAGTAAATTTAATGGTAATTTAATAGGAATCCACTGACAATTTAATTTAACAGAAATTTCATGAAATAATAATTTAAAATTCACTCACATCTTATCGATGCATTTGAACATGCAAAACACGCATTACACGATAACACGCATTACACGATAAAGTTTATAAGCTCTAGCTCAAATAATTACATGCATGCACTCTATTTTCTAGAATATAGGTCATATGTTCAATGTATCACTTGACATTAATGGAAAAAGGTGGATAATTTTTTTTTCTGCTTTCTAAAACAGTTTTTTAGTATAAAATTTTATGTACTAAAAATATGCTTTTAAAAACAGTAAGAAAGCTGTTCCAAACAAAATGTTAGCATTGACTAGCTCATTGCATAAAATGTATTCAACAACAAAGTATGTACATTTATTATTTATAATTGGCTTGGGCATACCTAGAAAACACTCAAGAAGGGCAATTGCTCGTCGTATCTTTCTGTTTTTTCTTAATTGAATAGACATTTAAACTATTTTACGTGTCATAAATATTTTTAACGTAATAGAATAAATATTTTAATTATTTTACCCACCTTGAAAAAATTTTCCCTATAACATAATAAACATTTAACTATATTCTCTTAATAAATATATTTACACTAAATTCTAAGAATTTTTTTTATTTCCTCTCTAAGATTATGCACGCCCAAACCCTACTTTGCACACCTTCGAAAAGATGTTGATGCCGCCACTAATCATAACTAGTTATCTACAATCGATCTTATACCCTATTTTTTACCGTTATATTATGATAAGTTACATATTTAAAAAAATGCTTATCTTAAAGTCACTTTTAAGGCTTCGTTTGGTTCAGCTTTAGGCCATTACTTTTTCTTTTTTTTTTTTTGATAGATTTTTATACTAAAAAATAGCTTTACAAAGCAGTAATAAAACGGTCTCAAACGATACCTAAATCTCTAAAATTTATTGAAACAAACCACACTAAAACAACCAATTTTAAAAGTGATTAACTCTACCACTTCATAAGTAGTACTATCTCCAACTACAAAATTAACCTATTATTAATACAAATTACCCTAAAAATCTAGTACGACCACAAATATAAATAATTTGGAAAGCGTGTTAGTTTCATAATTTAATGTGACTTGACTTGTTAATTTTTAATTTTCCACGAGGCTTGCAGATTTCAAGCATAAAATGACAATATTTGCGTCAGTATGAGAGAAATAGTCTTGTTTGCCGACAAGCAGATAGGTGAGCAGTGCATTATCACAAGACGTACGTGGCCATGACTAAGTATAAGAAAGACAGTTTTTCTTCTTTGTGAAAAATTTTCACCTAACACTACAGAAATTTTCAGCTGCTTTGCTATATAATAATCACTTATTTTCAACCCAATGGTACAGTTAAAACCAGCTTTGTCGCTGTTTTGCCTTTCATAACATTTTTTTTATTGATTTTTAAAATAATTTTTTAGTACAAGATTATTTTAGATGCTAAAAATTTTTTTTAGAACGCAGTAGGGATGTCAATATTTGACACAACCAGAAAACTCAATTTGAATCAGACCCGAAAATTCTAGATTAGGGTCAACCCGTTTCACAAATGGGTCGGGTTTGGGTTTCAGGATTCGACCCGTTTGAAAAACGGGTCGGATCCGGGTCAACCCACTAACCCGACGTTGACCCGGACTGACTCGATTCCTTGGCTCTTTCGACGGGCAACAGCGGAGGAGAACGATGACGACGGGACTACGGAAGGGAAGAATGGTGTCACGTCAAGCTCGCCTCCTTGGCTCCTTCGGCGACGTTCCTTCCTGTCGGGTCGGAACTCAGAAGTCATGACTACTTGGAAGTAACGACGATGGCAGGACTTGGGAGGGAGCAACTCTCCGTTTCTGGTTGACGGGCCATTTTTAAGATCTCTAACCCTGTAGAAAATTCTCTTAATCACCGTCATTTTTTTGGCAATTTAGTAATTTATATATCCTGGGGAGCCAATAAAAATCATTAAAGATAGATGTTATCTCATTTGCATAGCATGCTAATTACATGAGAGCTAGTAATAAACTTTATTCTCCACTAAAGATCATTGATATAAGCAAAAAAATATTTATTTATAAAGGGTCTGTTTGGAACATCTATAATTTTTTATAAAGTTGATTGTAAAGCTATTATGAAGCAAAAAAAAAAAAAATTTCTTTAAAAATTACTGTAAAAAATAGCTTTCTAGCACAATAATTTCTTGAAATTAGTGAAAAAAGTTACAAACATAATTGTGATTATATTTTGAGAAAATATTAGTAAAGCTATCTCAATTGAAGCCTGAGATAGTTTTTTGGTTGCTTTCTAAAATAGTTTTTTAGTGCAAAAATTTTATGAATTAGAAATTTTTGTACTAGAAAGCTGTTTTAGAAAGCTGTCTCAAACGAAGCCTAAGAATTTATTTGGATCAGTTTTCTTACTGTTTTCTAAAACAGTTTTTTATTATAAAAAATCTTAGTTTAACATTTTTATTTGCTAAAAAACTGCTTTACAGAACAATAAAAAAAAGCTGTTTTTTATTCTCTTGAATATAACGAACTGCAAACGCAACTAATTGAAAAGCCCAAAACGGGAAGCTTTTGAGGCCACCCATAATACTCATTTGTAATGATAAAATAGGCCATCGTTTCATGGACTACGGCCCACAAAATTACGTGGCAAATTTGATCCAATTTCAACCGGGCTTGAAATGTACCTAATTTATTTGATTTGGAAATAATAATTTGAAAAATAAAATAACAAAAACAATCATTTGATTAGACTTAAATGAAAAAATAATTAAATTATTAAATTTTAATTTTTTTAAATAGAATAAGATCTTTATTGACTTAATTTTTTAAAATCATTTATGTTTCGTTTGGGACGGCTTTCTTACAGCTTTTTAAAGTAAATTCTAGTGCAAAAATTACTAATTCAAGATATTTTTATACTAGAAAGCTAATTTATAACGCAATAAAAAAGTTATTCCAAATGAAATCTTAGTTGACCTGAAATCCACATTTTTCATCAAATACTTAAAACTTTAGTACACTATTTAAATTATTTAAATTTGACTAAACTTTTTTTCTATTTACCTATTCTTTTTTTCAATCCCGCGTCGCAGCAGAACAAAATACGTGTTAATGCAGGAATTTTCATGATTCTGATGCTATCTTATCTACATCTGATTACCTTGTTGGACAAATAGTCCATTCATATCCAATAATGAATATGTAGCATGTATAGTTTAGTGATAAAAGTGTGATTCAGTCTATTAACAACTTAAATAGTTAAGAGGTCTTTTTGTTTTTTTTCATATTCCGATCAAAAACTTTATTTCTTAAGAAGATTTAAACCTTTACCCCTCAATAGGATATTTGAGGAAAGAATATACATTCTCATGATTTCTATTCAAAAGGCAACAATCAGAATCCTAATAAAAAAATTGGATTATGGAGTCGAGAAGCATAATTTTTTTGATTGGTTCAATTATTCTAATTGAATGAGTATGAATAAAGGATCTATGGATGATAGTACAAAACTTTCAATCGTAACTAAATCTTCAATTTTTGAGCTGAAAAAGGGGGAGATTGAAGCCAAATAGCTAGAAAATGATGGTTTTGGTTTACTAGAACCCTCGGCTTCTTGTTTCAGCTCGGTTGAAACAAAATATTTTCCTTAGGATCCCAAGAGTATAAAAGAAATAGGGAACGAAGAAACTAGACTAGAGACTAGAAAGATTTGATAGAGTCCCCCTCTTCTAGAGGGATCATCTAAAAAGCAAGTAGCTTTAGATGCATTCGTAAAAAAAGCTGACATAGATGTTATGGATCTCATTTTTTCTCTGGTGGGAATACATAGATCTTCCATAAAGGAGCCAAATGAAACCAAAATCTCATGTTTGGTTTTGAATTAGAGATGTTAAAAATGATCAATCAACGTCGACTATAACCCCTAGCCTTCCAAGCTAATGATGCGGGTTCGATTCCCGCTACCCGCTATATATTCATTTCTTAACTTTATATGATATATAGATGCATTATCCTTTTTGATATACATTCTTTTTTTATGATATGAAAAAAATATGAAAATAGGAATGAAGGGCTTTCATTGTCTAATGGATAAGATAGAGGTCTTCTAATCAGAAATCTTTATTGATGATTTCTCTGAATTAAGAATATATTAAAAATGATCATTTTACATTTATGTATTTATGCTTGTTCCTGAAGTAGAAATAGTTCGATATGTTCTTGTAGTAGAAATGTATTGATCTGTCCCTAAAATTCTCAAATTGAATTTAAATCAATTTTTAAAGAAAAAATTTATCTCAAAATATATTGATGCTAAAACTATTAGAAAGGGCATTAAAATTTTTTATATTTATACTAGGGTTAATATATTTTAAAATATTATAAGTAGTATTAATACATAAAACAAAATCTTCGCTTGATTGGCTCAAATCTTCAGGCAATATTCGATTTGAAAAATTTCAGAATTAAATTTAGAATCATCCGAACTAAATTTTCAACAAATTTATAATCGATATTCTTGAAAATTTTAACTTCAAAACTTTTAAAATTGCTTGAAATTGATTGTAGAGGCTCATTGGATTCTGAAAATGTCAAAATTGAGTTCAAAAAATCGAAAATGGACCCAAAAATATTTGAATTTGACTATTTGGGACGAAATTGGACCATGACCTGGTTTGGAGGGCGAACAGGCGGCCGCTTGCCCGCGGCACCAGAGCACCCTGCATGTACTTAAGGGGCACGCCCCGTTCCCTTCAAAATTTGATATTTAAAAATTTTATATAGTAATTAGATAATTAAATAAATATAAAATAGATTTATATAATAAATAATTTTTACATTGCCCACATAATTAATTAAATTTAAAAAAAATTATTATGATATGATAACTTATTAATATAAAGTTGAGAAAACTAATTTTATATTAGAAAATATAAAAAAATATTTTTAGAGGAAATTAAGTTGAAAAAAAATGAAATTAATGTTAAATTATTATTAAGTTATTAAAATAACAAACTTTAAGATGAAAAAAATAAATTATTTAATTTAAATTATTTATATATTATTTTTTTAAGTTAAAATCTATTATTTAGGAAACATATTCATTCATTCTAATAATTTTTATATGTGAATATTCGTTAAATATATTTTATTTTTATAGTTGATATATCGCCAAAAATTGTCTTAATTAGGGACGAATCTTGATTTATATCTGAATTGGAAACTTTCAAATTTAAATTTGGGATTATTTGTAATCTGATTTCAGTAAATTTATAGTCAAATTGAGCATCTCAATGAGACAAACCAAACAACAACAAAATCAGTCCAATCAAAGCCCAAATAGGCCCAAATCAATGGATAAGAGCATATTTGAAACCTTCAAAGCATTAATTGGTTGATCAAATGATATCCAAATATGGAATGCTTCTAATCGAATCGAGCGGTTCGGCGAGACGAATCAAATGATCCCAAGATCGCTCAATTTGACATCATTACAAAACTTAAATGTTGAACGAACACTCTATGATTGATAGAATTAGTATAAGCTGTCCGATAAAGCACTCCGAATTCACCATAAATTTTCTTTATATTTACGGAGCATGTCACTCTCAAAATCTATAAATATACTCTCTCCTTGCATGCAGAGGATGTTTGGAGGCTTGGACCATGAGCTAAAGACTAAAAAAAGCTCAAAGATTTGAAGAGTCCTTAAGACTAAATATTCTAGCATGCAATGATATAATATATACTGATAATGAGATGTCTTGCTTTTTTTAATCTAACATAATGGATGGAATTAGTGAATTGCATCCACGTGGCTGATAATGGCTATCCTTTTTAGTCAAATGTTAGAATGCCGTTCTGTATAAGAAGCCTCAATTCCATCCACGTGGCTGTCAAGCTTTTTTTATTTCTATTCTTTATCATTTTATGTCGTTGTCACGTGAGCTCGCCCATCTGCCGGTGGAGCTCACCGGCACCATAGGAAGGCACGATTCGCTCTCAATTTCAAATATAAGGGATGCTTATTTGATGGATGGCCAATACTTAGATAATTCAATGGATGGTATTTGACTAAAATTGAGGGGAGTTATTACGTGCAGAGTCTGGACATAGAGAATCATTCGATTTTGTGATTGTGAATAATAAAAGCACAGCATTGAACAGTCAAAGTGCACTAATGAACACTAACTGTGCTTTTACTGTTCACAGTTATTATCTGTGTCCGGACTCCGCACGTAATAATCTCTCAAAATTTAGAGAGGAAATATCCCATGATGAGAGGAAAATGGGTTCAAGCTCGATTGAAGAGTTTTCACTATATATAACTAGGGGTGTCAAAAGTTGACATGGCCTGAAACCCGACTCGGACCCGACCCGAAAAAATTCGGGTTCAGGTCAACTTGTTTGCAAAACGGGTCGGGTCGGGGTTAAAATTTCTGACCAGTTTGAAAAGCGGGTCGGGTTCGAGTTGACCCGACAAACCGCAGGTCTACCCGAATTGACCCGTTTTGTCATCCTGCGCATCATGTCGCATCCGCGCTGCCCGTCAGGTCGCGTCCGTGTCAGGCCACGACGTCGCGTCCGCTTCATAAGTGACAGGTCGCGTCCGCGACTTTGCATCCAGGCTTCGGGCTTCCCGCCTCCAGGCATCTCACCGGACCTATTGCGTCCCTTGTCAGCGTCCAGGAGTCCTGCCGCTGCGCCGTATCCTACGTCTGCGTCCCACCGCCGCGCCGCATCCCGTTCTCTTGGCTCGACAGATGTTCGCGAGTCGGGTCGTGTCAACCCGGTAACCCGCACGAGTCGGGTCTGGGTTGACAAACCTGGCCCCTTTGCAAAACCGGGTCGGATTAGGGTCAATTCGTTTATGACCGGGTCAAGTCGGATTCAAGCCGAACCCGACCCGTTGACCCAAATTGACACCTGTATATGTAACTTTTATCATCCGCAAGCATACTCTTTGGCTTTTGTACCTACGAACAACTTCATTCAATTCCTCTATGTCGCATGCCATCGACATCATTCTTTCAAGATAATGGACTTCTCAAGAAAATCAGATATTTGATTGGGTGAATTTCAAATGTAATATAATTCATTGGTGAATTTAAAATTCAACATCTAGTTTAATTTTGATGTATTTGTAACTCAAAATATACTATAATTTTTTTAGATTGCCACCGTAAGTTGCCTCCAATCACCACCTCAGTCACCAACAACCTCTGCTGCTGCCATTGCCGACCTCCCGCTAACCATCGATCACCATCATTATTAGATTTTATACTGTATTCATTTTACTTCAACGCAAACAAAAAAATAATCACCTATATATTTTTTATATTTGTCAAAATAAGTTCAAGAATTTCAAATACATTATTCTTTTTACACCATTATTTATTATATTCTACATTTCTCTTTCAACAAATCAAATGGTCCTTTAATTATACCAAAATTTATATATATTGCTCGAACTTAAATTAGATTTTTCTTCAAATCTTTAAATTCTCTTACAAGATTTTTGTCATTCAATCACCTTCCTTAAATAATAAAAAGCCCTATTTATAGCTTTGGCAATATCAATCTAAGGATAATTAATTTTTTGTCCCATTGCTTGTCTTATTAAATTCATGTAATACTTAATATTAGTGGATTAAATCAACATTGGCAAAAATGTAATTTATCCTAACACTATTAATAAATTTTAAATAATAATAATAATAACAATAATAATCAACCGGTCAATTAAATGTACCTCAACTCTCCCTTTCCTTCTTCAACCGTCAATGTAAAAGTCAAAATCAAACAACTTATTCCATTTGACTTCTTAATTATTCCTTAAACCAATTAAATAAATAAAAATTTAATTAAATTTATAGTATACCCATTAAAAAAAAAGAACTTTCTGATTTTAATAAAAAATGAAAATGTAATCAAATTTCCAAAGCTAATTTTAATTAAATTTTTTATTTTTTATTTATCTAAAATTTAAAATTTTATTTATTTTTAATATTTTAATATCTAAATATTAGGATGATAAAATATATAAGTTGTTATTAGAAATATAATGTTAAATGAATAAATATAAAAATTTAAATATTAGATAAGTAAGGAGAATTAAAATATTAAATGTTAGTTCTGTGTACGTAAAATTTTCTAAAATTTAATTCTTAATATTCTGACCCCAAAAAAAAAAAAAATCTATTTTGTCCCGTTATATAATGCCCCTTCCATTCGCAAAGCTCGCAGCCCACAGCTCCACCTTGCCCTCTTCGGAATCATGGGCGGCGCCTTCGCTTCCTACTCCTTCGATCTCCCGAAGCCCATCCTCCAGCTTCTCTTTCTCCTGAACCGCATCAGCCTCGCCGTCTATCTCCTCCTCATCTTCCTCCGCTTCCGCCCTCCGCCGCCGCCGCCTCCCTCTCAATCCAGATCCAACCCTTTACCCCAATCCTTCGACCACCCCTCCTCCCCCGAATCCCAACCGCCGACCTCCTCGTCGATGAAAAACCAGCTTCCCGTCGTCGATTACGCCCGACTCGCCGGAGATTCGCCGGCGGCGGCCTGCGTGGTTTGCTTGGGTGGATTCGCGGCGAGCGACGAGGTTCGGCAGCTCGGGAACTGCCGGCACGTGTTTCATAGGGCGTGCATCGACCGTTGGATCGACGCCGATGGTTTCACCTGCCCGCTCTGCCGCTCTCCGCTGCTGCCTTCGCCGGAAGAGGAGGAGGAGGAAGAGAAGCGGCTGATTGTAAAGATATTTACAAGAATTAGAAGGTTTCCGTTATCTATTATGAATTTACAAATTAATTTGTTTATTGCCAATTTATATGTAGAAAATTACTTATAGAAAGTCGATCAAATTCAAATGCTTCGAGTTAATTTGTTTCCTTTGCTCGATCATCGAAATAAGAATTATTGTCAACGCTTGATCATTCTATATTGTGAATTTTATTATTATTATTTTAATATAATTATTAAAATAATTAAATTTAATCATTATTTAAATAAAAATAATTCCAAAATTTTAAAATTTATACTACCATTAATTTTAGGATAAATATAAAAAATTTAAAACTCATCGGAATATATTTATAATATTTTTCTTTTAAATAATATCAGTCAAGTTCATAATTTAAAGAGCAAGTTAAAATAATAGACTTCTCGTAACCTCCCGATATGTCTCTGAGGCGCGTTAGAGCTTCGCCCTAGCCGCCTCGTGCCGTCGCTTTTGGGCTTGGAGCTGCTCCTTCGACTCCCCTGCTGGTATGGCTGTCAATCGGCATGTCGACCCTGGTTTTTTGGCTGGTTCGGCTATGTCTCATTCGTTCGTGGAAGCTTTATCTGGGTCTTCTTCTTCTTGTGGTTTTCCCGATCTTAAACCTACTTCTTTTCGTGGTTTTCCTGCATTGTTGGTTTCGGAGGAAGAGTTTTTTTGCCCTTGCAGAACCTTTTAAGTTTTCTTTAGTTGAATTTTTCCCTTTTATTCGTCATATTCTTACTTCGATTAGGAAATTTTTTCTCAATCTTAAGTTGAATGGTGATTTTTCTGTTACTTTGCTGGATCAATCGCATGTGCTCATTAAGTTGGAGAATGATCTGGATTATAATAGGGTGTTTTGCCATAGATCTTATCTGATGTATAATTGCTTCATGAAATTGACCAAATGGTCTCCTTCAGATGAGATTGGTGCCGAATCTCCAATTGTCCTGATATGAATTTCTTTTCCTAACTTGCGGCCTCATTTTTGCTCTCCTCGAATCCTTCATGGATTGGGGCTTCTTTTTCGTAGACCCCTGAAAGTGGATAATGCGACTGCAGTGGGCTCTCGGCCGTCTGTTGCCTGGGTTCTGGTGGAAATCGATGTTACCAAGAAATACTCGGATAAAATATGGCTCAGTCCGGAGAAATTAGGGTATTTTCAACAAGTTGTTATGGAGGATTTACCGCTTTTTTGTGCCAAATGCAAACATTTAGGGCATTATAGTGATCTTGTCATCCTTCTTTGGTTAATGTCGTTTCCACTGCTCCTTCTAAGTTGAGTCTCCCTACTCCTGCTTTAGGGAATATTTAGGAGAATGGTTTTCAATTGGGGGGAGGGGTTGTTCATTCGGTCCCGGATGTGGTTGTTGGTCCCATTGTGGGTGATAAATTGGAATTTCTAGTGTTAATCTGGTTTTGCCCGTGGAGGGGGCGGCTAATGGGGTTTATCCTAATGTTATCCCGTCAACTGTTGCTTTACCAGTGAGTCCGCCTGGTGTGTTAAATGAGGAGCTTGTTGTGGAACTTGAGCCGAAACAATGCTTAGTCAATTTGATTGTTGGTTCGTGTGATTCTCCGGGTTCTTTGGGGGATGGCTGTGACGATGTGTATGTGACTGTTGATGTTCCTTCGGACTGTCTTGATGGTGAGGGTAATTTGCCTGTTGTTGTGGGTTTGGTGCAACAGCTTGATGATATGAGTGGTTCTCCGGACTCTAATGTTTTGGGTGGAGCTGAGGTTGATGATGTCGGTGTAAGTGGTGCTATCTCACCTGTGGGTGTTTCTAGGCCTGTTTTTGTGGCCATTGATGGTTTGGGTATTACTGCTTCTTTTTGGCCTCTTTCTTATGGTGATGATCATTTGTCTAAAAGTTTTGATGAGCCGCTTTTGAATGTGCCTATAACCTTTGTTTCCAAGGATGATCTGCAAACTCACCTACCGAGGGATGGTGAGGTCTTGAGGGGTGACTGGTTACATGTTGACAATTCCTCAGCTGATGGTGAAGGTTTCTATGAGGATTATTTGGTTTCTCGGGATAACTTGGTTTTAAGTAACCTTCAAAATGATGGTCCGGATTTTATCAAAAGGAGTGGTAAACGTAGAGCTCGTAATTCCAAAAAGAAATGATGTTCCTTTTGGTTTTGGCTTGGTTTTGGTGGACTATGATGATGCAGTTTCCTTGCATGCCCCTCGGATGGCCATGGCTTGGTTGCAACCTTGGTGGATTATGTGTTTTGATTGCCTCTTTTTCCTACTTGGATGGCCCAAGCCTGCTAACCAGGTGGCGGCCTGAGTCCATTTACTTTTACTGTTGGGTTTTTTCCTTTGTGTAGCCTTCTTCAGGTTGTTTGGATTGACGCTTACTATATGCCCTCTGTTGTGTTTTATTTAGGGCTTCCGATATAATTTTCCTTTATCTAATGGAATTTTCTTTAAAATAAAAAATAAAAAAAATCAAGTTCATAATTTAAATTAAAAAAATTCCATTAATCATTAGATTTTCAGTAATTCATTAAAAAAAAACTATCAATATTCTTACTACAATTTAATTCAGCATATAAAATAATTTTTCTTAAGTTATAATAATAATTTTAAGTAAATTTAATTTGAGATGTGAGATATTTCTTTTTTTTTTTATTAAAATGCTTACCACACACGTGTCTTCCTATTGCGATAGATTGGTAGCGTAGAGGAGCTTGGCAGGTGCCGGTAACCTTCATGCAAGTTTGCTAGCAGCAATAACAAATATTGGAATTTTATAATCTCTAAAATAATTATATATAAAACCTTGGTATTATTATAAAGGTTGTCAGAAATCCACACATTGGTCTTTGTTTGTGAAATCCATGTGCCCTAACCCCTCAAATCAGCCAACTTTATTAACCTTCATTATAAATTTGACATGATTATTTATAATAATAATTAGCCAAAGTGCCCTTTTATTTCAAATTTGTCTATTATCAAACGCTCAATTAGGCTTCATTTAGAATAGTTTTCTTATTATTTTTTAAAATAATTTTTTAGTACAAAAAATTTTAGTTCAAAATTAGGCTTCATTTAAGTTTCATTTGGGACGATTTTTTTACTACTTCTTAAAGCAGCTTTTTAGTACAAAAATTTACTAAAAAGCTGCTTTAAGAAGCAGTAAGAAAAAGTCCCAAATGAAGCCTTAGAATAGCTTTCTTATTGCTTTTCAAAGCAACTTTCTAGCACAAAAAGTTTTAGTTCCTAAAAATTTTTTACTAAAAAGCTGCTTTAAAAAACAATAATAAACCTATCACAAATGAAGCCGAAGAGTCATCTTTACAAAGAGCAGCTTTACAAAGCAGTAAGAAAGTCATCCCAAATAAAACCTAAAAGAGAAGCATAAAATTAAGACTTCATTTGTGATAGTTTTCTCACTGCTTTATTTTTTAGACCCAAACAATAATTACTGTTTAACCATTATTTTTGCTTTTTCTTTTAATTTTTACTGAAAAACTACTTTTTAATACAACAATTTTTCAAATCAATATGAAAGCCACCCCAAATGAAGCATAAATTAAGGCTTCGTTTCGGACGGCTTTCTTACTGATTTTTAAAGCGGCTTTCCAGTACAAAAAATTTAATTTTTATACTAAAAAGCCGCTTTAAGCATCAGGAATAAAGCCGCCCCAAATGAAGCCTAAGTGTTGTAGATATGAAGATGCTCAGGTTTATGAGTGGCTTTACACAGAGACAGAATGTTAAATGACTATATATATGAAAAGTTTGGAGTAGTTCCACTGACAGATAAAATTAGAGAGTCAACTTAGACAGTTATAAAATTATATAATTAATTTAAAAAACATTTGCTACAATCCTAAATGAAACTCTCAAGTATTATAGCTAAAAAATTAGCAATTTCATTATTATTTTTTTCTTTTTTTCAATTTCGCGCTCGCCAAAGGAGACCCAAAACTAATAGACTAATAGACAGTTGGCGCAGGTGAGGGCCGAAGACTTCGCTGATCGAAACAGATGAGGAGTTCGAAACTTTGAATTGCTTACTAAATATACGAATATAAACTTACAATTATGCCATATAATTAGTCATTTAGGGCGTGCAATTTGACCGAATTTTTTTTATTTTCTCCTCGCAAGTCACATAGAAATTTCGCTTTTATGTTTTTTTTATAAACAGTTTAGAAAATCAAAAAAATTTTGAGGACTTGTCAAGCGGAGAATTGAGCTGAGTAAGATGATGACAGTTGAATGACAGTGAATGAAATATAATGATCAGTTGACGGTGGCCATACGAAGATGAACAGGAGAAGATTGTCGAATGATGGTAGTCGAGCTATGACAGTTAAGCAAGGATGGTCAAAAGACGATGGTAAGATGACGGTGATCGAGTGATGGTTGTCGTATAAAAAAAGTCAAGTGACTGTGATTGGGAGATCGCTGGAGGTCAAATTATGGTAGTTGGCTGATGGAAGTCATGCATTGACAGTTAGGCGATGGCGGTGGCTAGCAGCGATCATCGATCGTTAAGTAAAGATTTAGAGCTTTTCAAATCTCCAAGTTCTCTTCAAATAGAAGTCTGTCTCTAGCATATAAAAATTGGGGGTCTATTGATTGTACCTTGAGAGTGGGCATTTCAATAAATTTAATCAAATTTTTATAACACTCTATGGGCGGCTCCTATCAAATTATTTGATCATAGATTTTTTATATAATATTTAACTACTGTAATGATCTCAAATTGGGCAATCTTAGTCTTGTCAGATTTGTCTCATCAAACCTTTTAATTTGACTATAAATATACAGTTTAATTGGAGGATTATTTAAGACAGAAGTATTCTTTTCCTAATAATTCTTATATTGAACCCAATTTATTTTATTTTATTTTCTTCAAGTTTTAAATATTTTGAAAATTTTTGTTAACACACTTATGCTCATAATTATTTTTTAATCATATATTTATAAATTTTATCACGTAAAAAAAATTAACCGGGACTCTGCAAATTTTTCGAAAACCGAAAATTTCGAAAATTAAAATGAACTTTTGCTTTAAAAGCATTAAAACCCATTCCCAATAAAAAGTCAAATGATGTGGCAGCCTTTGAATTTTAATGTAAAAGTGAGGTGCTGCAATCAATATATTCATACCATCATCTTCCATTTTATCTACTATTTTATTATTTTAGAGATAGGCGATGGAAAAAGAATTTATTAAGATTATTGTGTCCTCGAATAGTCATGGCGGTAGAAAGTGATATAGTTTAACATTTTAATTTTGTACGAAAATCCAACACACAAATATATAAGAGAGTATGATTATAGCATTTATAAGAGACACCATAATTTTTACGTGGAAACCCCTGAAAAGAAGAAAAACTACGGAGCCTGACCCATTTTAAATGAATCCACTAGTATTTGTGATTGATTACAAATGAGGCACTTCCCTCGATGTAGCAAATATACATCATATAGATTACATTATATGGTGGGAGTTGAAAGAATCAGTTTTGATAGGTTCGTTTGGGAGGCAGGACCATAGTCGACAAGCGATGTAGGTCGGAAGGACCGTAGTTGGATGAAGGTGGTCGGACTGACCATAGTCAGGTGGTAGAGGTCAGAAGGACCATAGTGGCAGGTGACGGAGGTTAAACGAACCGTAGTTGGTGGGCGACGGTGGTCGTAAGAACCGTAGTAAGGCGGCAGAGGTCAGGAGGACAGTAGTCGGTAGGCGACAGTGGTTAGAAGGACCGTAATTGGCGGGCGACGGAGGTCAGACGAACCGTAGTCGACAGGCGACGGTGGTCGTAAGGATCATAGTCGGCGAGAGACGGAGGTCAGAAGGACAGTAGTTGGCGATGGTGGTTGGAATGATCATAATCGGCGGCCGACGGAAGCCGAGAGGACTGTAGTCGGCGGGCGACGGTGGTCGAAAGGACCGTAGTTAGCGGGCTAAGGTGGTCGGAAAGACCATATTTAACGATGGTGGCTAGAAGGACCACATCGATAAGCGACGGAGGTTGGGAAGACCATAATCGGTGGGCAACGTAGGTCAGAAAAGATCGTAATCAGAGGGAGACGGAGGTCAGAAGGACAGCAGTTGGGCGACGGAGGTCAGAAAGACCGTAGTCGACATACAACGAGGAAAGAAGGATCGTAGCCAGCGGGAGACAGAGGTCAGAAGGACCGTTATCTAGCGACAGAGGTCTAAAAGGATTGTAGTCGGCGATGTTGGTCGGAGAGGTCATAATTGGTGACGATCGATGGCCAAGCGGGAGTCTCGTAAAGTCCTGCGATAGTTGGTGGTTGGGCAAAAGTCCGACGTTGGTCGGGAAGAACTCCAGCAGTGGTCGGTAGAAGGGTCGAAGTCCGGCGGTGGTCAGCGGACTGACGAAAGTCCGGCGGTGGTTGGTAGACTGGCAGAAGTCTAGTGGTGGTCGACGGATTGGCTGAAGTCTGTCAATGGTCGGCAGACTGGCAGATGTCTGGCGGTGGTCGAAGGATTGGTGGAAGTTTGTCAGTGGTCGGCGGACTGGTGGAAGTCTTGCCATGGTCGGCGGACTGGCGGAAGTCCGGCGGTGGTCGACGGACTAGCGGAAGTCTGACGATGCTCAGTGACAAGTCAGCTTCCAACTTCTTCCCTTCTCTCCTCCTCCTTTCATGTGAAGAATGGGGGTTTATTTATAGTTTTTTGAGAGTGGCATGGATTGTAAATATGAGGAGGATTAAGGTCAAAATGGGAGTGGTTTGCATGGATGGTCGATATTGATCCCTTTGATTGTGGATCATTTAATGATCATTTGAATGCCTTAATGATATCGAAATTCAAGGATCTTGAGCTCGTTGGATTTGTCTCGTAGAGCCACTTGATTTGACTATAAGCATGTCACGTTCGAAATTCGTTTGGTAATTCAAATTATGCTTTGAACCTTCAAAAAGTGCTTTGAGTCTTTGATTTTGACACATTCGGGCTTGGATTTGATTGATTTTGGTATCGTTGGGTTCACCTTTCCGAGACATTCAGTTCGACTTTAAGTTTGCTAAAATCGGAATTTGAATGGTCCCAAATTTTATTTTAGAAGCTTTCAATTGAATTTTGCCTCAAGATTCGTGCATGATCAAGATGAATTTTTTGTGACATATCAAAGATTGATTCCAATTTAAATAATTTTATTCATGTGGATTGAATATCATAGAGAGTGACTTTTTTTTGTTGGAGAACATATTGAACCTTAGGATAATTTTCAAAGTGAAATAAAAAGAGCATTGTTGTGTTATTTGCCTTTAAGATTTTATTAGTAGTCTATTCAAATATTTTTCTTAGAGGACTAAGGCCAAAGACTAAGAAGACAATCATAATTCTTAATGTTAGTGTCGACATTGAGAGTCAGTATCGATGGTTGTCCTACATTACAAATAGTCCACAGATGGGCTGCAAAGTTATGATGCACGATGTGTCCTTTAGCTGCATTAGAAGAGTGACATGGACTATGGAAGAATTGATCAAGATTAGACCATGATTATGGGTGACTTTGGTAATAACATTAAGGCTTCTTGAGAGGATCCATTGACAACATGTACAAAAGAGATTGCCAAGGTTTCCCCCAAGGCACCTTTCTATGTGGGCATCAAAGGGCATGACAAGGCGAGTAGACATCACATACTTGGTTGCGGTGATTCCATGGTACATGCAGGATTTTTAGGTTTAGAGTCGAGAGTCATCATAAATGGAGACAACATGGAACAATCTTATGATCAATGATGAGCATTGGGGATGATATCAACAGTGGACACTGTCATTGTTAGTGATAGAATGTGTCAACGTTGGTGTTAACTTTCAAAGGTGTGTACCAATCTTCTTAGATCGTTTGATCCATTATGTAGTATAAGTTACAAAACTCTAAACTTCCTCGCAACGAAAAAATACAAGATTACAAGGTCAAGAGCATTTGTTTAGTCTCTTATAGTTGTAGTAGAACTTGTTGAAGAAGTAGTTGAGGGATGACAATAGTGGTCAAAAGATAATAGTCGGGCAACCACCTGACTATGGTCAATCCCTTATCCACCCTCTCCCAACTACGAGTCCCCTAACCACTGTCACTCTATTATGGTCCCCCAACCACAATTGCTTAACTATAATCCTCCAAGCATCATTACTTGACTATGATCCTCTGACTACTATCACCAAACTACAATCATTCGACCATCACAACTCGACTACATTCTTTCAATCATCATCGAATTATAATTTTCAAAACATCATGTCTCAATTATGATAATTCGACCACTGTCACCCGATTACGGTCCTCCAACCATAGTTATTCGATTACAATCTGCTGACACCCCCTCTAACTACAATCATCATATCATCCCCATCCTACTATAATCTTTTAACCACCTTTAGTCAACTATAGCCTCTAATCACTATTGCTCAACTACGATCCTCTAACCATCATTATCTATCTATAATCCTCTAAGCATCATCACTCAAATACGATCTCCTAACCATTATCACCCTAAAACAATCTCCCAACCATAATGTTAAACTCTCTCCACCCTCATAAATTTTCTACCACCCAACAAATAAATAATAATTTAGTGTTAAAATTTTTTTTTAAAAATTTCTCATAACAGACAACTCAGTATAACATCACAGTATCACCAAATGAAACTTCAGGAGTTGACTAATTTTAGTAAGAAATTCTACAGCAAATAAGATGACCTCTATTGTTTATTAATTTTAGCAAATTATAACTTGAACTAACCTCTGCTCATAGAAAAAGGTTTTCTAGATGGATAGAAAAATGAAGGGAATGGAATAACAATAAGGTTAAATGTTGACTTTATTATTAAAGGCTCATTTGGTTGAACTTTTCAGCTACTTTATTGCAGCAATAAGCTTTATAAGGCCAAGGAAACTGATTTGTTCTGTCAAATATTTGCTAATTATAGAATGGAGTTTTGGAGTCCATTTGGTGAGATTATAAAAATTAAAAAAATTCTGTGAAGAAGGTTTTTGCTTTGGGAACTCTGAAACCCTAGCCGCTACCCTGGAGTTGGGGGGATCCTCTCTCCATCTTGCGGTTTCCCAAGATTTCCTCGGCCCCTCACTCACCAAAATCCTCTAAACCCTAGATCTGATGTTGCTCCTCCCGCTCTAAACTTGAAGACTCTCATTTCTTCTCCTAACGCTTCTACTAAAGTAGATTTTCCTCTTACCTTTGTTCCCTCTTCCCATCCCATTGTCCAATTATCGCTGGAACAAATCGCTGACAAAGCGAAGGAATGGACCCTCTCTCTAGTGGGTTATTCTATTGGAAGGATGCCTTATTATGAGGCCCTCTTTTTCGCCATTAAAAAAGATTGGACACTCAAACGTAAAATTTCCCTTATCTCTCTTTCTAATGGTTTTTCTCTGCTGCATTTTTCCTCTCCTGAGGACTACGAGATGGTATGGTCTGGAGGACTTTTATTTTACAGAAATGGTCGCCGCTTTTTTCTACTAAATGAGAAGAGTTTACTTCCATTTATTGGTGGAATAAGATCCACGATCTCCCTCTGTCATGTTAGAATCCCGAAGGGATTTTCAAGATTACAGTGTTATTGGTATCCCCTTAGCAGTTGATCGTCTTAAGGATGAGAAGTCCCATCTTATATTTGCCAGAATATGTGTCCAGGTTGACTGTAAGTCATGGTTGCTAGATGAGATCCTTATCTCGATGGCTAGTAAACCCCACTCACTTAAGGTCTAGTATGATTGGAAGCTATCACAGTGTAAATCCTATAGTTCTTTTGCCCATGCTTCTAACTTTTGTCACTTGAATCCTAATACTAACTTACCTAAAGTTATGTCTAATAATGGTAGGAGCCTCAGCAATAAACCTAGGGGTTCGAGGTTTAGACTTTAACCTCTGAAAGTTGGTGTTTCAGTTCTTTCAATAATTTTGGTAAACCCGATTGCTCAGCAGGCTCCCCATCCCGATCAGCCTATTCTTGCTCTGCAGGATCTCCCTGTGGAACAAAATATTGATCCTCTACATGAACCAACCCCTATCCCTCCCACTTCTAACCTGGTTAATTTGGTAGCTACATCCCCTCCAAACCCTTCATGTTCATAAGAGACTGTCTCCTCTTCTTCTGATGTCTCTGGTGTCATTCCAAACCGTAACTCTCCTTTTAGGGACCCCCAATCTTCCTTAGTTATTCTACCTAGGGAAGGTGCTGGGGAAGTTGCCTAGTTACACATTTCAAACAAATTTGACTTGTTAAACAATGAGGATCCTTCCATGGTGGCCTCTATCCCTGTCTCTAATACTCAGGTCCTTGGCACCGTTAACACTAGATCTAAGGGGGCTAAGAAAGGGTCCAAACAAAATTCAAAAACACAATGAATTAGCCCAATATTTTTTGTATGGAATGTTTGTGGCTTTAATAGTCCTGATAAAGTTCTTATGTGTAAAACTTTGCTCGTTTGCATAAACTTGATTTACTTTGTATTTTGGAAGCCAAAATTCAACATCGCTCCTTGGATGATCCTTGGTTTTTAGCTTCCCATCATATTTTTTAGAATGATAATAGCTATAATATTTTTGAATGTATGTCTCCTGGCCGTATATGAGTTAAATGGAACTCGTCTAACCTCAACTTTAAGGTTATCTATTTAGACAGCCAAATTATCAATGGTGGAATTTGGGTTTGAAATTGCTTTTTTTTGTTACTTATCTATCATTTATTCTTCTAATTCCACTTCTGAGATGGATTCTTTGTGGAAGCACTTTATTAATATTGGAGTTAGTATTTCTGAGCTGTGGATTGTGATAGGTGATTTTAATTGCTGCACGTTCCCTAATAAAAATCTAGTGGCCACTCCTTGGCTATTAGTAAGTTGTGGTCTTTAAATAACATGGTTTTTGTTAATGGCTTGCATGATTTAGCTTCTACTGATTTATTTTATACTTGGTATAACCATAGGATTGATAATCACATTCACATTAAGCAGTATAGGGTGTTAGCTAATAGTCTCTGGCTTGAAAAATATCCTTTTGTCCTTTTACGAGGTTGCCTCCCCTATTTGCTTTGATCACTCTCCTCTGATTTTAGATTTTAATATCTCTTTACCAGTTAATCAAAGGTTTATGTTTAAAAATTTCTAGGTTAAATCTTCTAATTATTGGAATGCTCTTCTTTCTATTATTTCTACGGCTTATCAGGGGGATCTTATTTCTATTTGGTATAAGATGATGCATCAACTCAAAATGGCTATTAAATCAAAAAATTGGGCCTCTTCTCACTTGCTTCCTGACAAAATCTCTAATCTTGTTCAACAAGTTGAACAGAAAGATTGCCTTTCTAACCTTAATGTCAAACCTAACTCTCATTGTCATAATAGCCATTTAAAATTTCTAAACGTTAGTATTGCTTTCCTTCATAATTCAATTGCCTCTTGGATTATCCAAAGGTCCAAGGCTAAGTGGCTCCATCAAGGCGAGGATGACTTGAAATTTCTTTTTGGCAGGATTAAGGTGAGGCAGAACTATAACTAAATCAAAAGCATCTCTATTAGTGAAGGGGTGTTCTCATCTCCTCAAGACATCAGCCAAGTTATGATAAATCATTTTAAAGGTTTATTCAATACCACTTCACATTTATCTGGGGACCATCTCTCTCTTCCCAATGGTGCTTCCATTCCTCCCCATCTCATCCCTTCTTTGATTGCTCATGTTACTAACAAAGAGATTAAGATGGTAGTTTTTTCTAGTCCTAACTCTTCTACCCCTGGCCCTGATGGTAGTTTTACAAGAAGTCCTGGTTAGTGATTGATAATCAGGTGTGTAAGGCTATCATGAATTTCTTACACTCTTCTTTCCTCAAAAAAAAAAAAAAAAAGAAAAAAAAAAGTTAGTCTCTACTATTGCTCTGATCCTTATGGGGCCTCATGCTTCTCACATTAAGGACTATAAGCCTATCTCTTGATGCAACACCTTTTATAAAATTATTGCTCAGATTTTAACTATGAGACTTAAGATTATGATGCCCTTTATCATTCATCGCAGTCAATCTGGGTTCATTCAGGGTAGGATTGGCACTAATAATATTATTCTAGCATCTAAAATTCTATCTAAATTCAATGCTCAGGGGAAGTCTAAATTCTTGTGTGCTAAAATTAATATAATTAAAGCTTTTGATACGATTTCCAAGAACTATCTTATTCATAGGATGCTTCAGAAAAATTTCCCTGATGTTTTTGTGTCATGGGTCCATGCTTGCATTAATAAGGTGTATTTTTCCATTTTCTATAATAGTGGTCTTCACGGGTTTTTTAATTCAACTTCAGGTCTTAGGTAGGGTTGACCCTTTCCCCTTATTTATTTTGTATCATTTTAGATGTTTTCTCCAATATGATGGATTGCCATAATGGGTTTGTCCCTTTTGATGGGCTTTCATCTGTTAGGCCTACTATCTCTCATTCACTTTATACTAATGGCTTGTTTGTTTTTCAAAAAGTCTCTTATGGAAATTCTCAAGTTTTGGCTAATAAGTTACAATTTTTTAAGGTGTCTTGGGTCTTAAGGTTAACCAAGATAAGAGCTCCATTTGCTTCTTTGAATATTTTACTAACTCTATAGGCATTACTAGCATTCTTAATTTTACTTTGGAGGAGAGTATCTTCAATTATTTAGGATACCTATCTCCTTCAGAAGGCTTAGAGTTGTTGATTTTCTTCCTCTTATGCAAAAAATCTCCAACATGTTAGATGGCTGGAGGGCCAAGCTTTTGTCTTTTGCTAGTAGATTGCAATTTGTTAGTTTTAGTACTTAAAACTCTATTAGCTACTGGATTAAAGGCTCTATCTTACATAAGCCCTATTGCAAGTTTATTGATAAGCTTTGTGCTAGGTTCATTTTTCCATGGTGATACTCAAGGTTAAAAATTGCATCTTATTTCTTAGAAAAAAATTTTGTTTGCCTAAGAAATATAGTGAGCTAGGTCTTCCCTCCATTTTAGCTTTGACACATGACTACTCCACTACTTTGATCTAGAGATGTATTTCTTCTGATTCTCTTCTCAGTTGTTGGTTTAAAAATTCTTATATTTCGTTTTGAAAGCCCATTTATGAGAAGGTTTCTGCCTGTTAGAAGCAATTGACTATGTTGCATCGATACGGATACGACGATACTGATATGAGACACGTCAATTCTTAAAAATATAGGATACGGGTACGGCATGAATACGACATTATAATATATAAATCATATATAAAAATTAAGAAAGTAATCAAAATATAATAATTGAAATAAAAAAAATGAAAGCAACATCATTTGTAGCATTGTAGCTTATAATATCAAAATGAAAAGCATTAAATGTCTAGTACATGAAGTTTCAACTATTCAATAGAAGGAATGATAGGATTAGCTTCTTCAGTGGTTTGTCTTTGAACTTCTATATCATCTTTAATAAATATCATAGCTTCCAATTCAGGCTCATCAAGTGAAAGATTAGCAATTTTTAATATTCCCATATCCTCAAGAGATTCAAATCCATCTCCAACAACATCCCATATCTTGTTATCTCCTTCCATATAAGTTGGAGTTTTCCTTGAGAGAAGCCGAAGGCTTGTATGCACATAAACTAAATCCTTAGCCCATTGTGGAGTAATTTTATTTCTTTTCATTGATTGGATAAACGAGTATGTGCTCCAATTTCTTTCACAACAAGATGAGGATGAAACTTGGATAAGCAATTTTATGGTGATTATTTGAAGTAGAGGTGCTGAAGCTCCATGTATAATCCACCACATCTTTGGATCAATTCTCCATATATCACGCAATGACTCTTGGTCACCAAAGTCCTCTAAATAACCAAAAAATTTAGCAAGCTCAATATTGACACTTCTTCTCTCCTCCTCATTTGAAAAATAATGCTTCAAATATGTTTTCCTCATATTTGAAATTTCTAAATCTTTCTGTGGAGAAACTCTTTGAGGATCCTCTTAAAGTCATTCTTTACTTGAATATCTTCAAATAACATTAAAAGCAAATAATTAAAAAAATGTTGAAATTACTAAATAACAAATTGTGAATTAATAATGAAAAAATGTTGAAATTTACCTGGAATTTAGTGAGTGAGCCAAGCAATGTAATTGTGTATTACTTTTGCTCCACCTATCTTCTAGAATAGCATAAATAACATCCCAAAAGCTTGAATCTTCATGAATTGTCTTCCTGTCATGTCTATATATAATTTCTTTTACTTTGGCTAGTATTGAATCCCACATCTCATTTGGCTAGCATTGAATCCCACATCTCATAAATGAGATATAAACAAGACCTATCCGTATCAGTTACTCTCAACACCTCATAAATAGGATCTATAAAATTTAAGATGTATTCAATGTCATCCCACCATAAATCATCTAAAAGCTTCTCCTTTATATACCTAGCCTTTCCAACATCATCTTCCCTATAACAGGACCATTTGTCACTGATCACCATGGTTTGAAGAGCATTTTTTATTTTTTTTAATCTTCTCAACATCACTATAACTGAGGCAAATCGAGTTTCAGCAGCTGCAAGCATCTTCAAATTAGAGAAATTATTAAACATAGAGAGTCTCATTGAGTGATTTATAATAAAATTTTTAATTACAATTGTATCTCCAACAATCACTATGATCCAATGACATTCATTGTAGGTGATTTCATTTGTCTTGGTATTCTTAGCTGCACAAATATTCTTCAATGCAAGATTAAGCGTATGTACAACACATGGTGTCCAAAAAATATGAGGATATGCTTGCTCTACAAGTAGACCTGCAGCTCTACAAACAGGTGCATTATCAGTAATGACCTGGATGATGTTTGAAGGGCCTGCCATCATGATAACTTCTTTTATTAAATTAGAAATAAAAAACTTATCCTTGTACTGTCCTTCACAGTTTACAGCTTTGATAAATATAGGATAGCTCTCTATTACAGCCATGAAGTTGATAAGTGATCTTCTTTGTGGATCTGTCCACCCATCACAAACCAAAGTAACTCATTTTTCCTTCCAAACTCCTTTAGTAGGCTCGAGCAACTTCTCACTATTATCCCTCTCTTTTTGCAACAACTTTGTTCTAATGACATATATCCTGGTGGCACGTATCCTGCAAGATTATTATTACATGCATAGGTAAAGGCATTCTTGTAATGTGAATTTCTTGCTAGGTTAGAAGGAAGTTCCGCTGAGTAAAATATTCTAGCTATTTCCCCATATAGTAGTTCTCTCATTTGTAAATTAAATGTTTTCTCCAAAGCACCATCTACAACATGCTTTCTTCTTTTTGGTTCATATCCCTCCATCCGGAAAGGCTCTTTGTTTACAGTACTATCATCACATCTATCTGAAGATGATGATGAAGGATATGAAACATGGGTGCTTGGAAGTGGAATCTATTTTGGAAACTCTTTTCTACTCCTCTGTTCAGCTTCATTTATTTTCCTTTGTAATTTAGCCAATTGTGATGAGCTTATCTTCGGGCATACTTTAATTCCATGAACATTAATCCTCAACAAATGAGCTTTCACTATATAATATGATCTTTTGTATGTGGCATTACAGTAATTGCACTTGAATGCAATATTGCCACCCCCTTTTGATGTTTTACCTATTTTTGTCACATAACCTCATATAGGTTTATTATCTTCAATATTGATCTCTGATGGACCATCATCAGACCCAATTCCTATGCTACTAGGGCTCATTATCCTACAAAGGATCGATAGAAATTAAACCACATGAATTTGAAACATGAAATTTTTTAAGTAAGAGTGTAGAGATGTCGCAGATTTGCTGGGGGTCCAAGGGGGCGCTGCCCCCTAGCTTCGCGGTGCCGTTTGGTACCATTCGGTACCCCTCGGTACCGAGCATTGATACTGAGCATGGTACCGAGCACTGCGCAGAGGTACCGAGCGGTATCGAGCATTGATACTGAGCATGGTACCGAGCACTGCACAGAGGTACCGAGAGGTACTGAGCCTTGATACCGAGCGGTACTGAGTTCCAGTACCGAGCTCGGGTACCGAGTTTCGGTACCGAGCGATACCGAGTTCCGGTACCGAGCCTACGATGAAAAAAATGAAGAAAACGAACCTTCACTGCTCGCGTCGCCTTCATCGTTCGCGTCATCGAGCTTCTCCGTCGACGAAGGATGATCCCATCGGCTTTAATGCTCGCGTCGTCGAGCCTCTTCGTCGATGAAGGATGATCCTGTTCGCTTTTATGCTCGCATCGTCGAGCCGCTCCTTTGACTACAACGAAGAAGACGAACACATGTGCGGAAACGGAAAACCTAGCTCGCCGAAATGTTTAAGCTGAGCGAGTAACCGAAATGAATAGGGCAAATTGCGGCTCCATTTTTTTTTTCAATTTTTAATAGAACATGCGTATACGATATGTGTGTCATGTCAAATTTAAATAATATCTTAATTGGACACGACAAAGCTGTATCCGACACGTATCCGTGCCATATCGGAGGCGTGTCCGTATCCGACGCATGTCCGATACAGCATGCCTTGTAAATAGGAGTATCGGTGCAACATAGGCAATTGGTTAAGGTTTTGGGTTGTTTAAGCCTAGTATCTCCTTCAGGGTTATTGATGGTAATCATACTACCCTGTGGTGGGACCCCTAATGCTCTGGAAATTCGCTTTATGAGGTGGCTTCTTTTCCTTTGAATAATTTTTTTCTTGGATGCTAGACTTTCCATATTGGTTGCTGGTGGTAATTGGTCCTAACCCCATATTTTTTCTAGTTCTCTGAATAATGTTATTTCTACTAATCTGATTTCTAATTCTATTGCTGATTATCATCTTTGGTGTTGTTCTGAACATCCTACTTTTAAATCCTTCATGGAAGATTTTTAAAAGATATGGAGGTTGCTAGTTGGTTTAGCTCTATGTGGAACAAGAGAGCTTCTATTCAGTTTTCCTCTTTTGCTTAGCTTATTATGATTGGGGGTTTAAAAACGGCTAATCAACTTATTTTACGAAGTATCCATGCTCAGCCTCTTTGCCTTTTTGTAACTGCCACAATGAATCCACTTCTCATCTCTTTTGACAACCTTGGTGGGCTTCTCTAGAAAAAACACTGGCTGGTTTATTCATTGATGTTTCTTCTTTTTCTATTTGCTGCCTCCATGAATGTCTTATAGCCTAGGCAACTGAGTTGTGCTCATTCTTCGTTGGCTATTTTTGCGAGAAGTCTCATGCTACTTCCCAAGTCTAACTAGCCTTCGGGCCTTCTAGTTGTTTGTCTTCTATTCTTCCTTAACTACTACTCCTTTTTTTGGAGGTTATTTTTCAACCTTAGTTTTACATAGGTGTTTTATGTTATGTAATTTCTTATTTTTCTCCCTTTTCAGGATTTTTTTTTGCATATCCCCTCTTCGACAATGAAAAATGGGCCTGTCCTAACAATTTTTCTAAAAAAAAGAGAGATTATAAGAAAATTATTTCTCATCACGAAAAATTTCTGAAACATAATAAAAAATTATAGTAAAATAAAATTTGATTGTTTTCTAAAAATTAAAATTATAAGAAAACTGCCCCCAAATGGATCCTTAAACTATTTCATGAAGTAATTTTCTGGTAACAGCTTCTCAATATATTTTTATCAAAAGAAGCCCAACAAAATGAACCCAAACTAACATAGTCACTTCTGATAATTTCACCATTTGTATCCATTTCCTTTCGCTAGAGTTCCCTCAACACATTTCTGAACAAGAAAAACAACTGTGCCTCACTCAGCAAATTTAAATTCATCTTGTACTAAAAGTTTAAATTTTGAAAAAAAGATGGTGCTGCTAAAATCATTAAAATGAACTAACAAACATAGCATAAGGTGGATAATGGTTGCACAGCTTGCATTTTACAAAGTACTTTTCTACTGAACTTCCTATACCATCATATAGTTCGGATGCTCTTTTGCTCTTTTCTACAGGCTTTAAAATCCATGCCCATAGCTTAAGCTAGCTCAATACACAAATTAATCTTACCATTCTTATGCACCAAAGTGAGCCTAAAATATTCTTTCCAAGTCCTCAAGACATACTTGAATCTTAGCTTTCATAATCTTTGATTTAATAATCAAGAACACAACCTTACGTTTACAGAGTTGCAGAGCAGATGAAGTAATATTAGTAACATGGCTGTGCTGCAGGAATCTAGCCTTTGGAATTTGCTTATGCAATCACTCTATACCCCTATTATTCTTTACATCAATTTTTCTGTTGGTTGATTACAAAGGAATTGGATGAGAATACAATTTAAGCTACACATTTGAGTTAATTTTGCAGTTGTGCAAAATATTTATGGTGCGTTTGAATACCTGGGATTATAAAAAATCACCATTTCCACAGTTGTTGGGTCCTTCATCTTCTCGGCCATCCTATATACAGTTCGGTCTCTACATCCTTATAGTGGTTATCACCTTGAGGAACAATTTCCTGAGGAGCATTTATAGGAAGCTCAGGCTTCTTCCACTCAACCCAAAAAAAAAAAAAAAACCTTGAACCCATAAACCAAATTCTATGCTTCCAACTGCAAAGGCTAATGGTCAAATGGAAATTAACTCACCAATGATGAGGCTAAGTGACTTGCTTGCTTTTTAAGCAAATCATTCTCTTCCTGCAGATCTCTCTCCTGCATTTATATCAAGGGAATGAGGCTGAAATCTCATTAGAAAAGCATGTTCTTTTACTGCGGTATCCATTGTTCTAAAAAAGAGATCAGTAGCTCACCTTATCTTTCAGTTGTGTTATCTGCTCTTTTAGAACATGATTCTGAAATATTTCAGGATTGCGATGTCAATATACAATGGTTTTGTAAATGGTAGTATGAAAAACGTATCAAAGCAATATCACCATTATCAACCTTTCTTTTCTTAATTCTGCTTAGGCTCTGCTCAAGCTGACTCTCTAATTCATTCAGCTCCTCAACAGAGCAGGATTCCAAGCTTTCACCCATTAGCTTCCTGCAGCAATAATCATTTTTAAGTTTTTTAAATGTCACATATATGTTGATGGCAAAAATCGTCCTTTTTTTCTTGTATGCAATGGAAGAAAGGAAAATTTTTAATCTTAAATCTCTAGTGTTTCACCGCTTAGATACGTCAAGGAGTTCAATCTTCCTTGTCATGACTTCTACATCGTGCTTCCATTGCTGCATTTCAGAAGATCATATCATTAATGGTTACCAAAAAAATTCCTAACCAGAGGGAATTGATATTGTAGATTTCACAAAAAGATGCTTCAATTCTTCATTCAGCTTTCTTTTTATAAAGACAAATGAAAACCCTGACTTAGACTCAAATCAGATGAGTGAGAAGTATTTTTGTATAGAAATATAAGTAGCTGACCATCTCCAATAGACTACTTTTAGTTTGAGAATAAACTTTACCATTGGTGTATCTGATTTATATTCGGCCCCCCCTATGATCCAAACTTCCTAACACCTTTCTTGCTCACTGGGCTGAATAAGCGGAGGTGCCAACTTATTCATCAACATTTTAACTGAGATCTGATTAGACTGCTAATATAGATCAAAACTAACAGCAAATAGGTCGCAAGTTGGCAGATGAAAAGTGGGACAATCATCTCTACGGAGATAAAGATGTACAAACATAGAGTAAAAACCCAAAAATGCTGATGAAAATGATCAATATTATAATCTTAAAAGTCAATCCTTGCTTCTGTATGAATTTAAACGGTTGCCAACAATTTTACGATAAAAGCAAAGATCATTTGTACCTGAATATTTTGTTCCGTTGATCTGCTATTTTCAATCATATCTTTGACGTGCATTTTGTAACGCTCAATGGTGTTCAGCATGCTAAAGTGTAAAAAAAAACAGTAAATCAGTTTATAGAATCAATTATAAAAAAATGAAAAAACAGAAAGTTCCAACTGTTTTGAGTTTGATTATAAGGAGCCTTTTCAAGATTTTAACATCTTAGAATACTCTAGGTCGAATTGCCACACCTCTAAGCACAATGAAGCTCAATTATTACAACATTGAAGCATCTTTTAATGTGATTGTTAGAATTTCATCCAAACTTTAAATTTAAGTGTGCTTCTGGGATAAGTGACCTCTTAGGAAGTTGCATATGAGGGACAAAGCCCTTAAGGCTATTAGGCCAAAAATAGATAATATTTAGATGGTTGAGAGTTCGGATTGTTACAATCTGTATTAGAGGTGAACTTCCTCTAATAAGGTGTGTAGTTCAAGGATAGACCAAGAAGAAGCTGGAGCAACTATGACATAGTGAATCCAAATAGAGGAGAAGTGATTGGTGGGGCACATGGCCCAAAAAAAAATTGGAACTCCGAGAAGGCTTCCAACATTGATCGATTTCTAGAGATAAGAGAAAAGGAATGAATCGAATTTTCACTCACAAAAGGGATGAACGATTATTAGATATATAAGTAATTGGTTAAACCATATATGTGAGATGCTGATTGCTGTAGCAAGTGGAGTTTCTTTGGGAACTCCACGAATAAACATACTCATTCCGGAGCACTCTTAAAATAGTTGACCTACTAGAAACTGCACCAATAAAGATAAAATCATAAAATTTAGCTAGGTAAAAGACAAGTTAAGCCAAAGCAAATAAAACTATCACATAAATGTGAATTGGGTCATTACATTATTATAATCTAATGTTATGCCGCTTTGACTATTTTCTTCTTTCATTTCAATCTAACCTAGTCCTAGCTCAAAATTGGCTCGAACATATATAGGATGGAATGAAATCAGCTTCTAAATATATCGAAAGTATTTGTTTTCGAGCCAACATGAAATAAGCTACTTTCCTTTTTTATTTCATAAATTTATTTTAAATGCATATATTTGAATGTATGATGCGCACATACAAATGAGCACACATATCAATATATCAAATATAAAAATATACATATTATCTGTATTTCGACCAAATCACAAGCCAACCCGATTCAATCTAGGCTTGAATTGAAATCGAACAAAAAATCAGATTGAGCTAAAAATTGATTTAATCTTGAGCAATCTTCAAACTTTGAGCTAAAATTTTACCTTAAGAGGAGCAATAAGCTTCTATGTGTGTGTGTGTGTGGGTAGGTGGGTGGGTGGGTGTGGGTGTGGGTGGGGGTGTGGGTGTGGCCGGGAAGGGAGGAGGGTGGGGTTTAACAATATATAAAAATTCATAACAAGAAAGTGGCATTTAAAATTTAATTGTTAGAAGTTAGGCTTGACAGTTTTAATGTAGTATTTGAAAGTTCTTGATAGGAAACAAAGATTTGAATGAAAATCAGCACATTTTGATACTATCTGTGAAAAATTAATACTTGATCTTTATCCAACAAAAAGAAATTTTGCTTTTTTTCAAAGTAGTACAAGCTCATAATGTATATCGACATTTTGATCCAAGATTAAACATGATGCTGAAAATCTTGAAAAAAAAAAAATAATGAAGTAATAGAAAAGATAAAAAAGATTAATAAACTAAAGAGAAAAGCAAGCATCATGCATCTATGAGAAGATAAAGTCTACTAGAATTCTTCAAGGTTCACACTTATTAAGGTTCAAAATTCTAAAATATATAGATGAAGAGTTTTCACATCCAACATAAAAAATTTATTCCTGTCATCAACTTTACAAAATAATCATTTTGCACTTCTAAAAAAAGATTCAAGCAAAACCTATCAATTCAGCATAAGCCAATCTAACACATCTTTCATTAATCATGAAGTAATTAATGAGGTCATTATATAAATAAGTTAACCAACCAAACAAAACAATAGAATTTAACATACCATTAAAAGTTTAGACATAGGACATATTAATATAAATATTATCAGAATATCAATCACGACTATTTCTATTTTTTATCCTCTTGAAGAGCTTGAATATGCTCTTACCATCATTCAATGTCCTCAAATCATCACTAAGGGTCTTAAATATTTTTTTAAATGTATCCATGGTCATGATGATATAATGATTCTAGTTATATGATAAGAAAGTGATATCTATGTAGATATGTGTTGGGGAAGATGAGGAGTAAAACTCCACAATGACGAAACAAGCAAGAAAGTAAAAGTAGCGGAAAAGTAAAGGACCCCAAGATTTAACGTGAAAAAAAATCAAAATAGGGAAAAAATCATGAAGCAACACCACACAAAGAAATCTACTATGAAAATTAGGAGAAATAAGTATAGATCTCCCTTCTCTCTCACTCTCTCCTTGCTTCTCTTCTCACATGCACCATTCTCACTCTTGCCCTAACTGAAAATACAAGAGAAAGCCAAGTAAATAAATTCCAAGGGACGCAACCCTTCAGAAAACGAGAAAACAAACCGTCCAGTCTATCTCGCAAAGTTGCGGTGCCAGTTTGAAACGCTGCAATTCTTAAGCCTCTATCTTCAACCGCTGCGATGCTCTACTCTCTGTTGTTCAGTGCAGCGCCGTGACTCTCTGGTACGCAGTGCCGGAGCGCTCAGGTACTCAGCGCCAGGGTGTTATACGAACCCAAGCAGTGGGTAAACCCCCCGCACCCCTAGTGTACACGACAAGCTTTGAGGTTCGAGATAACAGAATAACCGGATTGATCAACACAATCAGATTCCATACATAACAATCTCCCACTTGGAACTGATTGCAATAAATCATTCTCCTGATCCGTAACATTAATCATAATACCGGTAGTGTGGCTCACCCTTGCTCTCATCCTCCATGAAGACCAATTGAAGCTACACATAGCGTTAGTTTTTCAACTATCATCATCTTCATCAGCATGTCTGCAGGATTCTCGATCGTATGTATCTTCTCTAAAGATAACTGACCATCTTCTAGAAGCAACCTGATTCCATAATACCAAAGCTGGATGTGCTTCATCCTGGCATGAAAAGTAGCATTCTTTGCTAGATGTATAGCACTCATATTGTCACTATACAACTTCCCATTCCTTTGTCTCTTGCCAAGTTCTGTCAAGAAACTTTACAACCAAATCATCTCCTTGCTATCCTCAGTGATAGCAATGAACTCTGCTTCTGTGTTTTAGAACGCAACAATCTTCTATAATTTGGAAACCCAACTGACTGCAGTCTTTCTCAAAGCGAAGATATAACATGTTGTGCATCTCCTACCATCAAGATCTCCAACAAGATCAGAATCTACATAACCCTGTAAATCAATCCCTGCACCACCAAAGTAAAGAGCTTTGTCAACTGATCCTCTCAAGTACCTGAGAAGCCACTTAACCGCCTCTCAATGAAGTTTGCCTGGGCTACTCATAAATCTGCTGACTGCTCTCATTGCATATGCTATATCAGATCTTGTACATATCATAGCATACATCAAACTTTCAATTGTTGAAGCATACAGAGTCTACTTTATATGTTCTTCCTCTGCTTCATATTTAGGCGATTGTTCCTTGGATAACTGAAAGTGACTACCCAAGAGAGTGCAAGCTGGCTTTTCCTCCCTCAGTCATGTTGAATCTCTGAAGCACATTTTCAATATACTCTGTCTGAGACAACTTCAGTATACATGCACTTCTATCTCTACTGATTCTCATATCGAGAATTTTCTTTACTGGACCCAAATCTTTCATTTCAAACTCCTTTGATAATTGTTTCTTTAGATATTTTATCTTCTCCATATCTGACCCTGTAACCAACATATCATCTACATAAGCAGAATAATATAACAATTATCAAAATGTTCAAAAAAAAAAAAACAATGGTCTACCTGGCACTTCGTGTGCCCATTATCTGACATAAACTTGTCAAATCTCCTATACCATTCTTGGTGCCTACTTCAGCACGTATAAGCTCCTCCTGAGCCTACACACCAGATCTTCATTACTTGTGACCACATATTCCTGTGGTTGCATCACATTCAAATCTTCATTAAGGTCACCATTAAGAAATATTATCTTTACATCCAACTGCGCTAGATGTAAATCCTCAACTGTTATCATGCTCAGTACAACTCTGATTGTAATCATCTTCACCACTGGAGAAAAAATTTCAGTGAAGTCCACCCCTTCCTTCTACTGAAAACCTTTAACTACAAGCCTAGCCTTATAGCGCTTGCTACCATCAGGTTCTTTTTTCATCCAGTAAACCCACTTGTTATGCAGTGCTTTCTTGCCATCTAGTAACTCTGTTAACTCCCAAGTCTGATTCAACTCAAGTGAATGCATCTCATCATCTATGGCTTGCTCCTACTTCTTTGAATCATCAACTTCAATGGCTTCATCATAACACTCTAGTTCACCACTATCTGTCATCAATAAATAGTACAAGGATGAAGAATACCTATGTATTAGCCTTGAGATTCTGCTAGATCTCCTTATTTCGGTAGCATGAGTTTAAGGTATTCTTTGTGCTTCACCATCTTTATCTTCTTAATCATCATCATCCTCAATTTCAATGTATTTGAAAGAATCTTTAGGAGTCTCATTTCTATCTTTATAGATTTTATTTTTATTGAATTTAACATCTCTGCTCTTGATAAATTTATGATTCTAATAATCCCAGAATTTGTAACCAAATTCATCTGATCTATATCCAATGAATGTACACTTGATAGATTTTGAATCAAACTTACTCCTTGATTATGCATCAATATGAACATAGTATGAACAACCAAAAACTTTGAGGTGGGATATGCTAACCTCCCCTCCACTCCAAGCTTCCTCAGGTAACCCCTCATTCAAAGGAATTGAATGACCACAATTGATCAGATAAACTATAGTATTCACTGCCTCTGCCCAAAACTACTTGGGTAGACCAGCATGTAATCTCATGCTCCTGGCATGCTTAGTGATAGTTCTATTCATGCGCTCTGCAACACCATTCTATTGTGGTGTTCTTGGAACAGTGAACTCATCCCTGATCCCATTCAAATCAGAATATTCGTTGAACTTTTTATCATGATACTCGCCATCATTATCTAATCTATGACACTTGAGCTTTAGAAATGTCTCAAGCTCAACCATAGCCTTCCACTTCTTGAAAATATCAAACACATCTGACTTTTGTTTTAAGAATACACCTATACCTTCCTACTGTGATCATCAATAAATATGACAAAATACAAAGATTCTCCTATATAAGTAATTAGAGAAAACCCCTATACATCAGTATGCACTAACTCCAATTTCTTTGACATGACCTTTAAACCAGTATTTGAATATCTCACCCTATATTGCTTGCCATATATATAGTTTTTATAAAAATCTAAATCTAGTGATTTTAAACCATGAAACTTTCCTCTAGTAAGAACTGAATGCCTACCTTTCTTACTCATATGACCAAGCCTTCGATGCCAAGACCTCCATCAACATACAATAGAATATACTCTTCTATTGATAACATACATGGTGCCTTCAATACTTCCACAAGCTACAATCATAACCCCTTTTGTCACCTTCCATGGATCTCCTGTGAATGGCATCTCATGGCTTGAGTTTGTAGGCTGACTCACAGAAACTAAACTCCTCTTCAAATAAGGAACGTGCCTAACATTCTTGAGTCTCCAAATTGACCCATCTGACATTCTAATATCAATATCTCCCTGTCCAACAATGTTGCAGGGCTTATTGTCCCCGAGATACACCTTACCCAAATCACCTTGAGTATAGCTCTTGAATGCCTCCTTGTTAGGACTTGCATGAAAAGAAGCACCTGGATCTATCACCCAAGATTCAGAATTATCCAGAGATAAAATCAAAGAATCTGACTGCACCTTTCTATAGATATATTTACAGAATGATTTTTGCATTGACCTCCACCATTGCCCTTCTTTGGAACTGTACAATCCTTCTTCAAGTAACCTTTCTTCCCACAGCTTCAGAGCAGAATTTGAAGATTCACCATTCACCCTCCTGCGAACCTCTTAATTAAGCACTAACCCCCAAAATATCCTCAAAGTTCAACTTTGAACTTTCTGAAAAGTTATTCATCGCAGTAACAAGCCTATCTCATCTTTCTGGCAATGAAGATAACAACAACAATGTTATCACCTCATCATCAAAATTGATGCCAACTAAACACAATTGACTCATCCCAGTGTTTAGGTTGTTCAAGTGTTCCTCCATTGAGGTGTTGTCCAACATCTTCATATTGAATAGCTTCATCAAGAACACTTTGTTTGAGTCCAATGGCTTCTCATACATCTTAGTCAGTGCGGCCATGAGATCGACTGTTGTCTTCTCATTTACAATATTGAATGCAACATATGAGGAAAGTAAAGTCATATCAAACCTAGTACAGTCCGGTCAAGAACCTTCTATTCCTCCAGTCATAGAATCTGGCTTCAGGGTGATTCCTTCCAATAGTAAATACAACTTCTACAACAAATCTTCAATTTGCAGCCTCCAGAATGCGAAGTTCGAATCATTCAACTTTTCAATCTTGCACCTTGCTTCATTCATCATTACTCCCACTCGATCTGAAGAATTTTGCTCTGATACCAGTTGTTGGGGGAGATGATGAGTAAAACACCACAATGATTAAACAAGCAAAAAAGTAAAAGCAGCGGAAAAGTAAAGGACACCAGGATTTAATGTGAAAATTCAAAATAAGAGAAAAACCACGAAGCTACGCCACACCAAGAAATCCACTATGAAAATTGGGAGAAATAAGTACAAATCTCTCTTCTATATGCAAGATGAGATAACCATCAAATTTTATAATATACAAGTTATTTTTTTGATAATAGAATGTAATTGCATATAAAATTTAAGTTTTATTGATAATCACTTAATCAATTATGTTCATACGACGGCCAAGACGACATCAAAGAATCTATATATATATATATATATATATCAGCATATTTAACTTAGAAAATACTCTCATTTTAGCAGCAATAAAGGCAGATAAAGGCACGCAATAAGATTCATGCTATTTTAGTAAAGGTTCCTATAGCATGGACAATTACATGACGTAAGATTTACCAACCGGAAATAATTTTAATCCAAAATTTCGATTGAAAACTTATACCTGATTATCCAAAATTTCGATTGAAAACTTACACCTGAATCAAAGTACATTTATTATACCAAACTTTGTTCATGCCTTTGAAAAAGATCATTTAAATCCTTGAGTGAAAGATATTATTGAATGCCTTATAAAACAATGGTGAACTGCTTTACCAAAATTCATTATTGATTTGTGAAATTTAATTTGATTTTTCTTCATTTTTTTCCATTATGTCTTTTTGTTTCATTATTTTTTTTTATTTGAACTCTCTTATTTTCTTTTACCTTTATCTTTTTCTATATTCTTCAACACTCTACTGACAATGGAGAGAGGTGGGCTATAAAGTGCAGGATTCAGGAGGGATATTTTTTATGGTGTATGAAGGTTGTAACTTGTAAGGAATCGATTGGAGGTTATTTGTGGTGAAGGAGGCTATAAGAAGGTTTCTTTCTTGATGTAGTCAACTGCTTTAAGAGGGGTCAAGAGATTCGGGTTTTAGTCCAGTATGCGCAGCTTATGGGGATAGCTTCTGGGGTTTAAGGCGGGGTGAGGGCTTTCACTGATGGTTTAGGATACGGTGACGAGATAGAAATGAGAATTGGAGTTGTTATGGGGTGTTGAGGTGAGTAGTGGTGGAAGGAAAAAATAGCAGATTTTGCACAAATTTGAGAGGGCTTATAAACAGGGACAGAACCAACCTTAATTTTCAGGGGGGCAAACAGCGCCCTTGCAGGAGTTTCAGGGGGCAGCGCCCCCGGAACAAATTTTGGTTGAAAGAATACTTTTGGATTCTCTTTACTATTCCTCTTTGTATTTGGTTCATTGTTCCCTAATAATAACACCTCTACACAATGTGTTTAATTATGTTGGGGGCAATTGCCTAAAGATCATAGTATTTTAAAACTTTTAGGCTGGGCAATTGCTTAAAAACTCTTGTAATAAAGACTAAAAAATAAATGGTGGGGGATAAATTATCTAAAAAATCATATGATAATTTTTTTTTAAAATTTTTTGAGGCCCCCGGGCTTTAGGTAGTTCCGCCCCTGCTTGTAAAGAAAAAAACAAATTGCATGGGGTGAAGGGATTGAGTGAGGGAACACTAGAAGAGAAGTGGGATATAAATGAAGGAAAAATACCAAATAGATAAAGTAAAATTTTAATATATTATAAGATAGACATAATCACTACAGAAAATTCATCAAATACTGGCAGCATTTTTGGCAGCCAAAGGACCGCCGGAATTTTCAGTAGTTATTCCGACTAATTGACCGTTGGTAATAAGTTGCTAGATCCGCCGGAAAGCAGCCAGTAATTTCCAGCGGCTAGATCCTCCGAAAAGCTGCCGGTAAAGATTGCCACCTAAAATAAATCGTCAGTTTCAATTTCCTACGCGGTTTTTACCGACGGAAAAAAATCCACATGAAACCGACGGAAAACCAATTTGCCGCCGGAAAAATCAGCCGGTAATGGATGATTTTTCTGTAGTGAACTTCGTCAAATGAAAGGAGAAAAGAATGACCAAGCCAAACTCAAGGAAATAACCGTCAAACCGATTCCAAGGAAAAAAAACTCCTTTCAAGTTTTGATTTCAACTTGCATAATTTGAAATTAAATTTCATTCATACATATATAATATATATTTGGATACATTGAATATATAAGAGAATCAAAAGACATAATATTAATAAGGGTCGGCTAAGGTGATGTATTTTGTAGCCGAATTCTTCAAATTCTTGTATCATTTTGAAGCTTCAAAATTCATTTCTTAATTCTCCATTTATAAATAAAAAAAGTCAAATCGCCATCAAAATGGAAGCTTCAAGAAGTAGGGTTGACCATTGACTTTGACATGTTGATTTTGCAATATGATGTGGAGGATTTGACTTTGACTTGCTTGTTTGGATGGACTATAATTGGCTAAGTTGCATGACCTCCATTTGCTGGTTAATGAAAAACCATTAAATCATTTCTTTTACCAAATTATACTAATAAAATCAAAATGCATTCATGCAAAATAAAAATATATAATAACATAAGAGTATTCGTGAACCATGGTGAATTAACCCCCTTAAACCCAATAAATTCTTTCCTGAAGAGTCAGTCATGATACAAAGTACGCAACAATGGTCCACAGGTCAGAACTAAGCCATGTGAGTCAGTCATCCATTCCCTAAGTTAAATGATTTTTTTTAAATGGCGACATATGAAATACAAAGGAAAAACAATACATATCAGCAATCAAACTATGAAAAGAATAAGTTTATTCAAATATATTATAAATTATGTAGCATTTTATAACTAGATTGGTAGAAGGGACAGAAATGTAAGATGAAACATAGACAAAAACATTACTAGCACAAGTAAATTTTGGAAAATAGCTTGGAGGTACTTTTCATTAATGTCAAAGGTGTGAAACATAAAGTGAGTGATGCCTATCAAAATAACATACCAAAAAAATGCAAAAGTATGCAATGCATCATAAAGCACTCAACTATTACAAGAAAGTCATCATCAGTCAACACATCTAATAAAGAGGAGCTAATGTAAAATCCAAAGGAGGACAAGGCGTAGAGACCATATCAAGCACATGAATCTGATGGAATAATAAAATATCATTCTTCACAGGACAGATAGGCACTACAAAAAAGAGAACTAAGAGAAAGACTATCTAAGGATTCACAATCCAAAGGTGTGTGCAAAACAAAAGTGATAGGAACATCATCCAGAAGAGATGGGCCAAATATCAGCACTAGAAGGTTTAGAAGATTTCTTTGGATGTTGGACAGGCAGGAGATCTGAAGTAGTCCTTGTTTGAGATATTTTGTTAACTGGCTTATCTCTAGCATAATTTATTATATCAAAGACATACAGTTATGACCTAACTAAGAGATGTGTTTTATCCATAGAGATAATATCACACTTAAAGTTAGCCACTAAATATCTAGTGGTGGCAGGTAGGGAAGTGTCATTGATCTAATTCACATGAAATGGAGCTGGATGTGCTTCAGTTTTCAGATTAGCTCTACTTCAGTATATGTAGAAACAACAAGTCACAACCACACTAGAACAGCAAATCATTCAAAGCCACACCTGAATTCCCTCAACTGAAGATCCCAAATCCTAGAAGCAGCAAATACTCAAGAACTAGCGAACGTCAAAACCCAGTGGGAATCACAGAAACGGACACGAACCATTAGAATTACACTAGTTATCGAGTCACGCCCAACAAGGATCAAAGAAATTAACAAGGTAACGACCCCTCTTTAAGGCTAAAATAGAGCTAGCAGGAATTAGACTTCACAGCACAACTGAAGGGCAAGGTCCAAAAAAACAACCCAAAAGAAATTATACTCCATGGTCCAACTAAACATCCGAACAACAATGAATAAAGGAAGAATCAACAGAAATAGAATAAAATAAAATACTTAGGAAAGAAAATATCCTATAATAAAATAAGTACTCAGATTATGAATTTGCTCATCTCTCCGCACACTTTATGTTAGATGAACATAAAAGTTGAGATCCTGCACTTTAGATGAATTATAAACTTGAGATTTGCATAAAAACCATAAACCTTAAAATTTCTATGTCATTTTCTAAATCAATTAATATAAATCTAAACTAGTGTGTAAATGCATATGATTTATAAAGATGACTCCGCATATGATTTGTGCAACATGTCAACAAAATTCACTGCATGATACAAACTGAGTTCAAAATTTCATTATAATGTGCTCTGTCAAACAGATAGCAGTTGAAATTGAACTTCTCTATAAAATATAAATAATAATTACAAAACTTAAATATATATAAATTAATAATTTTTTACATGCCTAGCTTGCAACTCGTGCTGACTATGGCTATGTTATCTTTTTCTCATTTTGTATTTAGAAGCCTCGTTTAAAGGATTAGACAAAGCTTTGCATAAAAAATGCTTTGCTGAAAGACATGCTTCAAAATAAGATAATCTTCTTTATAGAGAGGGGTTGAGAACGAATGCAACTTCTGCGCGTATAGTTGGACCAACTCAAGGGGAAAACAATGTACCAGAGGTCCAGAACATAGTATTATCCTTATAAACACTTATCATTTACCTTAGCACAACTATTTAGGATCAGTTCTATTATTTAGGGTATCCTTTTAACATTTTATTGTTATATAACAACCTTTTCATTTGGTAAAAGCAACTTACCAAAGTTTTTCATTCCTGAAACATCAAGGTGATATAACTTACCACAGTTTTTTTCATTCCTGGAAGCTCAACAGACACACCTTTTGAAATTGTTTATTTCAATTCTGGAATCTATTTCACCAATTTCAATCAACTGAAAACGTTAGATTGTTTTTCTATAAAAATGATTGTTTCATTCAGGTTCCTTCTATTAATGATAATTTATTAAGAACTGTTATTTTACTGCTTGACTGACCAACACAACAAAAAATACCTTCTGGTGCTCTTTCTGTCGTCTCTTAATGTTTTCACAATTTCATGCTGTGCTGAGACACACATCATTTGTCAATAATCAAAGAGCTCTAATTCAAGCATTATGGTTCACAAATTCCACTAAAAATTATGATCTGTAACCTCCATATATTCAATTCGATCTCTAATTAACTTTGTGTAATCCTTATTTTATCTGCAACTAGTCTCAAGCCAATTTATCTCTAATTGCATTGAACAATTAAAAAAATATTTTCTTTTTGGGGAAAAAAGACATGATCCGTATGTTAGGGAAGATGAGGAGTAAACACCACAATGACGAAACAAGCAAGAAAGTAAAAGCAGCGGAAAACTAAGGACATCAGGATTTAATGTGGAAAAACTCAAAATAGGGAAAAAAAAACTACGGAACTACACCATACCAAGAAATCCACTATGAAAATTGAGAGAAATAAGTACAGATCTCTCTTCTCTCTCACTGTCTCCTTGCTTCTCTTCTAACATGCACCGTTCTCATTGTCTACACACAAAATATAAGAGAAAGCCAAGTAAAATAACCCCAAGGGACGTAACCCTTCAGAAAAATGAGAAAGAAAACCATACAGTTTGTCTCAGAGCACTGCGACACCAGTTTGAAGCACTGCGGCGCTTGAACCTCTGTTTTGATCAACTGCAACGCCGTATCTATGCCGCTGCGACACTTTGCTCTTTGTCGTTCAGCGCCGGGGCACTAAGGTACACAATGCGGGGGCGTTGTATGAAAAAAAAAATAACAAAAAAATAAGAGGATAAAGCCCCCGCACCCCTCAGTATACACGACAAGCTTTAAGGTCCGAGACAACAAAACAACTAGATTTATCAACACAATCAGATTCCATGCATAACACCGTCAGCATGCAACATAACTTCTGAGAGAAAAGAATTACAAACAAAACTTTTAAATGTTGAATATTTAAACTTCATCACTTCTCTGCCCATTATTTTCTATCTGAAGTCCATGATGACGAATTAATTAATGTAGTCTTTCATTTGATACATTGTTTTGATCCCTTCCGAATTCTTCTAGTGATACCATGTCTTGCCACGCTTTTAATGGATTAAACACCTGTTGGACTTCCAACTCTCATGTTTTTCTCAGTTACCTACCTTAAACATTGCTGTTTCATGAACTCCAGCACCTCAAACCAAGCCATGCATCTTTTCTATAACTTTCAATTTTCATGATTATCTTTCGCAGCTATGTATCGTCATCATGATGCATGATTTCTGATAATAAACTCAACGTTCTTTTATCATTGAAATAATCATAAGGCAGAATATTTTGATCCTCTGCATAATCAATTTTAAACCAAGCATGCATGAATGTACTCCTGAACTGTGCGCGCGTGTATTTAAGCATGCATGCATGCATGAAAGTATATTGCTCGCTTATGATAAAATTATATCCATGAATATTGATATTTTCAAGGATCTTGGCATTCATATCTATTTATAAGTATCATCATCGTCATCATCATCGAAGATCCAATAATTTGAAATGTTGTGCAATCAGATGATAAAAGATTTATGAAGGATGACAATGAAGTTACACCATCACAATTGTATAAAAACGATATCAATGTTGACTTCTTCAATGGAGGAATGAGCAAGACCAGTACAAATTAACAAAAAAAATAAAGATGAAGTCAAGGAACAAGAGAGATTTCAGATTAGAAATGGTGGCGGAAAAAGGAAGAAAGAATACTCTAGTTACGAAAGAGAAGAGGAAGTTTAGAGAGCAAATATTTGAGAATAATTCAAAATAAATCTCAAAAAATTATAGAAATTTATGTAAAGTACTTGTTAAGATTATCTACTTTTATTTAATTTATATTAATACAAATTATGGAGCATGATTTTAGATTTATTTACTAAAGATATGCCGCTATATGTGTTTTTACAAGCAAGTGCACCATATAAATGAGTTTGGGAGCCTCTGACTTCATATAAATCTAATAGGAGGTTATAGCGACCTGTAACTTCTTATTTGCCCTGATAAAGTTTGACCTTTGTACTCTAAATTAAATTTTTTATAAATTTGCCTCATAATAGTTATATACGCACAAATAAAATATATATATAAATATAAGCATAAGTAAAATCAATTATTCAATACAAGTACAAAAACTGTTTAATATATTATATATCTAAATTTAGTAATTATTTTCATATGATAATATGTAAATCCTATTGAGTTTTATAACTCATGATAAGTTCTCATATATCATTTTTTGGTTATTTTACAAAACGTGATAATCACTGAAGATAACAAAAGACTAAAATTTTTTCATGTGTTTGTTATCATGTACTATCCTTTATGCTGGTCATATAAAGTTCATCTTTTTATGTACCATTGTATTATATTTTTATATTTGAAAAAAACCTTTTTAAATATTATAACATTATAAATAATTTATATATGGGTTCTATTTAAATATAAATTGGCAATAATAAAACTAAAACTCATCTGGTAATAAAATGATTGAAATAATTCAAAAAAAATGGCAAGGATTCAAAGCCACACAAAAGCAATGATCAATTGTTATTTGATTTCCTCAAATTAAATTTTTGACATGCCAAATTTTGAATAAAGCCCAAATCATTTAACAAGTCAATATCAAATTATGTAGATAAAAGATAATAAACCAAAATTTACCAAAATAACAAATTCAAGCCTTGTGCCGGCACTATCATATGTGGCAAGCATTGAAAATTCTACAAAATTAAAATGAATCCTAAGGAATAAAAATAATGTCCTATTAACAATGCTTAGGAAATGAACTGTTAATGAAATTTCAAGCAAACAAACCACATATTGGAGGCTTAGTTTCACTTTCAATTTAGATATATTACATTTCATAATTTCACTTCAGGTTGCATAATCATAAATCACAAGTCTCCAGATAATTTAATTGCCTGTTTTCTATAAATATGAAGAGCCAATATTAGAATTAAAACCTAATTGACCATGCATTATTGATATAGTCTAAGAAAATCAGCAAGGATACAAAGCCACATAAAATATGTGAGAAATTGTAATTTGATTTCTATAAATTCAATTTCTAAGGAGCCAATTTTTTAACAAAATCAAGATGAAATAAAACAATGAATTAAAGTATAGAAAATTTACAAAAAAAAAAAAATCATACCTCACATTGATACAAGGAGATAAAATCAAGTAGTCATATTTATATTACATTCAAAAGAATCATACATCTAACTTGCACTCATAAAATAAAAAACTTAAAATAAAATCTCTATTCAATCAAAAGTTTCATAAATATAACTCAAACTTCCAATGCCAGTAATCCAGCACCAACTATATTATCAAAAATTATATTGCAACGCCTATATTTTTCAAAAATTAGCATCCTTTGTCCGTGCGTCGTATTTGTACACTTCATAAGATTCAACACCTTGCTCATAATTTAAAAAAATATATATTCTTTTAAAGTTACTCGTACATAATTCATCAACTAGTATTAAATTTGAACTAAAAGGAACAAAATTCTATTAATAAAATGGTCTAGAAGATTATATACTGAGGTATTATAAACCTTTTCTTATCCTTCAATACTGACAAAAGAAAGTGCCGCATAAAGAAATATTTAGATGCAATCACTAATTATAGACATATTATATTCATACTATGAGTGAGAATTTGTTAAGTGTGGAGTCTAAATTGTCATAATCATCTTAGATAACTTCTGGTTTTAATTTTTAAGATTAGTGACTGCTAAACTCAAAATCATTAACACTTAATTCTTAAAATTGACAGCTACCAAATTCAAAATTCCTTCACGCTAATGTTGTAAGCTTGTTGGCTACCAAACTTTAAATTCATTCACACTTGATGCTTCATACCTACCACTTTATATTGTTTTGTAAAAAGGAAGAAATCAATGGTTGCAAGGCATCCACAATATCAATCAAATAAAGAGAAAAGAGTAAGAGTGGGAAGAAAGGAGAAGGATTCTCTAAGTGATTGTGGGCGGAGGATCTTCTACTTCTTCAAGAATGATATGTTGCTAGTTTTGGTTCTATCTAAAGGAATTTCTGATTGGACTCCTACGACATATAGGAGAAAAAAAGCAACGGTTATACTATCTCCTCCTTGCTTAGCCCTCATTTTCATAGTAGTTGATTGCATTATTTCTCAGCTTATGACATAGTAAAGTGATATATATATATATATATATATATATATATATATATCTTTATTTATACAAAGTGTGTTCTCTCCATTTGCCTCTTTTAAAGCTTAGTGGATTATTAGATCTTTGTGTTGTTGTAGAAAAAAAGTAGATCTCAACGAACCAAATAAACTTTGCCTTATTATTATAATATATGGTGTGCTTGTTCTATATTTGTATTTGATATTTATTCAAATTTTGTTATTTCCTAACAACCGGTATCAAAATAAGGTTATGAGGAGTGTGATGGCTATAAAACTTAAGATTGAGAAGATTGATGATTCAAAAAATACTTTTGGATTTGAAGAATCAAAATTCGAGGTGTTCTAATTCAATAAGGCCTGGAGAAAGCTCTCATTAGGCATTTGAAGATATGAGGTTTGTTTTTATCCGACAGAAAGAGAGTGAGAGAGAGAAAGAAGAAGAGGAAGATGGATTTCATACGGTTCCGTTCATTGTTCAATAGATATAGGAGAAGAAGTTCATGCGGCTTGTGCATTGCTTGCTCAAAGCAAAGAGGAAGAAGAGTGATAATTTGTTTGTCAAAATCGAATTGGGGATCTCATCTGATAGGAAAGAAGAAGGGGCCATTCAATCTATGTGATCTCATTCAACAAAAAGAAAGAGAGAAGAGGTAAATTCATTTACCTTCGGCATTGTTTTTGATGACATTCGCACTTTCATTGTCGTCTTTGACGTCGTTTGATGCCTTTGATGTTATTTTGGACAGTAAGAGAACTGAGAAATGTAATCGTTGAGGCTAGTAGAGCGAAGGCAACTGAGAGAATGAACCCAATCGAGTAAGAAAGTGTGGCGGTATTTTGAGGTGAAGAAGCAAAAAAATAGAAATCCCCTCCTTGACAATTAAAGAGTTTAAATAATATTTAATTATTTTGATTTTATTAATTTAATCAAAAATTTAAATATTTATATTTAAATTAATTAAGTAAATTAATATGAAAGCATACATGATGCATAAGTTGAAAATAAATGAAGCATAAGAAATATTAAAGTGAATGATTTATCTTCAAAAAAGAATTGAGGTGTGATTGCATTTTTATTTTATAGCAGCTACAATTACTTTTATGATTCAATGCATTTAATAACATAGCCTATTATATGTATACTTGTTAATATTACAACATAAATTTATATTAAAAGAAAAGAAAAAAATAACTTTTATTATATTGTAGTAAATTTAAATGTGAAATCATTTTATTGAAACTTATGAATGTACAAACCTAAATGTGGAAATAGAGTTAAGATATGGAAAAAAATATACTCGATCGGCCTCCTACCTTCAAGTCGCGCCCTCCGTCTCCCTCTTGCTCAGGCTCAGACGGACAACACACACACGCAAGCAACGGAGCGGACGAACCGTCCGCTCTTCCTCCCTCTCTTCCGCCTGGTTTGGGATGGACGGACCAATGCAATGTAGCGGCGTGATGTGTTCCGCTCTCCTTCGTGTCGTCCTTCTCAGAGCCTCCAGCGGCTGATCCGGCTTTAGGGAAGTCTCATTTCCTTTCCCTCAGTCATTTAATGTGGTGTTTACGTTTTTTCTCGCTCGGTGTTTTTCTCTTTCGTCTGGCTTTTTGGATTAATGGAGGGTTGCCATTTGAATGATCACGGATTTTTGAATGGGAAGAACTCCTCTTGTTCTTTTAGAGATGCTTTATCTGGTGTTTCTCCATCTTTAAACTTTCCTAACTCAAAATCACCTCTCATCTTGGGTTGCCATCATTGTGGATTTCGAAAGAGGATGTTCTTGTGCTTGCTACCCCATTTGAGCTTTCTTTGGTTGGGAAATTTTTGGATCGGAGACCATCTATTGATGCAAACAGAAATTTTTTTAACCTCAAGCTTAATTGTGATTTCTGTGACTATTCTCAACCCGAAGCATGTGTTGATTAAGCTTATCAATGATCTGGATTATTGTAGAGTGTTTGTTCATTGCTCTTACTTTGTGAATAATTATTTTATGAAAGTGTTCAAATGGACACATGTGTTAAATATTGAAGTTGAATCCCCCGTTATTCCGATTTGGGCTTTGTTCCCCAACCTAAGGCCTCACCTCTTTTCTCCTTGAATCCTTCATGGCCTTGGTTTTCTATTTGGTCGGCCTCTTAAAATTGGTAATGCCACTTCTTCTGGCTCTCGTCCCTCCGTTGCATATGTTCTGGTTGAGTTAGATGTTACCAAATAATTTTTGAATAAGGTGTGGGTTGGTCCCAAAAACTTGGGTTACATTCAATCTGTTGTCATAGAAAATTTTTCCCTCTTATTGTTCTCATTGTAAATCATTGGGGAACTCAAAACAAGTATGTAACATTTTACATCCTCTTATTACTCCTATTGTTAACCCTATTTCTATTTATGGAGCTGAGAAGGTTGCTAATGATGTGCATGAAAATGTGCCTGGAGATGTTTCTGTTGATTTATCTATGCATGAAAATGTCAATCATGTGGTTATGGGTCATTTGGATAATGGGCATTTGATTCATCCTTGGAATGCTGGTGATGTGGGGCTTTCGACTGAGCCTGAAATGTTGGTTTCTGATATCCCTATTGTTTCTCCTGCTATCGTTCCTATCTCCTAGAATATTGTGGATTTGCAGGCTTGTGGGGACATTAATAAGGGGATTGATGACAATTTAGCTCTAACGCCAGGTGGGGAATTTACTCTTATTGCTTCTCATGTGGAGGTGGTGAACAATGGAGTGTATGATGTTAATACGATGGTGCTGATTGATTCTTCTAGCGGTTTGGTTATTGCATCTCATGACTCTGCCATGGCTGATTTCGAAGTGGCTTTGTCGCCTAATAAGGAGGTTTCGAATGTTAATGTGCCATTGATTGATGTTTCTTTTTCTCTTATTTCTAGTGACGCCTTGAAAGCTCAATTGTCTTTGAATATGGATGAAACTTCTGTGAATCATTCTGATTGGCTGGAGGAATCCTTCTCATCGCCTTGCGGGGGTGTTGAGGAGGATTTAGATGACCCTACGGATGAGTTTCAAGGAATGTATAGTTTGAATGTAGGTCGCATTGTTGAAAAAGTCTTTTCCCATGGTGGCAAGCGTCGTAGAAGAAAAGCTAAGAAGAAGTAATTTTGGTCTTTTGAATCATTTACTCTTGTTGCTTCTTATGCTATTGCCGGGAGCTTCTGTTGGAGCATTTGCTTGGTTGGCATTTGTTTCCATTCATGTTCTCTTGGTTAGCTTTGGTTATTTCTTTTATTTATGTTTGTTCTATGTAATAGATTGGAACAATGGCTCTTAGATTTTATTTCAATTGTTGTATTTCTAGGGAGCTTTTGTTTCATTAAGGACCTATAATTTTTACCCTTTTAACATGTATGCTCCTTTGTAGGTTTTAACCTAAAAAAAGAAAGGAAAAGAATATATTGAAATGAAAAATATGGGTATTTTAAATGAAGGAGTTCATCCCATATGATACTAACTGAGAAAATAACGTACCCATATATGAAAAATGAAAATGTTGGAAAATAAAATAATAAAAAATTGTGTCTTAATTGATGCAAATATTAGAGAATGAATATCACATTAAAAATTATAATCTCACAAATGTAGGATAAGAAAATATTTTCTTAAAAATAATATTTTTATCTTATCAGTATTTATATTTATATTCTCTTAAATGAAGGGTTTATGATTATTTATGATAGCCTCATATGCATATTAATTTTTTTATTTACTGTTATATTACAAAATTATAATTAACAACTGAATTTGATGATTGAAACTTAACCAAAAATAAAAAACTTAAGGCAAAGTTCATATAGATTAGATGGATGACAAAAAAGATTTTGTATGCAAAAGAAAAGGAGCAAATGAGAATAGGCATGTAAAGATCCTACCTACTTGATTCCAGTTCAAAAGTTCTTAAAATTTGATGTATAATTGAATTATATATATTTTAAATTAAGATGGATAATTAGTGGCTCTTCATAAATTTTAGATTATAGTTTATTATATTTCTAACTATGGTTTAAAAGAAATTTGACTACCATCCAATTGTTTGTTCCCAACTTAATATTCCAAGTACTCAAGTTGGGTTATAATAGTAAGGCATTCATCAACGCAAGCAAATAGAGAGAAAAGGGGAAGTGGGGGAGTGGGGATTGCCAACCCAGAGAGAAGGGAGAAGTCTTTTAGATGCTTGTATGAGAGATTTTTTACTTCTTCAAGAATATGTGATGCTAATTTCAATTCCATAAAAAAAATAAGCTATTTATTGGACTCCTACAAAAGAGAAGAGTAATATTGGTGGAAATATTATCATCTCGTTCTCAATGTCCAGCTTTCATCTTTATAGCTATATCTCTATATACCTCTTTTAAAATTTAGTAGACTATCTAATCTTTGTGTGCGGTAGTAAGCTTGAGTAGATCTATTAGCTCCCGAATTGTTGAACGAACAATTGAAAAGCCTTTTAATAGTGAGGCCTAACAATTTTATGATATACTACATATTACTTATGAACTGTAGTAGAGTTGCATTAATTACTTAAGAGTTATATGTTACCGTTAGAATACTAAGCATTAAAATATAATATAATGTGCTTTCATAATATCTTATTCAGTTTATCAAGCAGCCAAAGAAGACCAATCTAATAGATAATCTTATATCAAATAACTTTGATAGTACCAAAAAATTAATATGCAAGTTAAGTTTAAAAGCATGCAAGATAGATTACTATACTAATGGATGATTGTTATATTATAAGGATGACATCACCAAGATTGAATGTAGACATGGTAAAGCATTTAGATATGAACTATAAATTGGAAGATAGTGTTAACAAAAAGACTTTTCCTTTAAGAGGTTAAAATATTTATCTCATACCCCATAGTCAAAAGAGATTATACCTACCGATGAGCTCTGTCGATCAAATGGGATGGCACATGAGTGAGGGTGAGAATCATGTGTCATATGCTATCCACGATGCTAAAGAATGAAAGCCCTTTAATTGCATATATCTAGAGTTTAATTTAGAGCCACAAATATTAGACTTAGTTTATGTGTTGATGGTTTTACTCCATCACAATATCTAGAGCTTGCGGAGCCACGAATATTATACTTAATTTATGTGTTGATGGTTTTAATCCATATAACTAATTTGTTTCTTTATATTCATATCGGTCAACCATAATTAAATGACACAATCTTCCCCTTAGATGTGCATGACACTTTCATACTATTTTTTTATAATGCTTATTCCTGATTCGCACAAGTTGGAGGATAAAATGGATGCCAGCCTACAACCATGACATATCAACTAAAAATTTTATGAGAAAGCGTGCTTACATATGACATACATGAAAATTAAATTTTCAGATGAAAGCAATACTTATATCGATATATAATTGATTACTTTTCAACATATAATATACGAATATACATGGAATATTGTTGGGATATTGGCATGCTCATATAGCATGGAGTCATCAAGGGAAATCACAATGAAAAATAATAATTTTTTAATGTGATTATTATGGAATATTCTTGCTGGAAAATCATATATTTAAAAGAAATAAGGACACATTTATATGAATATAGTAGAAAATATAATCCCCTAACACAATTGTATGGAGATCAACAATAAAAAAAAGATTTGTAAATTGCCTAAAATTATTGAGTCACCTATATCAGCAAAATTGAATCTTCCAAACTATAATTTTAATCATAATTAGAAGAAACACTTTCTACTGCCTACCTCTTAAAGAATAAATTAATCCATTATAATATATTTCATACATAACGAGAAGAACTTTTTTTTATCATTTATTTAATAGTATTCATACATCATTAAAAAATTATTCTGATCGGGCACGAATCTCGAGGCAAAATCAGGTTGGAAACTTCTGAAATTAAAATTAGGACTATCCAAACTCTGATTTCAGCGAACTTACAGCCAAACTGAGCATCTCGGAATTACAAACCCAACGACACTAAAATCGACTCAATCCGAGCCCAAATGAGTTCAAATCAAGTACTCGAAGCGTTGTTGGAGGGTTCAAACCACGATTTTGATTACAAAACAATTTCCAAACATAACATGCTTATAATCGAATCGAGCGGCTCGACGAGACGAATCCAACGAGCCCAAAAATGCTAAATTCTGACATCACTAAGTCAGTCAAATGTCTAGTAAACAATCTACGATCAAGGGAATCAACATCGGCCGCCCATCCAAACCACTCCCAACTTACCCTTGATCTTCCACCTATTTACTAGCCATATCACTCTGGAAAATCTATAAATAGAGCCTTCCTTTCTCATGAAAAGGGGGCCAAGCCAGAGGAAGAGAAGTAAAAGAGAGATCGAAGATCGCTCTTGCCTCCTCCTCGACCACCGCCAAAACTTCCGCCGGACCACCGACTGACGCTGAAGTTTTGACGGACCACCAATTGACGCCGGAGTTCTGCCAAACCTCCACCGGACCATCGACTAACGCCGGAGTCCCGCCAAACCACCGACTGAAGCCAGATTTCTACCAAACCACCGCCTGACTACCAACTGATGCCCAAACTTCCAAGTGACGTCGGACTTTCGTTGGACCACCAAGTGACGCCAGACTTTCATCTAACCCCCATTTGTCACTAGACTTCAACCATACGATTGACATTTGTAATCTGATCGTCCTCAAGGATGAGTCAACCCACTGTACTCTACTCAAATTCTAGTGGAATCATTTTCAACTGGGCTAGGCCCCGTGATTTTTCCTCTTTCCAGGGTTTTCCACATAAAAAATCTTGTATTCTCTGTGTGTGAGCTGGATATTCGTACAACGCTAAGACGTAGAATTATAGCTCTATCATCGTTTATATTCTAGCCCACAACAGTTTAGAGTCGTCTGTGGGAATGCCAGCCCCACTATCCTAAGCATCACTTCGATGGCCAACAGGCATAATAATTGCATCTTAGGAGCCTCCCACTCCAACTCCCACCAATTCAGGAATCAGTCTATGAATCATGGACGCCAAGTATCTGCCTCTTTTTATCCTAGGGGGTAAAACACTGCTGGAGAAGGAACTTCAAGACCTTCCATAGAAGAATGTATCCAAAAGATGGAAGAATCTCAGAATAAAATCCTTCAACTCCTGCGAGAGACATGACAGCAAGAGCTAGCACCACAATACGAGATTCTTCTCCCTTGAGATCCACCACTGGCCAAAGGGGTTCAACCCTAACATCTTCATATAGAGATTCCTCTCCCTCCGCCAAGGATGCATCATCTGTCACGTCAAAATAATAAACTTGCTGACACAGCAAGTTCTACCCATCCTTCGCACACAAGTCTGCAACCTCACATTCTTCTGAACATCCCTAAAGACTTAGCCCGACCGCACGTTACTAAGCTCCCTCGCAATGCCCTACATCATGAACTGCGACGATTGGTCCGAGAAAAATTCCCCAGGGGAGGTGTAAGACAATCTCTTCGATAGTGGGACTTCAAGGAGTCAGCACCCCTGACTGAAACCATCCTTCAACACCCTATTCCGATAGGATTCAAATTACCGAGCATCGATTCTTACGACGGGACATCTGACCTTACGAGCATATCGATCACTATATAATCATCATGCATATCCAGTGAGCCTCAAATGCGCTCCTATGCCAAGTTTTTCCTGCCACCCTCAAGAGACAAGCATGAATGTGGTTCTATTCACTTCTAGTTAGAATAATCCCCACCTTTGTCAGATTAGCCAAAGCGTTCGTCGAACAATTTGTCATCAATCGGAGAATTACTAAGAATTCTTCTCACCTCTCTGGGATTCGCCAGAATGAAGGAGAATCGCTTAAGGAGTACTTTCAATGATTTTCCACCGAGGTTCGACAAATTTCAGGAGTGGATCCTGAATTATTGAGAGGAGTTTTCCTTGGAGGCCTCCGTCCTGGTCCATTTTACTCAGTGCTTATACGAGACACGGTTCCTTCGTATGCTGACCTGATCTATCGTGTGGAGGCATAAATATCAGCAGATGAAGCTATTAATACCCAAAGGAAGTAATTTGAGTAAACTCCTGGAAAGCATAAAAATGCCCCTACAATAGAGGACTCATTTTCACAACGAAAAAAAAAATCTACCTCTTAGACACCCAGTACTAAGATGCGAGTTTCGGCAAGAAGAAGAGTATATACCACTTAATACCCCTCGAGCAAATGTGTTTATGACCATCCAAGATCAGAAAAACTTAAAATGGCCAAACCCTTTTAAGCCGAACGTAGGAAATCAAGAGCAATACTGTCATTTCCACCGTAGTAGTGGACACACTATTGAAGCTTGTAGACAGCTCAAGGATAAGATTAAGAGGCTGATCCGAAAAAGATATCTTCGTCAATTCATCCAAAACCCACCTGCCTGAGATGAAGCTGGTCCGACTGAGGGGCAAAATTAACAACAACAAAGATAACCATTGAATAATATTCAAATGGTTGGTAAGATTAAATGATCCCACAGTTTATGCATTGGTGTTAGTAATACTACTCGTCTTATTTCATCGTGTTAAGTAGGGTGTCACTCTGATATCCCTAGTATTTTCTTTCAAGTTAAATATTATATTATCCCCGTATGTATATGTGTTTAGCATGGTATAACTCTTATATCCTTAAATTATATTATGGAGTATTATATTGTCATACATGATATAATTGTGTGTTGTTCGCTCCATTTTAATATTATCTCCTTTTTTAAAAAGGATAAAAAATGATAATAAAAATTAAAGACAAATCTAATCTCTTTACCCGTGATTCAAAAAATATGTATTCTTTATTGTATCTCAATCACTAGATGATCAATCCCAAGGGGATTCGATCTGACCTCTTCCACACAGATTAACATCATCAAGCACCACTCTGACATACAATCTCAAATAAGACAAACATCCTAGGAGGATGCCAATAAAATATTAAATCCTTAGATTCGAGAAATACGCAATATTTATTGTGTCTCAATCACTGGATGATCTATTCCAGGGGGATTCGATCTGACCTCTTCCACATAGGTTAACGTCATCGAGCACCGCTCTAACATACAATCTCGGATAGATCAAACATCTTAGGAGGATGTCAATCAAATCCTAAATCTTTGATTTAAGAAATACGCATTCATTATTACATCTCAATCTAGATGATCAATCCCAGGGGAATTCGATCCGACCTCTTCCACACAGGTTAACATCATCGAGCACCGCTCTGACATACAACCTTTGACGTCATACAACGGTCCTTCCGACCTCCATTGCCTACTATGATCCTTCCGACCTCTATCGCCAGACAACAATCTTTCTGCCCCCTGTCTCCTGCCGACTACGGTCCTACCCGACCTCCATCGCTAAATTATAGTCCTTTCAACCTCCCTCCTTATAATAGACTTTCTGCCTAACTACGGCCCTTCTGACCTTCGTCTCTTGACAACAGTCTTTCCGATCTTCATTACCAACCGACTACGAATCTCTCTTGGTCGTAGGATCTCTCAAAGAATGGTGATCCCCCATCATGACCTCTGTATAAGGAGCGGCCCTGCAGTAAGATAAGGGATACCGCTTATCTAAAGACAGGGGAAGGCCTCCCGTATAGGAAGAGGACTGAAGGAGAGAGAAAGGGGAAGGAGGAAAAGGTCCCTTCAACTCAATGAGGGGCTCTAAACCTAGACAGGTGATACCGCCTGAACAGGACCAAGGGAAGGCATCAGCCTAAGGAGAAGAAAGGAAGAAAAGAGAAAAGGAAGAGGAGATTCCTACTCAGTAAGGGGCCCTAGACCTGGACAGGAGATACCGCCTGAATAGAACCCGGGGAAGGCCTCAGCCTGAGGAGAACAAGGGAAGAAAAAAGGAAAGGAGGAGACTCCTACTCAATGAGGAGCCCTAGACCTGAATAGGGGATACCACCTAAACAGGACTAGGGGAAGGCCTCAGCCTGAAGAGAAGAAAGAAAGAAAAGAGGAAAGGAGGAGGAGACTCCTACTCAGTTAAGGGCCCTAGATATGGACAGGGGATACCGCCTGAATAGGACCAGGGAAAGGCCTCAACCTGAGGAGAAGTGGAGAAAAGGATGGGCAAATTTTTTCATACCATTAAGGGGGTATTTATAGTGAAAAAGAGAAGAGGAGGAAGTTGAGGAAGTTGTAACAAGATTATTATTATTATTATTATTATTATTTTAATATTATAATATAATTATAATTATAATTATATTGTGTGTATATCAATGTTTTGAAAATAGGACCGGTCGGTTCAACCGTGAACCAGTCTGGTGACCGGTCCGATCCAGCCCACAGAACCGGCTTCGCATTGAACCGGCTCAAATCGGACTGAACCGGCGGTTCAACCGGTGAACCGGTCCGGTTTGGAAAGAACCGGCCGGTTATATAAAAAAATTTATTTTTGTTTTAATTAAATATTAAATAATATATTTTAGTTTATTAAATTTTTTTAAAATATTTTTATTAAATATAATGATTAATTACACCTTATTATATGCACATTATCTTAAGTATAACATATAATGTGTTTAGGAAGAAGTGTGTACTTCACACCATTTAAAAGGGTTCAAAGCAACTTCTTCAAACTCCTCCTATGATGTGGGACTAAAAAAAGTTGCATGAAGAGTTTAGAATGTGAATTTGGGCTTGATTGGGCTAGTTGGGCTTCAAATTTAAGCTTAGTTGAGCTACACATTTAGGCTAGTGTATTATAAATTTATTACAATGTATACTATAAGAATTTATAATATAAATTTTAATATTATAAATTTATACATTATATTAAATATTATTCTTATAAATATATAAATAAATTATTCTTAAATGATATTTATATTTACAAATTTTTATTATATTTTTTAAAATTTTATAAATATAAAATATTATTAAATGCTTATATATTTATATTATATCAATGATCATTAATTTTTAATATTATGAATTTATATATTATATTAAATATTATTCTTATAAATATTTTTAATTATAAACATATAAATATATTATTCTTAAATGATATTTATATTTATAAATTTTTATTATATATTTTTAAAATTTTATAAGTATTATTAAATGCTAATATATTTATATTATATTATGTTAATTTTATTAATTTTTAATATATATTATTATTTATTACGTCATCCGGTTCGACCCTGGTTCACCGTGAACCTCTCCTTCTTCCGGTTCGTTGTCCGGTCCGATTTTCACAACCTTGGTGTGTATATATATATATATATATATATATTTGAACCCCGCATTCCCACTACTCCACAAATGGCCCATAACTCCTACCTTCCTCACTACTCCACTAATGGGCCATGACTCAACCCAACCCACTACTCTACTATTGACCCACATTCATGAACTTGGGCGGGCCAAAGAGCATGGCACAGGTGGGCCGCAGGCATTGCCAAGGCAGGTCTCAAAATTGGGCCAGGAACACGATGGGTAAGCTAGCAGACCAGGTGGGCTAATTTTGCGTCAGGATCCCCAAGAATATATTATTTTGAAATTTTAAGTTGCACAAAAAATTCCCCAAAAGGCTGCAACATATATTTTGGGACTCTGCAGGCTTCGACGTCCTAAAATAGGTTGCTAGTTGCTACTAATACATAATCAAAAAATTATTCTGATCGGGCACGAATCTCGAGGAAAAATAAAGTTAGAAACTTATAAAATTAAAATTGGCACCATCCAAACTCTGATTTCAGCGAACTTATAATCAAACTGAGCATCTCAGAATTACAAACCCAACGACACCAAAATCGACTCGATCCGAGCCCAAATGAGTTCAAATCAAGTACTCGAAGCGCTATTGGAGGGTTCAAACCACGATTTGAATTACCAAACAGTTTTAAAATATGACATGCTTATAATCGAATCAAGCGGCTCGACGAGACGAATCCAACGAGCCCAAGAACGTTGAATTTTGACATCACTAAGTCAGTCAAATGTCCATTAAACAATCTACGATATAGGGAATCAACATCAGCCGTCCATCCAAACCACTCACAACTTATCCTTGATCTTCCACCTATTTACAAGCCATGCCACTCTAGAAAATCTATAAATAGAGCCCCCCTTTCTCATGAAAAGGGGGCCAAGCCAAAGAAACAGAAGTAAGAGAGAGATCGGAGATCGCTCTTGCCTCCTCCTTGACCACCGCCCGGACTTCCGCCGGACCAACGACTAACGCCGAAGTTCTAATGGACCACAAATTGACGCCGGAGTTCTGCCAAACTTCCACTGGACCACTGACTAACGCTGGAGTCCCGCCGAACCACCGACTGACGCCGGAGTTCTGCCAAACCACCGCCAGACTACCAATTGACGCCCAAACTTTCAAGTGACGCCGGACTTCCGTCAGACCACCAAGTGACGTCAGGCTTTCATCTAACCCTCATTTGTCACTAAACTTCAACCATACTGTTGACATTTGTAATCTGATCGTCCTCAAGGACGAGTCAGCCCATTGTACTCTACTCAAATTCTAGTAGAATCATTTTCAGCTGGGCAAGGCCTCGTGATTTTTTCTCTTTCCAGGGTTTTCCACGTAAAAAATCTTGTGTTCTCTGTGTGTAAGCTGGATATCCGTACAACGCTAAGACGTAGAATTATAACTCTATCGTCACGTATATTCTAGCCCGCAACAAGTATGATGGACATCAAATAAAAAAATCAAGGATAAGTTAAAAGTAATGATGGATTTAAGTATTATATGCAAAAAGATATGAAGTTCCAAGAATTAAGCAATGAAAATACCTTAAAACCTAAAGATAATTACAACACGCATTAGAATAGAGAAGGGGGAAAAAAGAATAGAGAAACCAAGTGTTCAATCCTTGAAAATGCCATATAGATGTGTCAAATTTAAACAAATATATAGATATGAGGTCTAGAAAAATAATTTAAGATAAAAAAGATATCTGCCATATTTTCATGGAGTCACTACTTCCATCTTCTTTCTGTCTTGTCAGAAGCCACTGAAATTTATTAAAAAACTAAGCCATTTTTTTAATAAGTATGAGGGAAATTTCCTTATTACATGGTGAATTGAATATTCCAACTACATTATGCAAACTAGAAAGAATATATTCATTTTATTTCTTCGATTCAACGGATGACTTTGTTGGCATCAAAAATTCAAATAGCCTAATGCCTTGGTCTGACTATTCCAAGTTTGCTTTCAATACAAGATTGAGTTTGTCGAGCTCATTAATCCAATTCATATGAACTTGACAAGGCCAATGCCATTTTGCTTAATCATCTAGTTCATTCCAGAGATGAATAGAGCCACTTCTCATTTAAATTCAAATTCAAAATTGACTCATTAGCTTGCTCATAGGTCCAACTTCAGCTTAACAGCTAGAAACATTACTTTAGCTCTTAGCCTGAGTTGGCTAGTACTACGCTTTAAGATGACTGTAAGATCTCAATCGACTTAGAAAAGCCCATAGGAGGAGACCCTTGATCATTCAATTCTCAATTTAAATTGAATATTTTTTATAGGTTACCTTAACTAGCTCAAAGGTAGATGAATTAATGACTTAATCCTAATTGTTTTAGTAGACCCAATTAGTGGTATAAGCATCCATTATATTCTCCACTGGTTCAATCACAAGCTTGTACACTGTAATTGACTAGAATATCTTTGAGCTTAACTTATGGGCCCAAATTTGACCTATGGTCAACCCAGCACCAAAAACCCTACTATCGTAAACTCAGTTGGTGATTTTGAACCAAATAATAGAATTAACTGGCCAAACCTCTTTTATAGAATTTTAATTATCAAAACATAAGTTTGTTGACCATTATTTACCATGTGATCATATTATGACCCATTGAACACTAGTTTAGCCCAATAGGACCAACTAGGATAATTAGACCCAAACCCTACAATTGGAAAAATTGACGTTGACTACCTATTACAATAGGCTATCTATGACCTAATATAGATAAACAGATCTTTGGTGTTTCTTGATTGGACACTTTGAGCCAATTTAGCCCAAAAGGACCAATTTAACCATATAAGACCAAAACATTCAAATTGGCAAAATGGATTGAATGCAAGTCTCAAATAAATTTTAATCGATTAATCATGCATAACTTATCTCTAATTGACCCTTGAATAGGCTAATTAGCTCAACTAGCCCAACTTGACCCAAGTTGACTCCTTAAGCCATTGTGACGAATTTAATCCATTTAACTAAATTGAGCTAAGCAAACCATTATAAATCATTTAAATTAAATAATCATAGTTAACTTGACCTCAATTGACCTTTGACCAACCTCAATTTGACTAATTGATTCAATCAACCCAAATTGACCTAACTGAACCTTTTAGGCCTAATTGGCCAATTTGATACAAATTGCCTCTAAACATAAGAGTTACAAATTCAAGAAAGGGGCTTCTTTTTGGGCTCGGATAAGAAAGGCAAGAAAAATAAACGTAAGAGTTACAAGTTCATGTATTCTAGTGGCAAATCAGCTAAATCCAATGTCAAGTAGCACTGGCTGGGCCTGTCCTATTTTCTATTGTTGTCTGGTTGTTTGTTGTTTTTCGATTGTTCTGGTTTTGGTTTTTATGTAGCTGTCTGCGGTGTTGTCTTCTCCTCTGGGGACTATTTCTTATGTTGGTGTTTGGATTCTTGTGTTTTGGATTGTTCGACTAGCCTTCCTGCTTGTCTTCTTCTTGGTCTGTTGGTGTTGTCATTGCCCTTTTTTGGTCTGCTATTTTACTGCTTTGGAGTATCTTAACTTTATGCAGATATCTTGGGTTCTCATGTTGTTGATCGAGTTTGGGAGCTCGTGCTGGCCGTCTTGGAAGTTTGGCTTGGGTTGCCTTTTCGGTTTGTTTTCCTAGCTTATTTTTTTGGTTTTAATATTGTAATAGATAGGATCTCAAGTTCATTAGATTTTGCTTCAAATGTTGTACTTCTAGAGAGCTTCGGATCCTCTAAGGATATGTAACACTTTTTATTTTGAAACACGTAAACCCCCTTGTAGGTTTTCCCAAAAAAAAAAAACATAATTAGCAAGCATAATATAGTTTTAAGCTAAATCATTATAGATTGGGATAATTGGTAATAGGATTAACTAAACCAAGGAGAGTAACCATAGTCAAGCCAAGGACTGTCCTTCCACTACCAAGGCTATCTCCAAGTTGATCATGGCCATCCATTAAGCTGAAATTAGGAATATTTAAGCAAACCAATAAATCAAGCTTCCTCATTTTCCTCCACTTCTCTGAGCTGGGATGAATTCCCCAAAGCTCCCAACAGCTTTCAAGCTTTGCCAGTGACTTCCATACATCGATAAGCTCAAAATTGCCACTTGGTGTTGGTATCCCCACTAATCCAGGCCACTTCAAGGCAAACCAAAGCAAGGATTGGTTGCTACTCACCTGTTAAATGCGAGGGATTGAAATTAATAGCAATTTTTTGCTATGGAGGTAAAGATTTTAAACCATAGTAAGGCCTTAGGTGGTGTCATCGATGAGACGTTTAGGGTCACGTAGAGCCCAGAAAATTCCTTCTCTAGATAGCCTAGGCGTTCCTTTAGCTCACCCCATTGTGAGATCCTATTTTAATGACTTGATAAGGGAGAAATTCCTCATGAGCTGATGCGGGTCTGCTTGGCTTAAAGACCCAAGCTCTCTAGTTATATCCCACGAATGAAAAGGAAAACACAATCATGTCTATTGGTTATGTAAATTTGATCCAATTACTCGTACTAATCCAAGCCAATTTATTTGGAAATTTCATTAGAATTTTGATGGGCTTTCAATTGTTAAACAAATTGGATGGAATTGAGACAAATCTTAGCTTTTAGAATCAAGAAAAAATATTTTCAAAGATTTTCATGCCATTTTTAGCTTTAAAAAATAGAAAAATCCATTATTTTAATTTCAATAATATATCTAATGGATTCCTAAAATTGTAACAATCCTAAGGCATATTAAACTCATCAAATCAAGCATACCATAATTTTTCCTTAGCTTAATGAGCATTGTATTGCTTGGTTGGGATTTGTCAATTGGCAATTTCACTAATCAAAAATCATTGTTTCATATGCATTAATCATATGAATGTGAAATAACTATTGAATGTCTATGCCATGCTTCTATACCTCCCCAAATTTTCTTGGAATTTTGAGAATTATTAGATATGTTGAATAACTAAAATTCACTATTTTTTACTTTTAAGTATATGTAAATATCCTAAATAACCTTGATAAATTTTGTAGATGTCTGACACAGCAATAATAATATTTCATAATTATTTAGCATTTTAGAATTGCTGATTGGCTCGAGTTTGGTATTTTCCTTAGGAAAATTATATTTTTAAACTTATCAAACAATACTTCATATGTTCATGTGGCTGTGAAAGTCATTGCCTGAGTTGGTCTCCTATTTTTCACAACTGAAATAGCATTTATTTCAAATTTTCAATTATTAATTATGCAAAGTATTTGATACGTCACCAAAAATCGCCTTGATCGAGCACAACTCTCGAGGCATATTAAAGTTGAAAACTTCCGAAATTAAATGCAGGACCATTCGAACTCCAATTTTAGCAAACTTATAATCTAATTGAAAGTCTCAGTGAGACGAACCTGACACTAAAATCGGTACAATTCGAGCTCAAATGGGCCCAAATCAAGCGATCGAAGATTATTCAGGAGCTTCAAAGCATAAATTGGATGATCAAATAATCTCCAAATATGACATACTTATAGTCAAATCGAGCGGGCTCGACTAGACAAATCCAATGAGCCCAAAATCGCTTAATTATAATATCATTAAGGCACCTAAATACTAAACAAATGCACCATTATCGAGGGAATCTGTATGGGTCATCCGGTGGAGCACTCAGAATTTATCCTGGATCTTCTCCATATTTACGAAGCATGACACTCTCAAAATATATAAATAGACTCCATCTTCCCACACGAAGGGGGGTGTGGACCTTTGGAAGCTTGGACTTTGGGATAGAGATCAAGAAAGCTATAAGGCTTGAAGAATCGTGGAGCTCCACCCCAACACCACCGTTGACGAACCCTCGTCGCCCGGCCACCGCTGCTGAACCTTCGCCCAATCATCACCGTCAGACCTCGATCCCGTCAAGCCTCTATCCGACCACACCACCGGGTCTACCTCCAACCACTGACGTTCGATTATGGTCCCTCTGACCTCCGTCCACGCTAACTATGGTCCCTCCGAACACCGCCGCCTGTCGACTACAGTCCCATCTGACCTCTGCCGCCTTCCGACTTCGGTCCCTCCGACCTTTTTCGCCCACTGACTATGGTCCCTCTGACCTCCATCGCCTACCGACTACGGTCCCTCCGACCACCGTCGCCCAACTACAGTCCTTCTGACCACCATCACTTGCCGACTACGATCCCGCCTACCTCTATTACCCAAATACAGTCCTACCAATCAAATGATCAGGACAGCACTCTCTTGAGAATAACTCTCATGACATTGTGATCATCCAGGCCCAATTATGTAAAGTGCTTTATATGATGTATATTTGCTACATTAAGCCAACACCTTCCCTCCAGGAAAGGCATCATTTGTAATTAACGACAAACACTAGTAGAATCATTTTAACAGGGTAACACCCCATTGTTTTTCCCCTTTTTAAAAATTTTCACGTAAAAATCTTGGTGTCTCTTATGACTTTTGAACCAGTCTCTCTCTCATCTATCTGTGTTAACGCTAAGTTCTTTATCTCACCACTATCGCGAATATTTCAAGACACAACAATATTATATATAACTTTATAAAAATTGGGGTTAATCAAGTATATTATTTTGAGAACATATTCACTGTTGTGATTTTTTAAAATCACAATCCGTATTTCCAAAGTTTCGAACACAATTTATTTTATTAATTTCTAGAATATAAGATTAATTGGGAAATTCAATTTCTATGCATGATTTTGTTGTTCGTGCATGATTTTCAATTTAAAAATTTATCTTACTTACTAATTTGAAGCAATATTAAATTTATTTGAATTTTTTTAAAAATCATCATCACTGATATTTGCATTAATTATAGCCAACATCATATAATTTTAAAAAATATGAAACTTTTTTGAGGTGATTCTATAGGCATATGTTTCAAATTTCATATGCATAGCATGTGTATGCTTAAAGATGTGTAATTTTGAATATTAAAAATTGTCTATTCAACAATTGAAAATTACATATTTCACTTAATCTAATTGTTCATGACTTTTTTTAGCATTCCAAAGTCATACAACAAATATCTCACATCTTCAAATATTTTATTTTTTTTTATTTCTGTGATATTTAATATAATTTTACCTATTTGGTTATAATTATAAAAAATATTAAATAATTCTTAAAAATGACTTAAACATTTTAAAGTATATTTTGACTTTATTAATTAAATTTGACATGTAACCAACTCAATTTAATATTACATTGGTTAACTACCAAAATTTTCTTAATTAATTCTTATTTCTTTCTTAATTATTTACTTAATTAAAAAATTAGTATTTAACTTTTGACATATCATTTTAGTTGGAATTTAAGTTCCTCCCTAATATATTCATGCTCTTTTAGCCTTGCTATCCTTAATTTAATACATTCCTAGTGGAACCCTTTTAGACTTTAGCCATACCACTCTTAGTTGAGTTTTTTTCCCCAACTTAGTCACACTCTTTTAAATAGGCCTTTTTTTAGCATATAATTGATAAGTCACCAAAAAATTCATCTTGATTGAGCACGAATCTCGATGCAAATATGAGTCAAGGGCTTCAAAAATTAAAATCGGGACAATCCGAACTCAATTTCAGTAAACTTATAGTCAAATTGAACATCTCGAGAAGACGAACCCAACGACTCTAAATTCAATCCAATTCGAGCTCAAATGGGTCCAAATCAAAGGACCAAAGCCTTTTTGGAAGCTTTAAAGCATTAATTGGATGACCAAATGATATCCAAATATGACATGCTTATAATCGAATCAAGCGGCTCAATTAGACGAATCCAACGAGCTCAAGATCATTCACTTCTGACATCTCTAAGGCACTTTATTGTTTGATAAACCCTCCACAATTAAGGGAATCATTATGAGCCATCCGATCGAACACTCCCAACATGTCTTAATCTTCCACATATTTATTAGGCATATCACTGTCAAAAAACTATAAATAGACCTCTCATTCTTCACATGAGAGGAGGAGAAAGGAGAATTTTTGGGAGCTCTCTTGCCACCGACAGCCACCAAATCTATTCCCGACCATCGACTATTGCCACACTTCCGCCCGTTCGTTGGCTGCAGACGGATCTCTTCCTAACCACCGACCATTGACGAACTTCGATCTATCTGCTAATTATCACCAAATCCTCAACCATTATCAAACTTCCGCCCATCTGCTAATTATCACCAAATCCCCAAACATCGTCGGACCTCTACCGAATACTCCCCCGACTGTTGCTCAGTCAATATCACGAGTACCTATTTAAAGTTTGATCAAATCTTCAACAAATTATATTCTCATCGTCCTTGAGTTAAGGGACAATCAACCTCTATAAACTATTTAAACACTAGTGGAATCATTACAATTGGGTAAGGCCATGTGGTTTTTTCCCTTTTTAGGATTTTTCAGATAAAAATTCAGGTGTTCCTCTATCATTATCTATTTGTGTGCTAAATTTTTGTATATCGCTAAGATGTAAAATCTTTTCACTCTACTTTCACGAATTTCTCAGCCCGCAACAATAATCATACATATAGTTGAATACTTTTGATTTTAGTTATACACTTACACCCAAACCAATCACTTCCTTCAAAAGTAAATTATTTTTATTAGGACTTGTATTGCACTCTAGATATTTGGAGTTCATTTTGAATGTCTATAATATTTTTACTTTAAAGTGTGTATATCAAAATTAAACGCTTGAAATCATGAGCTTGATACTTAATGGTTTCAATAATCTCCTCTAGCCAGCACATATATGCTAAGTGAGTCCACCTTAAAATTTAGGACTCTATTTTTTTACTATAAAAGGCTAATTATTAATATTGAGTGACGGTTCACTTGATAATAAAAACTTTTCTATCATAATCACATATGACTATTCAGAAATACAAACAACCTAGGACATGTCATCTTTATCAATTATTAAAATTAGCTTACTTGGACCCTTTAAGATGAGCTAGGTCAGTAGCTCGTCACAGTTGCATGAGTTGATCTTCTACCATCCTCAAACAATTCCGCACACTTAGACTCTGTGATAGAGACCAACCCCAGCAGCTTAGCTTAGAGTAGAGTGTATCTAAGTTTCTTTTTGCTACAAAATTATTTGGTGAACAGCTTATGATATTACATGCCTAATTAGAATTTATTTAGCATGGATATGGTTTGGCTACTTTTCTGATATATGAAAGAGATGCTCATTTTGCATGTGCTTAAAATACAGTCATTCATATTTTTATTTAATAGGGGTCGCATGTCAAAATTTAAACATTCCAAGTTTGACATTACTAATGTCAATGTGAATGTCAAGTGAGTTTATTTTTTGTGCTGTGATATAAACTCTTTGGTGTATGTTCTATGATTCCACTTGTTTTTTTTTTTAATAAGGAGGATTTACATATGATATTTATTGATTTAGAAAAAGCATATGATAAAGCTCCAAGCGAAGTGCTATGGAGAGTTCTTGAAAAGAAAGGAGTTAATAACGCTTATATGCAAATCATTAAAGATATGTATGCAGGAGCTATTACTTGTGTTCAAACACAAGGTGGTTTGACCAAGTATTTCCCTATTTCGGTTGGATTGCATCAAGGATCAGCCTTAAGCCCGTATCTTTTTGCTTTAGTCATGGATGTTCTCACTAGACATTTGCAAGAGGATGTACCTTAGTGTATACTTTTTGCTGATATTATTCTTCTTGTTGATAAGATTAGAGAGGGAGTTGAAGGTAAACTAGAATTGTGGAGGTCAACCATAGAGTCTAAAGGTTTCCGCTTGAGTAGATCTAAAATGGAATATATGGAGTGTAATTTTAGTAATAATAGACCTAGTGAGGGGATTTTGACTTTGGGCGATCAAGTCATTAATAAGAGTACACGTTTTAGATATCTTGGATCTATTGTTCAGAGTGATGGTGAAATAGATGGGGATATTATCAGCAGAATCCAAGTTGGATGGTTGAAATGGAGGAATGCATCGGGCTTATTGTGTGATAGAAAAGTGCCCCTCAAACTTAAGGGAAAATTCTATAAAATGGTGGTGAGACCTACAATGCTTTATGGTGCCGAATGTTGGCCATTAAAAGAGAAGCATAATTGTAAGTTAAGTGTTGCAGAGATGAGGATGCTCAGGTGGATGAGTGGCTTAGATTTGACTTATGTTAAGAAAGGTAGAGGTAGACCTAAAAAGACTTGGTTAGAAAATATTAGAAATAATCTTTCTTTCTTAGATTTAAATGAGAATTTGACTTTTAACAGGACACAACGGAAAAAAAGGATTCATATAGCCGACCCCACGTAGTGGGATAAAGGCTTGATGTTGTTGTTGTTGTCATAAAAATATACTTACTATCCATTATAAAAGTTTTATATGAGTAATAAAGCACAAGAAAAAGTTTTTTACCAAGCATATTTCTCATATCTAAATCAAGGAGTACCTTCAGAACCAGACAGATCAGAAGCACTCAAGATGATTTAGGAGTACCTTCAAGACCAAATAGACCAGGAGCACTCAAAATAAATCTGGTGGCAACGACCACAAGCAAAGGAAATCATGAATTTATACCTTGTTGGCTTTAATTTATATTTAGATTTAGGGGACCGGTGTATTATGCAGAATCCAACTGCCTTTTTCTATTTTATCTTACAATGCTAGGTACAGAGAAACCACACTTGTACTTTACTCTTTTCTAGTTGTATATAAGCTACTTACGTTTAACTTTCTATACTAATATGTGTGGTTTATCAAAAAATCTTATGTTACAGTAGTGTCTTAATGAAAAATATTTTCTATCAACTTTAATAAATTAATAATCAACTTTAAAATTAATTTTTAAAAAAAAAATTCTAAAATTAAATAAATGTCTTCAATGTTAACTTTTTAAGAAAATTTGTCTTTTGGCCTCTATAGACAAGTTGTAGAGTAGAGCATGCTAGCAATTAAAATTATCAACACATATTTATAACATACTCAATATAAATGCATATAGTTAAAGTCTCCCATTTTAAGTTTGCATTCATATCATGTCCCTTGAAATATAGTTTTTGACTTGAAGACATGGTTTTAATTGATATGATATGCACCTTGGTATCAAAAACAACAACAAGCTCCAAGAGATTCAACATAAAAATAGATTTTTATTGATAGAAAATCAAATACGAACAAATTAAGATACAATGGTCCTCTTTCGAGATACTACAGGAAAATCAACAATTACCGGCGGTCAAAAAAACCGTCGGACGTACCGGCGGTTTACCCGGCGGTATTTAATAATACACCGGCGAAAATACCGGCGATATAATAACCCCCGGGTAGGCCGCTGGTTTTCTGTTTTTGCGGCACCTTTACCGGCGGCCTGACCGCCGGTGTTAAGTATTTTTGTTCAGGCGGTTTAGACCGCAAAATCGATCTAATATTGGCCAAACCGAGCCCTCCTCATTTGCTCCCATATCATTTTCCACCAGACACTCGCGCTCGCGATCGCCTCCAACTACCTCCGCAGGAATCCGGCCACCAACAGCTTAACTCCGGCTGGCAATCACGCCCTCACTCCGGCCGCCGATCACTCCCGCACTCTGCCGCGAAACCCGTCGAGCACTCCGGCAAAGGTTTGAATTTTTTCTCTTACTAAACTTTTTAATGTAAAACTTTGGTTTATATTTATTTGTTTATCTTAGACTTCTTGCTTATTATTGAGTGCTTGTATGACTTGTTATGAAGATTTTTTGACACTTATGGATTAGTTTCCAATGTTTCATCTGGAGGAAATTGAACTCAAATTTTTATAGTATTACTTATTATAGAGTCCTGCGATGGATAACTTTTAAAATTTTTTTTAAGATTTTTAATTAATTTTATAGTTTAATTTTTAGGTTATGCATCAAAACACCTTGACGCTTACACTTTACCTCACAAAAAGTCATATGTAAAATATAAAATATCATGTCACCATGTGCATATTCATATATCCCTCCAAATATAAATTTATGAATATAAATATGCACAATTTATACATATACACATACACATAAAAATGTGTGAGCATATATGTATACAACACTTATGTGCATATTTTATGTATGGATAAACAGAATCAAGCTATTAACTAGCTTAACACATTTGAGTAAGGCTTTGTTTAAGTTTTGCTCGTTAAATATACAAGCTTATAACAACTAGTCAAACTTGAGTTTTTTGATCGAGTCAAACACGATCAAACATGAATAATGTGATTTTTTGATAGCCCTAATGGCTAGATAGGCTTATTTGGATCAAAATGTTTTCATTGGAGGCTACACCACTTCTAAGTAGCTCACCAATAAAAGTGGGGGAGGTGATAATCACCCAAGTCATGCATGAGAAATAATTCAAACTCATTGCTTATTACTCCGGATTCCACAAGAATATTTTGGGAGCCGTCAATCTCACAAACCTGATTCCTGAATTTCCCAAATATTGATATTAACAATGGGCAAGTGGATTGCAAGTACTCTTAATTCTCATTTCCTATTTCCATCCATTTACTAGTTGTGATTTTATTACAGTTCTAATTTCCAATTGATTTTTCGAATTTATCCTGTATATTGATCACCTAGTTTGCACGGAACATCACTTGGTCATGCCTTAAGAACAAAGCTTGATACAAACTTCTATTGAAGATGAAAACGATGAAAAACTTCTTTACTACATACTTGTGTGTCTTATATATTTTCCCACTATTTTCCTAATATCAAGTAACTTGTTTTTGCTAATATTAGTTTAACAAACAAAAAGGTGCAATAGTACTATTGATAACAGAATTGGTATGGTAGAGGTGGGAATGCCACATAACGGTATGCTAGAGATCTCTAAAGCATTTTTTAACTCGAAGTATTTTGTTACTGCTTTTAGTTTTTTTAATTAGCATTTCTGCAGTCATTTTATATTATCTTTAGGATCTTAGGAGGATCTTTTTAAGTCTATTTTAAATATATTGGGTCTATTATTTTAAGTGATGGTGAAATAGATAGGGTTATTATTAGTAGAATTCAAGTTGGATGCTTAAAGTGGCATATGTATCATCCTACATTCAGATATGCCATATGCACAGATTAGTCATGTAACATGTAAATGCATTATACATGTATACATACAACCTCCAAATATATTAGGCATATGTATCGTCCTACATTCAGATATGTCATATGCACAGATTATGTCACATGAAAACATATTATGTGCATACACTACGCAACTTGTAAATGTAACAGGCATACACAACACACATCATGCAAAAAAAATCTGATAACCCGGTTAGGAGAGTAAATGATATTTCTTTCGTAGATTTAAACGAGATTTAAGGCTGCATATCTTCTAATAATTAATTTCATAACTATGTAGGGAACGTTCACTTTAACATCCAAATGACTATTTAAGAAGAGAGATATTGGATATATAACAGATTGTTACCAGGTCAAAGAGGATTGACAGATGAATTTATGCAGGGAGTTGAGACTTTTATTCAAGTTGCATCTCAATTACTTTCTTTAAGTTCGATGGAATGTTTAAATGTCTATATTTGAAGCACAAAAATCAAGCATTCCTCAAGCCCGATGATGTAAAGGTTGATTTATATCGTAGTGGATTTGTTCTAGACTACTGGATTTGGACCTCAGATGATGAGTACAAGCCACACAGAGAAACTCATGTCGGTCCATCCACAACTTTTGAAATATTTGATGAAGATCAAATGACTAGACCGTATGAAGAACATATTTTTGATATAACAGGTCCTAATTTAAGGGCTAGTGTATCGAAGAGGATGATTAGTGATGTTCTTTGTTTGATGAACTTTTTGGTGTATTCTGAACATCTTACTATGGACTTTATATGTTATGCTTATTGTAGAACATATGCATTTCTCTTTGTTTAAACATTTGTTTCTGCTTATTGTGGATTTTGATTTGTTGATTGTGTTTTGCTATTGAAAGTTATATATGTTGTTTTTTGATTTCATTTATGTGGGTTGATTATAGTAGCATGTTGCCCTTATGTGTTATATATGTTTTGAATTCTATGCAGGTATCGTGTAAATTGGAGTAAACAGAGAGGGGCTGTTAATTTTTTTTTAAAATGCTACATGTTTCCCACGGCTAACCGGCGGTTTGGCCGCCAGAAACTTCCATACCAGACGCTTATTTTAACCGCTGGAATTGTAATATAGCTTCCGGTAAATACCGGCAGTTTACCAGCGGTTACCCGGCAGCTGGGCCGCCGGCAAAACCGGCATTTGAGATGGCCGGTACCCCGCCGGCGCTATAACCGCCGGAAATTACTGGCTGTATTGGTCACCGGAAGCCGCCGGTAAATTAAGCTGACGGAAATTGACCGCCGCAAATTGTTTCCTACGCGGCTTATACCGACAGTTAATAAACCGTCGAAAAACTGCCGGTAATGTTCATAACCGCCGAAAAATTTATTATAACCGTCGGAATAAGCCGCCGGTAATTGGCAATTTTCCTGTAATGAGAGGAGGACCTCTCCCAAACCCTAGACCTCGCTAGGATCCCTCACAAAAAGAAAACCACAGCACTCTCAAATCAAATTCTCCATCCAAACATAACATAAATCCTACTACTTATGACAAACAATAAAACAACAAATTCCAAAATAGCCCTCCCCCAATTCCCTCTCAAATTATCCCCTAAATCAGCCCCCAAATCAGCTCTCTTCAATTAGGAAGTATCTCCTAATTAATCTCCTCCAATTCAGCCCCCAAATCCACCCTCTTTAATTAAGAAATATCTCCTATTAATCTCCACCATCAGCTCCTAAATCAGCCCCCAAATTTGCCCTTTTTAATTAGGAAACATCTCCTAATTAATCCCCTTCAAATCAGCCTTCTTTCCTTATTAATTTTCCTCTCTTATTTGAATTCAAATAGGAGAACTTTCCCTCCTTAATTCCCTCATTAATTCCTTCCTTAATTATCCTCCTAACATAATGATTTATTGATTTGTTGAACCCCACAAGAGGGGCCAAAATCTCCCTGGATTTAGTTTCAGGTTCCGCCCCGTCCACCGCCTGCTGGGCCAGCCAGTCCAGCCTCCCTTGGCCTGCAACCCTAACAATACTTCCCCCCCAAGACGCACCTTGTCCTCAAGGTGGAAGGATGGGATGTTGTTCATGGCTTTTTTCAACTACTCAGTTAGTGTCCATGCTATCATCCACTGAAACCAAGTTAGAGCTTTCCCCTCCAAACATAGCCCTGCAGCCATAAAATTCTCCTCATTCAACCCATTCCACCATAAAATACATCCTCCCCTGGAACACCCACCCATAGGCATCCTCTCCTTCAAATACTGGCATCCACAACTTCCTCACCCTAGGATCGCTACCACCCCAATAGCTTTTTCTTCCTCCAGTGTAGTGGTTGTCCTGATCCCTCCATGTTTCCCCTGTGTATTAAGGGTGGGACTCCCACCTTTCTTCCGTCCGTTCTTGCATGGCACGATCCCATGGTTCAGCTTGACTCCCTCCATCTTCAGTCGGCCACTCCCCTTGACCAAAATACCTCCCATAATGGTTGGCCACTCCACCACCTCCACCACACAATTCCCTTCTTGCTATCTCATCTTCCAAAAACTTTAATCCTTAATTATCCTTCTATTTACAATTTTATAATTAAAATTATACATATTATTTCATCTCGTGAGTTGAGATTAATCTATTTATCATGTCCTATATTGCTAAAGTGCATAACCTTTTGGACACGATGTGAGATTACATATTGCCATGCATCCTTTTTTTTTCCAAAAATCACAGAGGATAGTTTAGAAGCGAAGGTGCCGACTTGGTCCCGTACGATGCCCTAGCTCCATCCCATCGTCGCCCCGACTCAAACTCTCGGCTCCTTCGTCTACATCCTTCCAAAGGATCTTCGGTCGCACTCACCGTTCGGTTAGTGCTCTCTCCGGCCTGGGGCCTTATTTGGCCCTAGTTTTTTTGTATGGAGGCTCCATCTCTCAATCCATGGGGGATCCCCACTCCTATGGCTTAAGATAAAATAAAAGCTTTTTTGGAGTTTCTGGTACTCATAATCACCCAATCTCTCACTCCTTCAAAGAGGTAGTATCTAGTAATGTATGATCTTCTTCTTCGATTATTTCCTTTGTTCACGCTTCTTTTAAAGGAGTCCCAATGGTTATGTTTTCAGATGAAGATGTTCTGAAACTTGTTTCTCCTTATGCATTTACTCTTGTGGGTAAGTTCTCATTTAGGCGTCCTAACTTAGATGTTATCCGTGGTTTCTTTGCGAATCTCAAACTTCCGGGTTGCTTTTCTTTTGGCTTACTGGATAATCGCCATGTTGCTATTCAGCTTGCCAACAATATAGATTATAGCAGAGTTTTTGCTAGGAGATCTTATTACATTAACAATTGTCAGATGCTTGTGTTGAAATGGACCCTTTTTTTATGTTAAAGAAGAACGCCCTATTGTCCCTATGTGGATCTCTTTTCCCAATTTACATTTACATCTTTTTAAACATCATGTTTTACACGCTTTAGCTGCTCTTTTTAGAAGGCCTTCGCAAACTGATCAAGCTAAGACTGCTAGATCTAAACCTTCTGTGGCTCAAGTTTTAGTTGAAATTGATACAACTAAAAAACAACATAAGTTTGGATTGGACCTGAAAATACAGGGTATCTTCAAAAAGTTGATTTTTAAAATGTGTCATTATTTTGCAATCACTGTAAAATTCATGGCCATGTTGAGCCAATTTTTGTGTGCTCTCTTGTTGTGGTTAGTGAGCAGAACATTGCTAATTTGGAACGCTTGGTTATTAATATGTCTGATGAGCCTAAAAATTTAGATCAAAATAATGTCCTTAATGGTGTTGTGAATGAATGTCCTAAACAACTGGATTCTTTATCTGTGAATGTGGATTTTACTAATTTGGGTAAGTTTCTTGGCATTGTGGAGAATAATGAGGAACTAGCACAGAATGATTCATTTATATCATTCTCTGATCTTCCCCCTACTGTTTGGGGTGAAGATTTTGATTTTGAAAAAAAATAAATCTGTAGAACCTTTTATATCTGATGTTCCTACTTCTTCTAATGTTGTTGTTCCAACCAATATTTACGATACTGTAAATATTAAACTTGAAACGCAAAGTTGTTATCAATTGGCTACTTGTGTTAGTGATGCTCCTTCTTCTAGAGGCATAGATGTCTCTTATTTGGAACTTATCGTATTTTTTCTCTCTTGGGACCCCTCTGCTTCGCTAGGGCTTTGCCCTAGCCGTCGTGTGGGAGCTTTCACATGTTAGCTCTAGTCTCTTGCACGGCTCAAGGAAGTTTTTTTCTCTCCTCTCTTCTGACTCCTGTTGTTATGTATTGGCTTTTGGTCAGTGGTGTTTAAATCTCTCATTTTTGGTTTTGGGTTGGGGGTTTTTCGTTGTTTATGGAGAATAGCTTTTTCCCCCGTTATGATCCTAAATTTGTTTTTTTTTTTGTTTTTATTTTTTTTTTGGGGGGGGGGTAAACCTCATTCTAAATTTTTCAAGGATGTGGTGGCCGGCTCTTCTTCCTCCTCGATTTTTTTCGGAGCTGAGAGCTTGTACCCAAAGTGGTTTGCACTTGCTTTGGATCTCTGAGGAGAAGATTCAAGCCTTAGTCGCACCCTTCGAGTATTCGCTGGTTGGAAAGTTCTTTGGTCGGAGACCACCGTTGGATGAAATACGAATTTTTTTCTTTAATTTGAAACTCTCTGGAAAATTTTTTGTCTCTCACTTGAACCCTAGACATGTGTTAATTAAATTGTCCAATGATTTGGATTATAGTAGGATTTTTGCCAGGGGTTCCTACTATGTTAACAACTATTTTAAGAAGTTAATTAAATGATCTCTATTGTTTGATCTTAGCGAAGAATCTCCTATGATTCTGATTTGGATTTCATTTCCTGAGCTTCAACCTCATTTATTTTATCAACGTATTTTGTTTGGGTTGGGCTCTCTCATTGGTCGTCCCCTCCAATCGGACAATGCAATTGTGTCTAACTCTAGGCCGTCGGTTGCTCGTATTCTTATTGAATTGGACATTACAAAGAAATATCCTAATGAGGTTTGGCTTGGCCAAGAAAATTTTGGTTATGTTCAAGAAGTTCTTATGAGTGATTTTACTTCTTTTTGTGGGCACTGTAAATGCATTGGCCATGATAAATCTAAATGTTTTTATTTACATCTTCATTTGAGGAAAGTTAAAAATCAGAAAGCTAATGGTGATATTGAGGATACTACTGTTAAACAGCTCTGTGTTGACCCTATTGATCCTATTGCTCAAGATCAATCTAATAATATTTTGTTGGAAGACTCAGGTAGGTTAAATTTGGTGGTGGACATCCCGGCTCCATCACCTGTTAACTTTTCGGGCCACTCTAATGTTGAGGTTTTGGAAGGTTGTAAGGGTAATATTGATAATCATATTTTGTTAAACTCCTCTGAGGTTGACTTGTGTACTTCCTCCTCGGTGGATTATAATGTTAATATCCCGGCTGGTTCTAATGTGAATGAGGTTGCCGGTGATCCTTTAGAGGGTTTTGATGTGTCGAACTTAGTCCTGATAATTCTCATTCCCATTTATTTGCTCTCTAATGATTACCCTGTAGATAATGTGGATGAGCTCTATATAGGAGTTATGGATTATAATGTGGACCCCAATGCTCTTTCAAATGGGCTGAGCCCTACTGCCCGATCGGTTTTCATTGGGGATGATGGAGAATTTTGTCTGGATGATGCGATTTTGGATCATCTGCATTCTCTTGATTTGGCTGAACTAAATGTTATTAAAGTTTTCAAAGATGGTTCGATTCTGGGTTCTTCTAAGAACAAAAAACACAAAAGGAAGAAAAAATGTAAATAAATCCTATTGTAGCTCAGGTGACTAGAGCCAATTCCCCCTCCAGGATTGCTTCTTTTATTTAGCTTTTCCTTTTTATTTTGGGTGTTCTGGTCCCTCGTTGGCTTGTGTGGGTGGGCGGATTGCTCTGATTGTGGTTCGTTGGTGCTGGTGGCTTTTTTTTGGCTGGGTGGTTTATGTTGGCCTTTCGTGGTGATTGTTGAGTGTTTTTGTGGTGAGGGTCCTGCTGTTGTTTTGGTGGTTCGGTGGTTGGTTGGTTGTTTTTGCTCATGTTTGTGTGGGTGATTCTTTTTTGGGTTGGGTGCTCATGTTGTTCTTATTGCTTGTTATGTGGTTTTCATTTTGTAATTCTTATTCTGATTTTTTCTTTGAATCTTCTTTTCTTGCAGGTTTAGCTAGTGGTTTTGTCTTAGTTTGGGTTGGATTGGCTATTATTTGTTGTTGTTGCTAGTCGTGGTGGGTGCTTCTGCTACTATTCTTCTACTTCTATGGGCTTTTTTTCCTATTGTTGGTTTCTTGCAGGCTCCCTTTGGTGGTGTTTGGGTCTTCTTCTGCTTTGGCGATCTGCTCCCTTATTATGTTCGCTTCTTTTGGATGCTAGCTCCTGGCCGCCCTAGCTTCTTTTCTTAAGTATTTCTCTTTTATGGTAAATAGATGAAATCTTCAGCTCTAGGTTTTTTCTTTGTCTTTTCGATGTAGCTCTTTTGAGCATTAGCAAGCTAAAGATTCCTTTTAAGGACTTGTACTTTTCCTTTTAAATTAACATGTATGCCCGTTAGTGGGCTTTATCCAAGAAAAATAGATGTATCTAATTTGCTACCCATTGTTTTTATTCCTATTTCTCCCCCTTCTACTGATGGCATCAAATTTATTTGGGGTATTTGGCTCACGAGGATCTGTATTCTGATGCGGAACAGGATGGTCCTTCTATTGGTTTTTTCCCTTCTGATCATTTTGATGCTTCTTGGGAAGATGGTGAGATTAAATCTATTGATAATGGTGTCTTGCATAATAATATTGATTTAAATGTTATACAGGTTACTAAAGATGATAGCTTCCTAGTTGCTAGTAAGAAAAAGAGGAAATATAAAAAGAAAAGTTTGCATAACAATTCTTCTAAAGTCAGAACCACTAGATTCATTGATGCTCTCAATAAGATTTCAAATGTTTAGTTTTTCCATGATGAGTGGTTTGGTGTTGTTGGTCTCTTGGGTCTTGGCTTCTTTTATTGGATGGTTTGAGATGGTTTATACATGCTATGATTGTATTCTTTTCCCTCAACGATTGCATAAGTTTCTGTGCCACTGCTCATTTTACTGATTTGAATCCTTCGGCGTTTAGTCTTGTTCATTATTTTTTGCTTTATGGGGGTTTAGGGGGGATGGTTTGCCTTTTTAGCTCTGTGTTTTTTTTTTGTCTCTTCGTTTAAATTGGGATGTTTCGATTAACTGAGTTTATTGTGGATTCTTTCATTAACTCTGTTATGTTTAGCTCCATTGTTGTTTTATTATTGCCTTTTTCGGGTTTTTGATCTTCTTGAGCAGTTGGTGTAGCTACTTATTCAATGGTTGTTCTATGTTAGATTCTACACTCTCCTAAGCTAGTAGTATAAATCTCTCCCATTGTTCCGGCTTTGTCCTATACTTCATCTTAGCTGCCTTTGTTTCCTTTTGTTCGGATCTCTTAGGTCGTTTTGGCTGTATAAATCACTCTCATTGTTCGTTTGTTTGCTTATGCCCAGTTGATGGTGGGTGTTTTTTGGTCCACTCTTCTTGTTGTGAGCAGGTGGTTTGGTATCTCATCCCTTTGTCTCTTCTTAGTTCACTTTTGGCTTTGATTTTATTTTTTTTTCATGTTGAGGTTTTTGTACAAGTTTCATCTATGGGGTTCTTTCGAGCTCGTTTGTCTCCATTGATGTTTGCTTTTTCTTGTTTCCAGTATCCCTTGCAGGTCCAACTGTACCCTATGTCTTTTTCATGAATTCTCTGATGTTGTTCATCTTTTTGGTTCTAGCTCAGACCGATTTTGCTTTATATATCTGTAACTAGTAAGGGGTCTTAAACTCCCTAGATTTTATTTTCTTTTTGCTTGTAGCTCTTGGAGCATTTATTGAGTTTTCGATCCCTTTTAAGGACCCTGTAACCTGTTGTTTTAATTAACGCGTACGCCCATCATGAGTTTTCACCAACATACATATATATATATATATATATATATATATATATATATATATATATATATATATATATATATATAAATTTGTCCATATAAGAGAGAGGAAGAGAGGGAGATGAATATGCAATGAAGTATAAGCCTGTATTGAATATGGGAAAACATATGAACACGTGAAAAATATGACAAAAGGCGGCAAATATATATATATATATAGTTCAAATTGACTTCCTTCATGTTCTTTTTTAATCCTTAAATAACTAACAAACCCTCATGCAACCAATTAATTATCATAGCCAGCAACTCTTTTAATTTTTTAAATTTGAATATTTTAAAAATTAAAAGTTTTGATTAAGAAAGAAAGTGCGTCATCATGTTATCGCCCAAAATATTTCTCTTCCTGCTTCTTTGCCCTAGTAATATATTTGCTTAAACTTGGATCAAAGGTTCAAAACCTAGGTAGCATATAATCTGATTTTGACAAGTACCTAAAGTATAATTTGCAATAAAGCATATCATGCATCCATGGAATCAATCATATAGTTTCATTGAAATGAATTACACTCAAAATGCTTTGATGACATCTTTCTTTTGTTTTATGTAGCATGCCAATTATGATATATATTTTGAAATCTTTCCAATTGAGGTTCGAATGTTGCACATGCGTGTACATACACTACAAGAGAAAGAAGAAAGGTGTGGGATTAGTGGAGTTTGCCTACTAAAAGTTCACAAAGTCTTGAAACTAGTAGCATGCATGGACCTTCTGGCATTAAAGAAAGTTGGAGAAATAGAGAAAAGAGCGAGTAATCATGCCGTTGGAGAAATAGAGAAAAGAGCGAGTAATCATGCCATTACCGGTCAATAAATCAAATGACTTACTGAAAAGTTGCGAATGGAACTATCCAAGATATCTAGAATATTGCTAAGAGAAATCAATGAAAGCCAACAAGAATTGATGAGGTCGCGAGGAGTTCAAAAAAAGTTCTTGGGGAGGCCTATATACCTAGAGCTAAGTGACACCTTCATTGATAAGATTATTGTTGTATAGTATAATGTCAACCTAACCCCAACTATCCGAAACTGACACCGCTTTCTAGTAACTTTTGAAAGTATAAGAGCTTGACTTCATTCAGCTAACCTTCCCATCTTTGGTAACCAATAACCATTTTCTATATAAAGATGGTCATCATAATAGTTAACTAAGAGGACAAAAAATGAAACTAAAAGCCATAATTCATAAGAGAGTGAGAGAGAGAGAGAATTCAAGAAAGTTCAAGAGAACAACTCCTTCCAAAAATATTAGTGCACTTAATACCCACTTTTATAGTGTTTTGTAATAAACATTATAATATTAACAAGCTTGACACAAAATCATTAAGTACTAGTTTGAAACTTAGAGTTTTAACAACATTAACTAGGGAGTAAGCTGCTTAGTACACAATTCTAGAATATAAAAAATAATTATAAGAAATTATTTGTTTGATCATATATTAATCAAATTTACCAATTATCCCAAAACTTAATAAACCTTAATACAATTGAACTTACACAATATCCCTAAACTCTAAGTTTTATAATTAGTAAGCATCATCTCCTTCTCACTCTCTTACAAAAGTTTAAGCTTATGGGTGAGGGTTAACCATATAGTATTTTAACATCAATATTTTTTTAGCTATCTAATGAGAAAAAACTACAACAACAACAACAATATCAAGCCTTTATCCCACTATGTGGGGTCGGCTACATAAATCATTTTTCTCTATTGTATCCTGTTAAGAGTTAAATTCTCATTTAAATCTTATAAGAAAAACTTATTTCTAATAATTTCTAACCAAGTCTTTTTAGGTCTACCTCTACCTTTCTTAATATAAATCAAATCTAATACAACTACTTTTCTAACCGGGTCATCGAAAGGCCGCCGTTTTATATGACCAAACCATCTAAGGCGACTCTCTCTAATTTTATCTTCCATTAAAGCTACTCCAACCTTTTCACACGTGAGTTAATTTTGGATTATATTTAGTAATGGTTAAAACTTTACCTAAAATATGTAATTAATTTAATATGTCAAAAAATTAAACTAAATTGTATATAGTATATACTATAATAAAGTTAAGGTTTGTACGGACTTAATCCATGTACGAATCAATTACCCTCAAACCAAAATAGCATCATTTCGAGCATTATTTCAAATTTGAGAGTTGTCTATTTTTGGAGGATAAACCAAAAGAAAATCAAAGTTGGGCTAAATACACTGACGATGAAGCCCATTATCAACACAAAAGTTTAAGCTTATGGGTGAGGGTTAACCATATATTATTTTAACATCAATATTAGTTTTAGCTCTCTAATGAGAAACTACTACTACAACAACAACAACATCGAACCTTTATCCCACTATGTGGGGTCAGCTACATAAATCCTTTTTCTACATTGTGCCTTGTTAAGAGTTAAATTCTCATTTAAATCTAACAAGAAAAACTCATTTTAATATTTTCAAACCAAATTTTTTTAGGTCAACCTCTACCTTTCTTAACATAAGTCAAATCTAATACAACTACTTTCCTAACCGGGTCATCGGAAGGCCACCGTTTTATGTGACCAAACCATCTAAGGTGACTCTCTCTAATCTTATCTTCCACTGGAGCTACTCCAATCTTTTCAAGCGTGAGTTAACAATTTCGAGCAAATCAATTACCCTCAAACCTAAATAACATTATTTCAAGCATTATTTCAAATTTGAGACTTGTCTATTTTTGAAGGATAAACCAAAGGAAAATCAAAGTTGGGCCAGATACACTGACAATGAAGCCCATTATCAACCCAAAAGTTTAAGCTTATGGGTGAGGGTTAACCATATAGTATTATAACATCAATATTATTTTTAGCTATCTAATGAGAAACTACTACTACAACAACAGAATCAAGCCTTTATCCCACTATGTGGAGTCGGCTACATGAATCCTTTTTCTCCATTGTGTTCTGTTAAGAGTTAAATTCTCATTTAAATCTAATAAAGAAAACTCATTTGTAATATTTTCTAACCAAGTCTTTTTAGGTCTACCTCTACCTTTCTTAACATAAGTCAAATCTAATAAAACAAATTTCCTAACCAGGTCATCGGAAGACCACCATTTTATGTGACCAAACCATCTAAGGACTCTCTCTAATCTTATCTTCCACTGGAGCTACTCCAACCTTTTTATAGGTGAGTTAACAACCTGCCCCAACCCCCAACCCCCCCCCCCAATCCACATCGATCATCTCTCCACTTCAAATCAAAGCTTATCAAGTATGATGTACTAAGAACCCACTCAAGTACAAGGAGGCACTATAAGAGACACTAACACATGAACCTTGCTCAACCATGATAAAATCCACATCAATACCCATGGGAGTCACAAAGCATAAGAGCCACTCCCAGATGAACCTTCAACTTTAATGCCATTTCTTAAGGAGGATGAATCAAATGGTGATCGAAATTGAGCCAAATACAGTAATGGTCAAACTCATTTTCAATCTAAAAGCTTAAGCTTATAATTGAGGGACAATGATCACTTGATATTTATATACTAATATATTTTTCAACTATCTAATATGAAACTAAATCCAAAGCCACATATGTCTTACTTATTCAATCTTTTGTATTGGAAATATTATTGGGTAGCAAAACCCACATCAAAAAGCATGGATTCCTAACACCTAATATCTCTTCTATCCACCAGTAGAAGTGTTAGACACTAGCCTCTTAATTATGGACGAAATTTGGTATTAGTATTTAAAAGCATACCCTTTTTTTTTTAATATTTAAAAGCATACATACAAAGTTCAGATCACTAGAGTTAGGGTCACCAAAGTTCAGAAAACCAGGAAGAAAGAAGACAGCAGAAATAAAAGGGAAACCACACAGCAACCTGACCATAACTCCTGTGTAAGTTTTCCAGTAAACTGATGTGCATCTAGATCTAAAGAAGGGTTACTCTACCCTATCCAAAGTTCAGATCACTATCATATATTGTGAGAAGGTTTATTAATGATTCTCGTCATCAATCCTAGTTAAATAAGGACACCATATCAAACGTGCAAGATGAAACTTGCCCTGTGTAACTGTTGTTTAAATAGATTTAGATTTAGATATATTTTATTAAATACAGCAAGTTTAACCTAAAGGGGATAAATTATTCTGAAAGCTGTCCCTGCAAGTATTTTTGCTACATAGCTACTAAGAATAATAATATTAATGTCAGCTAAAATTAAAGACTTCATCTAATAGATATATCCACCTCCTAGCTGCTAAGAATTCATCAGCTTATATCCATTCTTTCATTAATTTTTCTTGTAAGCAAATGCTAATTACTAGGCGTACATGAAGCAAGAGTTGTTTTTGCCTCCAAGTTAAAACTAAGAGACATAACTTTTTCCAATTTTAATTATGCAACAATGAGTAAATTAATTTCCAAAGGAAATTAATAGCTTACTGATATGGTAAATGCATAAAAGAGCAAAACATCAAGACAATCTATCCAAAATAATGAGAAATCAAATCAAGCTAGCAAATGTCATAGAATTGTTTGCAGAAAATAACACACAAGTTGTAGATGTAAGCCATTGATGTCAATCAGAAAAGTAGATACTGCTTACGAGCACACTTCATACAGTAAAAATTAACATAGAAAACATTGCAATGATTATGAAGTGGCTCATCATCAAATAGAGATAGTGAGGATTATGTCAGTAAGTTAAAGATTGATTATCACATGTGAACTAGCAATTAGTTTAAGAAAATGGAGAAGGCTTGCAGATAAAGTTTTATGCCCAATGCATGAAGATCCAAGTAATGCGGAGGGTTGATATACATAGCCTTACAAAGTGGCCATTTCTATTTATCAAACTTGTAACAATCATATATACCACAACCGAGATAATGTAACCATTGGGAAACCATTCTGATAATCTCTTAAAAGTAGTCACTAGCTCCATTCATGGTGGTACGTACCTTCCGTAGCTGGCAATCATAGCACACTGTAATCTAGAAAGTCTCTATTATTATGTTTTAAAAATATCATTATCAAATTAAAAACATTGTAACTATTAAATTATTTATCGTTTAAATTTTTGATTAATTTTGTGGTACGAGAGCAACAGTTAATAACATTCTTTCTTGTGCACAGCTTAGGCTTTCTTTAACGCAGTGTACAATTAAGAGAATTGAATAACTTTGACTACAAATAACATTGAAGTCTACTAGCACTGGTAAAAAAAAATCTAAGTACAATCATGGGCGCATCCAGCGGGGGCACTGGGGTTGCTGGCACCCACTGGATCAAATCCGCCCCATGAGTTATTGTATTTGGATGACTCAGCGTGACTCTTAATCTTTTTGTTACGACATTGGGTCTAAAATATTTGAAATAAAAATGAAATAGAACAAAGATCTTGGATGTGTTAATTACTTAAAATGAGGTTAAGAAAGCTTTGATTTTAGTACAATCCCCTCACACAAGGATCAGTACCCAGGGGTGCCCGAGAAGATCACCTAATTGTCATTCAATATAACTTGTCGATTTATACTACTTGGCTGGAGCTCCAAGTGACAACTTGATTGACGTAAATAATGCCAGAGATTTGTTGCCACATGAAATACACACCATAGTGAGATGCGACGGCAGAATATGATCAAGCGCTGACTTAACTGAGCTAATCAGATCAAATTATAATCCCCCATATCTTTTTATGTATCAATCCAAAATTTAAAATTTGATTTAGTACATGCTTCTGCTCGTTGTCCCCAAGATTAATCTCATGTGAGTTTCAATGATGTTTCTTCAGCCAAAGCAGCGCACTAATTACCCTCTACATCTCTAGAGTACAGTTAGGCAGAAAGCTTCTCCTCGATCGGAGGACATGAAGAGGAAAAGAACAAAATTTACGACGAAAATGGGACGATGAGCAGCAAAGGTAAACGTACCAGTTTTTTCCACTACAAGTAGCCAAAATGAGCAAAAATTCCAAAAAGAAGAAAGAAAACAAAAGAACCCCCGTTTTACCCAGCTCCTTCATTCCAAAATAAGAAAAAGGGAAAGGGGCTCAATACGCTACTTGCTGGCTGGCGTGTGAAGAAAAACCCTAAAATAAATAGACCTAGACTTGATGCCATATATATACATATATATATATATCAAGGGAAAGTGATAGAGAGTAAAAGAAAACCTGGAACTAGAGAACTCGTAGAGCTTGCCGCTCGAGGAGAAGACGATGAGGCCGATCTCGGCGTCGCAAAGCACGGAAAGCTCAAAAGCTTTCTTGAGCAAGCCGTTCCTTCGTTTGGAGAAGGTCACCTGCCTACTCGTTGCGTTCTCTATACGCCTCACCTCCGTCTTTCCCCGCACCATTTTAATTTCTCTGTATCTTTTTCCTCTTCCAACCCAGAAGAAGTAGGTGAAAGATCAGACGATATGGACCAGAATCTAGAAAAATGCAGATCTGTTGGAAAAAAATACGCAAAGGAGCTCAGCTTGCAGAAATGGCAACCACGGAGACTGGCCCTGACGTCGAGGCCACCTTGCCTGAACCCTATTCAGCCGCCGCAGCAGCCAAGATTGGATTTTTTCTGCAGGATAGTGGCTGAACTTTCCTTATTCGTCTCCCATGGCCCCTCCAATAATAGAGGCTTTGGTAGAAAACGGAAACCCACGAAGCTACCCTCAGCTTCTGCTGCTTCTGATTCGCCCTCACCTTTCTCTGGTCTCATCTTCCCACCTTTAATTTAATTTTGGTTTTTCCACCCTCTGGATTGAGATGGTGTGAAAAAGAAGAGTAGAGAGGACCAATGGCGGGGCGGAGAGTGGGCCGATGGGGCCCACCTCGTACGAGGCTCGGCAACCATGGATGGCGCCCGTCTCTCTTAAATGTACTCGTCCGTACAATCAGCTAGCTTGATTTTGACACGTGTGGGTGTTGCATTGGCTGCATGTCAAGCGATGGGCCCAACTCAGCACATGGCCCAGCCCACATCCAACTGAAGACCTTTCGGTTGATTGGAGAATATTCGGTTTCAATAAATTGTATTAATTTCAAAATTCAATTTTTATTATGATTTTAATATTTTGGTATAAAATATTATAATTATTTATTTGTGTTTCAAACTAAATGCATTTCAAATTTAAGGAAAATTTAGTGATAAAATTTTAGTATAATTTTTACTATTGTTTAAAAGCATAAATTTCATTAAAAATTTATGAATTTCTTCTACAATTTTTTTGTTTTATTTGAATCTTTACTAAAATTCTAAGAGTTTTGAAGCAAAATCATAGAAAATCAATAATATTAATTTAAGTTTAAGTTGATTTGTAGTCACCAAAATTTAAAACAATGCCCCCATCACTTCGAAAAGTCTAATCATTCCACGAAAAAAGTAAGCATAAATAACAATGGCGAACAAGAGTTGTGCTAATATAGACGCCATGTTGTATAAAACTTGTGGCACCCATCACTTTCAAATGTGAAGAAGAGGAAGAGCACAAAGATCACAAGGCATGGCCCAGTTGCATAATTCACTATATAGTAAGTGATACAAATATCCTCCTTTCTTCACTATTGAAGAAGAGTAAGAGGACAAAGATCAAATATCTATAGATGAATAATTTATACCTAACAATAGAGCTTAATTTTCTCAAAAGAGAATTTGATGCCTACATATGGACAAACATATCCAATAGCAGAGTTAAATCTTCTTAGTATTCTGGAGAAAGTGATGAATTTTGAAGTCGATCGTCGATTATGATGGTAGTTATCGGTGGCAATAGCTGGTGGTGGTCGTTGGCAGCGATGGATGGAAAATACAAGAGAGCTCTTACTAGTTCTCTCCAGCATTTTTCCTCATGTGAAAAATGAAGGCATATTTATAAATTTTTAGGAGTGGCATACATGCTCCGTAATATATGAAGAAAATATTGGATAAATTAGGAGTGCTCCATCAAACAGTCTATATTAATTTCCTTAATCATATATTTCTAATCAAATATTTAAGTGTCTTAATAATATCAAAATTAAGTGATCTTGAGCTCGTTGGATTTGTCTCGTCGAGCCACTTGATTCGATTATGAGCATGTCATATTTGGAGATCATTTGATTACTCAATTAATACTTAAAAGCTTCCAACTATGCTTCAGTCCCCTGATTCGAGCCTATTTGACTAGGATTACACCGATTTTGATGTCATTGGATTCATCTTGTCTAGACGTTTAGTTTTGCTTTAAGTTTGCTATGATCAAAATTTGGATGGTACCCAACTTAATTTTGAAAGTTTCTAGTTCAATAATATCTTAAGATTGGTTATTGATCAAGTTGATTTTTTGCAACGTATCATTTGCCTCCTATTTTCGAACGTCAAAACTCTTGAAGTCCAAAAATATATGTCTGATCTTTCCAAAATCTATAGCTTTTAGATAATTACGATGCACGACCACTTTGAAAATGTCAACATGGACCTTCTATCAAGGCCATGAACAAATTAAAACATCCTTAACAGCCAAACTATTGCAGGCCTTGCCAACCCCAAAAGGAGTTAAAATTTTTATTTTAAATGCGGCCATGAAGCGATAGCTCCAAAAATTGACATAGAGGTCTCCCAAAAAATAGCATTATATGTCGATTTTAACTTAACCATAATGAATTGAATCATATAAGTTACTTGTCAAGGGAATTCACCCGAAGTAGTAAGGAGTGTGATTGTTCATTTAATCCTTACTTGTGTTGATTATCAAATCCATATAATGGTGCTGCAGCTAGTTGGAGCATTTCTCTAGCTAAACCCAGGCTTAGGAATGTAGAATAGAACCAAACGTCAATGGAACTTCCATTATTAATAAGGATTCTTTTAACATTATAACAAGGATCTCCAATGCTAGCATTGATAATAAGTAGATCTTGATGCAGAGTATGGATCCCTTCCATATCAAAATCGTTAAATATGATGGAATGATCATCTCGCACCTTCTTCAGTGTCGGTTCTTATGGGGTAGTAAGGAAACTCTGGGAAGGCATTAGGGGTCCTCCATTAATAGTTTCAATTTCTTCAACTATTTGATGATTAACTTATTGTTATCTTTGTTGTTGATAATTCTACCCCTAGTAGGATTAGTTTTATTTTAGGCATATAGGTTTTGAGTAAATTAACAAAGATATCCTTGTTGAGTTAACATTTCACTCTTCTTTCAATTTTCTAAAGCTTTAATAGTGTGTCCCCTCCTTCAATGAAAGTCATAATAATATTCCTGATTGTTAGTATTTGGCTTCAGCAGATTGGGCCATTTAATAGTCTCTTCATTCTATATATCCATGAGAATATTAACACATGATGTATTCAATGGTGTATATCCCTTATTCGGCATATAATCATGACTTTGTTGAGAGGTTGCAGTGAAAGATCTTAGTTTTTTCAGGGATTTCTAGGCTCCAATTTCATGTCCACCCTTTTTTTATTTGAAGATTACTCAAACTATTTTTTATGAGCATTAATAGCCTTGTTAGCCGTATTTTATGCTTAAACTCTATGAATAAGGCTAGCATAAGAATGGATGATATCTCGCATTAGCGAAGAGTAAAATGAACTAGGATGAAGTCCTCCAAGAAAAATACCTCGCTATAACTTGAGATCCACTCGTGAAATTTGACGAGCTTCAGAAGAAAATATTTGAAAATAGTCTTTCAATGATTCTCTTTTATTTTGATGCATTCCTGAGAGATGTGAGGAATCCTTAATAATTCTTCGGTTGGCAGTAAACTATTTGACAAAAAGCCTCACAAGATGAGCAAAATTATGAATTGTACTTCTGGGGAAAGTATAAAATCAAGTGCGAGCTTGACCCTTGAGAATAGTAAAAAAAAAATTTGAAAAAGAAGTGCATCAAAAGCTCATTGTATATGCATAAATATCCCATAATAATTAATATGCTCATAGGGATCATATGACCCATCATAAGGGTCAATGGAATGTAGCTTGAATCATGTTGGAATAGGTGTTAGAGAATTATATATATATATATATATATATATATATATATATATATATTAGAAGAGATAAATCTTGGAAGTTGTGTTAAGGATTAAAATAGTTTATATCCCTTATCGAGAATTTTTCTTAAACTAGACATCATAACTCATCTCATATAACATCACGAGGAGAACAACAATGGGTTGAAGATTTTGCATTTGATGGGCCCTGGGTGGAGAATGTGTTGAACTTGCTGTGTCATCCATTTTTGGATCCTACTTTAAAGGAGGAGCATTGGAGTGATGGTGAGCATCTTTAAATTATTTTCCCAAATTATGTTGATGATGATATTGGAGGAAAACTTCATCATTTTGTGATGATACCTTTGTTGGCTGACTTTCTCCAATAGTTATAAGATTCAAGCTTGTTGTTCTTCTATCCTTCAAATTCAAGTTTTGCATAATTACGATGTCCATGATTGCTAGATAAGTTTGTAGTTCGATAAGTGTAGAAATGAGAGAATCCATAGACGGTGTCAAACTATTGCAGGCTAAGAGATTCACAGTGGTAGAGTGAAAATGTTTTACATTTTAGTGATGTACAAAAATTCAAAATATTGACAGTTGATGAAGAAACATCAGAATTTTTATGTGAAAAATACTAAAAAGGGGGGAAAATACGGGACTTTGCCCAGTTCAAATGATTCCACTAGTATTTGAACATATTACAAAGGTCGACCCATCCCTAAACTCAAGGATAGTGAAAATAAAATATATTAGAGAATTTGTCAAACTTCAGACTGGTACTCTTGATCTTGATTGAATGACAGATATTAAAGATCTGGTAATGACAGTCAGGAGAATGTTCAACTAAGGTCTGGCGATGGTTGGAGATCCGATGATAATCATCTGACAGATGAAAGTTTGGCAATATTTGGAGATCCTAAGATAGTCAATTAGGAGGCAAAAGTCCGACGATGGTCGTTGTTCGGGAAGATATCCGACGGTGGAAAATGAACTGGCAAAAGTCTAATGATGGTATAAGGTCAGGAAGAGATCCGACGATTGGTGGTACTGACTAGAGAATGCAGAGAGGTCCTTAATTTTCTCCTCTCTTCCTCCCCTCTCATATAAAGAATGGGGCCTATTTATAATTTTTTGAGAGAAGCATGCCTAGTAAATATGGAGATTTAGGGCAAGTTTGGAGTGTTTCATTTGATGACCGATATCAATTCCCTCGATCATGAATCGTTTTTTGAACATTTATATATCATAGCAATGTCGGAATTAAGCGATCTTAAGCTCGTTGAGCTGCTCTATTCAACTATAAGCATGTCATGTTTGGATATCAATTGGTCATCCAAATGGTGCTATAAAATTTTCAAGTAGACTTTGGTCATTTGATTTAGGCTCATTTGGGCTCAAATTGGACCGAATTTGGTATCATTGGGTTCTTCTTCTTGAGATGTTCAATTTGGCTTTAAGTTTGCTAAAATAGGAGTTTGGATGGTCCAAAATTTAATTTTGGAAGTTTTTTACTCATATTTGCATTGAGATTCATGCCCGATTAGGATAACTTCTTAGCAACATATTAAGGAGGAATAATCATATATACTTCTTCAAGATCACCATTAAGAACAACTCTTTTTATATTTAGTTAGTGAAGAGGCCAATCAAGATTTATGGCTAAAGAATGACTCCCATAACGTTAATCTTAACAATTAGTGTAAAAATTTCTAGATAATCAATATCATAATTTTAAATAAATCTTTTTACATTTAGTTTAGCTTTGTATCATTCAATGCTCCCATCAATCATGTATTTCCTATTAAAGATTCATTTGTACCTAATATACCTTTCCCATTTGGTAACATCAAGAGTTATAATGTGTCATTCTCCTCAAGTGTTTTAGTCTCTTCTTGAGTAGTATCTCTCCATTCATATTTGTTAATATTTTTTTTAATATTATTGGGATGTTCATACTAAAAATGTTTGTTGTAAAAGTTTAAAACTAAGAAATTGGGTTGTTATAATTAGATATTTTATATAAGATTTTATCATTCTTGCACCATTTTATCGAAGAGAACTTGATAAGGAGTTAGGAATTTGACTCTTTGATGGCATTTGATTAATAAGGCATGCAACTATTGAGATAACATCTCCTAAATATTGATTTGGAATATTACCACTAATCATGATGGATCTAACAACTTTCAGAATATACCTATTTTATTCAAAATTTTCATTTTATTGAAAAGTATTTATACAAGTTTTGGGAGTATATTTTTTTATTGGAGAAGTTAGACCCAAAAAAATAAATAAATATATTACAGACCTAAGAACTTGGATTTTAGTTTAAAACTTTATTTGTATATAGAGATAAAATTTCTTAATATCTGCCTCACTCTACCAGATCATGTCCCCTTCTTAAAAAATATGTAAACCACGGAATAAGCTGATAGCTCAGTAGATTGCTAGAACCTACCACTAAAATTAATGCAAAAAAAATAAAAATAATATACATGTAATCATCCAATCAATATCAGTATGAACATGTAACTATAAAAATGTATAGCAGTCAATATAAATGGTGTCATGTCATGTGAACAACAAAATCAGTACAATTGTATATCTTATAAGCAGTGATAACTAATCTGTACCCATGTGAAGCATCAATGGGTTCTATTATTTCTATACCTACCAATTTCGAAATAGTATAGCTAATATATCAGTTCAGGAAATCTATATACTTATCATGTTCATATGCATGTCGTGTAGCCTGGGGGGGTCCTATGTTTGTCTTCCCTAGGTCCTCCAGGGTTGTCTTTCTAGGCTGGTTGTTCTTTGCTTTTCTATTATGATGGTTGTTTGTTGTGTTGGTAGGGTGCTCATGTTGCTCATTTCTTTGAGTTTGGTTGTCTGATCCTGTGCTTTGTCCGTTCAAGTTACTAATTTATTTCTGTGGTAGCTTCCTTGCAAGTTGATTTAGGTTAATCTTGACTTATACATGCTGGTGGATGTATAATCTTTGGCATTTTCAAGTATTACTTTGTTATTTTAAGCCTTTTGGTTTGGATTCTCTCCTTTTTACAGATGATATGTGCTGTAATTCATTGAAGATCTCACTATGGTGCTTTTTTTAAGGTTGGCTTCTTGCCTCCCTATTGCTTTTTCTTTTCTTTCTTGTAATTTAGATAGGATCATTATCTCATCAGGTTTATTTTATTTTGGATGTAATTATTTGTGCTTTAGAGAGCATTTGGTCCTTTAAGGACCTGTACATTTTCCCTTAATCAATGCGTAGACCCCTCTGAGGGTTTTAGAAAAAAAATATAGGAATTAGTCTCCATCATATCAATCTCATTTCCAGCAATTGATCATATCATATATCGCAAGTCAATCAAGTAGCTTACATATAAGAAGTTGTCACTTCATGCTTGTCAGCATATCATATCATATCATATCAATAAATGTCATTATGCCTCTCTTTTTTATTTCTTCAGGATTATATCATAAACATTTCATTCTAAGGAAAATCCATCGGCCTACCCTCCTAATATAGGGTAACATATCTCCGACCAACCTGAATCAATTAATCATTTTTAGCCAGCCTTTCTTGCCCTTTTTCACACATGTCACATCATATATATAATAATAATAAATATCATATAAATATTCAATGTAGTTATCAATACACTCATCAGTATACCAAAATGTATGTTGACATAAATGAACCATAAATATGTGTATATCGTGCATTTAATGTCTAAATGCGATACATTGCTTCTTAATTATTTTATAAATTAATATTGTATTATCCATTTTAGTTTTAATAACATATAACCAAAATCACCCAGAAAATTTTTAATATTAACCAGTCAAAATAATCAGGATAGTGATATTTAACACACATCAAAAGTTATACAGTGTAAAATTATTACAAATGAGAGATAATGCATTTTAATCATTTTTAGGAGAGATAAAATTTGAGGAATAAAAATTCATAAAAATAGAAGTTATATTTGGATTACCTACCATGATTAGAAGATTTTTTTCTAACTACAGTGACAGATAAAAATGACCTGAAGTAGCTTTCTCTCTCTTCTCACTCCCTCTCTCTCCCGTTCTCCCCTCTTCCCCTCTTCCTCCCTTCCTTTCCTTCCCCAGCAAGCCCAATCGATGGAATGGGAGGGTGGCTAAGTGGAGGAAAAAAATATATTAAAAATGTTATTCAGTGACTAGCGCTGCAATGCTACAATGACCAAGCGCTGAAACGCTACATATAAAATAACATTGTGCCACAACACCACATTAGCACTGATGCATTGAATTTTAGAGATTCTAGAGAACTCAGTGTCATGGTAGTATATAACTATATTATTTTTAAATAACCATGTTCTAAGGTTTAGATCTTATTTTTGAGTATGAATGGCTATAACCATGAGATAGTCATCATTTCCCTTACCACTTATGAACATCATAATTGATTATGCCTATTGGAGATAGTTTTTGTCCATTCAATATGTATCAAAGGATTAGAAGATTTGAGGAGAAACTTTCATGACTACCAAAATAACCATGAACAATTGGATCATGGCTAGAAGTGGCATCAAAGGAAATGCTTTTAATGGAGGATATTCCATGTTTAGCCATAGTCCCAATTAAGGGAGAAGTATCAAATCAAATTTTGAGAATGGGAGCTAGAAAAGAGTTCATGAGGTCAGAGATACCTAAAAAGGAAAGAGATGGTGAGCCAAGAAGAAGGCTAGTATTCAACAATAAGAGAGACTAACTGTAATAACCCAAAATATGAAAAAGTATTTAAAAATAAAAATTTGAATTTCGCCTAAATTTGAGCACAGTGATGCTGAGCTTCTGAGCATTGTGATGCTAGGCTTGAGAGTACAGTGGTTCCCAAAAATGCCACTATGGCATTAGAGTCTCTGTTCTACAACGATTATGGATTCAATATGTGGCACTGCGGTGCTGGGTCGGAGCACTATAGTATTAGGCCACTAATAATATTTTTTTATTTATTAAATTATAAATATCCTTACCACGTTCACCCTCCACTCACTCTTGTGTGCCTTCATTGAGAAGGAAAGGTAAGGCACGAAGGGAAGAGGAGAGAGGAATCTCTCCAAGATTTTTATCCGTCATTTCTATTACAGATTTTATTATAATCATTATAAGTAACTATCATCTTACTTTTATTTTTAATTATTTTAGTTTATATAAATTTTATCTCTCATAAATCTACTAAAAATATATTATCTCCTAATTTTATAAGCTTTCACTATATAACTTTTGATGTATTCTAGATTTGATCATTTTAAATAAATTAATATGATTTTATTATATTTTTATCAGTTAAATATGTGTATAAGAATTTTTATGTAAAATGGGTAGGAAAATGAATGCTGAAAATGAGTTGAAAAGTAATGTGCTGTGATTTAATATGATAATATTGAAATGTAATTTTGGTTAAATGTAATTTGGCTAAAATAATTCATTACAGGAAAATCTCTCATTACCGGCAGAATTTCCAACAGATTTCCGGCGGCAAATTTTCCGGCAACTATTCCGGCAGATTTTTGACGGATTTTTTAGAATTTTTTCTGACAAATTTTCAAACAGGTTTCCGGCGTCTTTTCTGACAGATATTTTTCCGACGGAAGTTCCGACGGATTTTCCGATGGAGTTTCCGACGTAATATAAAATTATCTGAATATATAATTTATTCGAATTTAATTCATTAATAATTTTATGGTTTATTTTAATTATATATTTCTGTAAGTTTTAATATAAATAAATAAAATCATCTATTATTATACTTTTGCATGAACGGCATAGTGGTCGCGCGGATGGCGCCCGGGCGCAGGGGACCTGATTCAAATCTCAGGGAGGTCATGCTCTGGGCGCGGGTCGCGCGCGGGAGCGGGCTCACCTGGGCAGCCCGATGGGCTCGGGTTGCGGAGGCGGGGGGCTGGGCTGTGGGAGCGGGCCTGATGCAGGCCGGAAGCTGGGCTGGTTGAGGAGGCGGAGCTGGGCTGGGCGGGCCTTCCAAGGTCAATTTTTTTTTAAACCGTTTTCTCTGTTCCGACGGTCCTTTTCCGCCGGAAAATATTTTCGGCGGAAAAATCCGCCAGAAAAAAGTTCCGGTGGATTTTTTTCGTCGAAAAAATTTTTTGACTCTCGATTTACCGTCAAAAAAATTTTCGTCGAAAATCCATCGAAAATTTATAAAATCCGCCGGAAACTTCAGGGGCTGTTTGGCAACAAGTGGGATTTAACTTTAGTGGGATTTAGTAAATCCGGTAAATCCGGATTTAGTAAATCCGAAATGTGTTAAATCCTAAAAACTGTTTGGTATGTCAAATGTTAAATCCTGTTAAATCTTGAGAAACTGTTTGGTAACATATTTTGAGATTTATGGCAGTTAGGGATTTAAATGTGAATAAGATAATTATAAATTAAAAAATAAATTTATAATTAAAAATAAAAATTAATGTGTTATGAATTTAATAACATATTAAGTTCAAATTACTCATTAATTATTATTTACACTATTAATTATATATTTAATAATACATATTTTAAGTTAAATTAATTAAGTTAATCATACTAATATTTAATTACTAATTATATAATTAAGTTAAATTAGATAATTAATTTATGCACTAATTATTTAATTAATTTACTTAATTATTAGTATTTTAAATTATATTAATTAAGTTATAATAACTTAGAGGCGGCTAGGTTTGCCTTTCATCTTCTCTTTTCGTCGTGCTGTTCGGCTTCGTTGCTTCGCAGGAGGTGTATGGATTGCATGCGTCGCTTCTTCGGCTCCTTCGTGGCTGTTCGACTTCACTCCTTCAACGACTTTCCCTTCCTGTCGGATCGGAAGTTACGACATTTTGATCGGAAGCAAGAACAGGAGCTCGCTGGCTGTGAAGTTAACTTTCTCCCTTTCGACCGCTTCTAATCTTAAATCCCATTAAATCCGGCTACCCCACGGATTTAGTAAATCCCGGATTTAACCGGTAAATCCGTAAATCCAGGATTTACTAAATCCCGGGATTAAACACGCGCACAAAAACTGTTTGGCTGGATTTCGCGTAAATCCGACTTAAATCCCGCTGTAAATCCGATACCAAACAGCCCCTCAGAATTTTCCGCCGGAAATACGCGACTTTCCTGTAGTGATTGAAATGTGAAATATGTGTTTTGAAAGGATATATTGTACTGATATTGACCTAATAGAAATGATGTACTGATTAATATCAAATATATATGCTATAATAACTCTACATGCTACCCTCAAGATTCATGGATTCACTTATGGGAGTCATTAGGAGCTAGAGACTGGTTAGGAGTTATAAGAAGTCTGGGCAACTAATTAACGTGATTCACTGATTGGGATTATAAGGAGTTTACTTATTGGGAGTTGTATGGGGTGACTGATCGAAAGTCATAAGGCTAGGAGCAAGATCAAGATACACTCATCTGAATATCTGATATAGAGAATGCTGATACTGATCACTGTATAGATATTGACTATTGTTATCGATAATATTATTAATATTGTAACTGATTTTGGATGCAATATTGATATTGATCATTATTGATGATACTGTTATTGATTATTATTACTGATATTGTACTGATACCATTACTGATTACTGTTACTTATGCCATTACTAATTATTTTTACTTGTACTATACTAATACCATTACCGAGTACTATTACTGATACTATACTGATACTATTATTGATTACTATTATTGATATCATTATTGATTACTATTACTGATATTATATTGATATTGTTATTGATTACAATTACTAATATTGTATCGATATCATTACTAATTATTGTTACTAATATTCTAATGATATCATTACCGATATTGTTACTGATTATTATTATTGATATTTTACTAATACAGTTACCAATTATTGTTATCGATATTATATTGATATCGTTACTGATTATTGTTATAACTGATAGACTAATTTGTATAACTAATAAACTAATGTGAACGATTAAATGATAAGAATAGACTAGTTGATAAATTAATACAAATAACTAGCACATATAATAAATTAATACTTATGCATAGTTTTCTTATACGATTTATAGCATGTTGTTTCCCATGCCTTGCATTAATTTCAGTTGTAAGATTTTGGTTACTTGTTGGGCTATCTACTCACTCTGTGATTTTACATGTTTATAGGTAAGGATAAGGACCCTATGATATGAGGCTCTGGAAAACTTGCATAATTTTCCTTTCAACATTTTCAGTTAATTTGTATTCATGATGTATATGTAGTAATAGACTGGTCTTTTGTACCATGGCTATTGTATACATGATATTTTGAGCTTGTAATAATTGTACATATTATGAGCTCTAGTTAAATAGTTAAAATGAAAGAAAATATAATTCTTCCAATTTAGATATTGGGACGTGACACTAGCAACCCCCACATGAATCAAAGTGAGAATTACAATAGTAATGAGATCCCAATATCTGCAAGTTCCTATCAATACAGCAAGCGAGATGCAGGAACCCAATAATGGGCAGGTAGAATGATCTCACATAACGGATCGCAAGTTTCAGTGAAGTTAAGTGGAATACTTTTGGAATCATCATAGAGGGATAGTAAAAATTATTCTCTAATACCATGATGAAAATTTATGAGAGATAAAGAGAAAATTTTTGAATGCTTTTTCCCACTCAAAAATGAAGATAAACTACATATTTATAGGTGATACTTAGTCAATTATTAATCCTAATTAAAATTAATAAATGGAATATTACATAATTAATGGCAATCAGAAAAGAAAGAAAATGTATTGATGAATTGTAAAGGTGGATAATCACCATATCCTAAATTTTCACTAGGAGATCTTAAATTTGCATAAAATCAATTGTCTGAAATGGGTAATCTATCCTTCCAATAGCTTGGGAGAGGATCTCAATCCTTTTTTTAAGAAAAAAAATTATATTAGGATATCCTAATGCAAATAATATTAGGATAAGATTGAAAGTTATTAGATTTGCTTTGAGATTAGAGTTACATATGATGATTTTGCATTTCACTATTTAAAAAAAACAACTATTTTTAATTCCACCTTTATATAATTTATATTAGAATGTACTGATATAATTTTAATTATTACTTTTGATTCCTTACTCTTTCAAAAATTTTTAATGTAAATTTGATCAGAAAACTCTCAAAAATATTTTTTTAATTAAAATTAAGATAAATATGATACATAATTAGTCAAGCAATTTTAGATTATACTAATCTTAAAATTTATATTATATTAATCCTAAAATAATTTTAATGATTTTTAAACTAATTCTAATAAAAAAAATAATTGACACTTTTTTTGCTGTTTTCCTTCTAAATCGTGTGGGTCTGACCTTGCTTGGATCTCATGACAATCTTTAATTTCTATTTTTGCCCATGGCTTAGATTGGTGAATAGAATTTTAAATATTTTTTTATAAATGAATTGTAATTAATTTAAATTTTTTATTTATAAATAATTATCACAAATTTCTATCCAATTTTGCTTGAAGAGCTGGTTGTGCAAATATTCTCTTATCTTAAAACTATTTTGTTTACTCAATTAACTAAATTAATATTAATTTTTGGAATTCATTAAAGGTGGGTTAGGGATTTAGGCCCTCTAAATTTGAGTCATCTAATTTATTTTGGGTTATTAAAATTATTGCATTTAAACTACAATAATTTTAAAATAAATATAATCAATATCAAACATTCAATAATTGAAAAAATATGCTCACTATTTCATTTCATGGGGAAAAATGCATTAAAGTTTCCTTTGGATTAAAGGCTCCCACTTTGAATTGTGGATTAGTTTTTATTTGACCCACTACGACAAAATTTGATTTGAATAACATTCAAGTAATATTTGATTAAAATTTGATCAAAGTTGAGACCATATGTGATAAAAATATGATCCATGATCGAACATTATTTGAATCATGATCAACATTAATCATTCTTATTAAAAAAAAATTTGTTTTAGGTTCAAATATGGTTAGAATAAGGCTAGTATAAAACATTGTTTGAAAAAAATTATAAAATAGTTTAATGGCGGGTCTGAATAAGATTCTTTCAACGTTCAATATAATACATCAAATTTAAAGAACAATCACAATAGCCAACAAAGCAAAATCAACCATAGATAACATGAGTCAAATAATGGACAAACTTTGGTTCGAATAAGATAAATACAATAGAGAGCAATCATACTATATATATATATATATATATATATATATATATATATATATATATATATATATATATATATATATATATATATATATATATATATATATATATCATCTCAGGCTGCTGCTAATGCATGTTCGCACAAAATGCTCATAAAATTAAACTTTTTTTTTTTTTGGAAACCCCACCTCGGGCCTACGCATTAATTAAATTAAAAGTTACAAGTCCTTAAAAGGGATCTAAAGCTCGCTACGCTCTAGGGAGCTTCAAGCCAAAATGAAAGATAAAAAACTTAAAGAGCTAAAGATCCTACCTAATCACAAAAAATGAACAAAAAACAACCTAGAACTAGGGAGGCCATGAGCCATCACCCCAAAAGAAGAGATCGTGAAGAGCCATAGCAAGAAAGAGCAGTGATCCTTGCAAAAAAAAAATGATACCTGCACAAAGAAAGGAAAAACCACAAATAGCAAATAACCAACCAGCAATTAAGAAAGGCAGAACCCAGAAGGATTAGCACAAAAAAAAAACTCCAAATCACACACAACACATAAGCAGAGACAAAACAACAACACCAAATCAAAACTCCAAATCAACCACAACATAGAAGCACAAATAAAATAACAACACCAAATCTAAACTCCCAAACAAGGAGGACAGTATGTGCCCAGCAGAAAACAGACAAACGCAAGCAAAAATGATGGATCAAACATAGCCAAACAAAAACCAACAATAAACAGCCACATGAATTTGCTGGATAGAAAAAATCAACAACAAATAGCCACGAGTAACATCAAAGATGAAAACCAACCAACCAAAAACCTATCCAGCAAAGAGGATACAATAAAGAGACCACCCCGAAAAAAAAACTGGAAGGAAACTGAAGATCAGACATAAGGCATCCCAGCAGCATCCAATAGCACACTACCTTTAAAAAAATGAGGAGCATTAGATAAAACAAAAGACATAATATTAATACTAATAGCACTTCTTAGCAAGCCACACAGCGGGTCCATTACCAGTCTTCTTGATGGAGGAAATTCTGCACACAAACTTATGAAACATAGCCTTGATTTTATGTAGAATATAGAAGTTGTTCAAATTCACACTCTTGTTCAGCTTAAAAGTGTCAACAACCAAGATCAACTTCATTCCAAAAACATTGAAAATTTAAAGCGCAACATTCCTCCAGACCCTTAAATATGGCATAAAAATTTACGGCAACCCCATCAAGGATTGGAAAAGAGGAACCAAAGGCCAGGATTAATCTGCCATCTGAATCCCTTAAAAGGCCTCCAACCCACATCAGCTATCAATGATAACAGCATGATGATTGATCTTCACCTCCCCCATAATAGGTTTATGCCACAAAACCAACTTATATGGGATACTAATAGAAGTATTATCAATGCTAATGTTGAAAAAGAAAGCCACTCTTTTTTATTATTAAAATATTTAGGCAAAAGAACCCGAGCAGCAAACAACTGATGAATCTTATAACTGAATGATCTTAGAATCCTTTTATAGCACATCATAGTCACCAAATGCTTGTTATTATTCCTCTCATCCCATAACATCCATAAAATAGTTAAAGGAATGACCAACATCCAATGCTCAAAATTATTAGACCAAATCAAGCCATTTAAAAAAGGCAGAACATTGATAATTACATGTAAATCAATGAAAATGTTTAAGCTATTCTGAACAGGGATCCAAACCTTGACAGCTACAAACCTGAATGAAAACATGGTTAATAGTTTCGAGGCTAATACAACATTGGCATTTGGGAGCTAAATTAATACCTTTTTTTTTGAGTCTGACATCAACTGGAATGAAACCCTTCAAAATTCTCCAAGCTATTAAAGAGTAGTTGAGAGGGATAGTACCCTTCCAGATTTCAACAAAAATAGAAATAGGCTGATTTTTTTCTAAAATAATTCCAATTTCCACGCTTTCCTAAGACTAAACTCACCATCATAAGATAGCTTGAACAAAATTTGGTCTTTACTTTCAGGAATAATGGGAATATCACAAATGAGGCTAATCAAACTTTGAGGGATAACATCAAGAAGACGTTCTGTGGACCAATTGCCATCAACTATACAATTAGAGACTTTCATTGAGGAGGTAAAAAGAGAGTTAAAGTATGAGTCGATAGACCCCACACCTAACCACTCATCCTGCCATAAATGGGAAGACCCATTATTAATTCCCCATTGAATAGTAGGTTCAGGAGATTGCCCTTGCTTAAAAAAACTAAGAATAGGATGCACATTTTTACAATATTTCTGATGTATGTAATTGACCCACAGAGAGCCGTTCTTCCTAAACTTCTACCAAAATTTGATAGAAAAGATTTTAATTAAATTAATGAGCGACTTACAACCCAAACTATCCTTTAAGATAGGACCCATACACGCATTACAATTGGACCAATGGATTTTTTTAAAAACACCACTAGATTCCCAAAAAAAATTTATTAAAAATTTTCTCCAATCTATCACAAGTGGTGGTAGTAGGGTTGATGGTTTGAAGTAAATGCACGAGCATAAAACACAAAATGCTTTTCATAAGCAAAAGACGAGCCCCCATAGAAAGTAACTTAAACTCCCAGCAAGAAATTTTGGCAGATTTAGAGGTAAAAATCTTATCAAACAAAAAAAAATATTTATGACCTTTAAATAAAGAAGTACCAAGATAATAAAAAGGCAAAAATTAAATAAAAAAACCAGTATAAGTAGCAATATTGTTAGTCTGCACATAAGATATACCCTTGTTACAAATAAAGGTGCATTTGTTATTATTTAAAGACATACCACTTTCATTTTCAAAATTAGAGAGGAGAAATCTTTTTTTTAACACACTTTAAGAAGCCATTGAAAAAAATAATGATATCATCGGCAAAACAAATGTAACTAATATTGATGCCGCTGAAATTTTTGAAATACTATTTACTGTTGATGGAAAAAAATTGAGAAAAACCTCTAGAAAGATAATCAACAAGTATGATATAAAGAGCAGGAGATAAAGGATCTCCTTGTCTAACACCTTGAGCACATTTAAAAAATCCATGAGAAATATCGTTAATAATGATAGAAAATCAACAATCCTCAACTATGCTTTTAAGAAGATTGACAACTTTATCATCAAATCCAAACAGATGAAGAATGCTAAATAAAAATGACAAGTTTAGGTTATCATAAGACTTAGAAATGTCAAGTTTCAAAATAAGGTTATGACCTTGAACTTTTTTATTGATCTCATGTAGAAGTTCCTGAGCAAGTAACACATTATCAGGTGAGTTTCTACCTTTAACAAAACCAATTTAATTAATATAGATAATTTTAGGAAGTAAAGGAGCTAATCTGTTAGCATAATTTCATTACGAATTTGATTTCAAGGATTATAATTTTGATGATAACAAACATCTCTGGTTCTTGTATACTGTCTAATCTTTCAGGTACGTAGGATCAATTGCAAGTTCAAGCCAGTTCAAGAATGAGTCAGTCTATATTGTAATTCAGGTCCAATGTACTGATTTTTATTTTTATTGAGTCATTGTAATGTAACTGATCCCCTAGCTAAGTAACCTTGCACACATACACTCAGGGGGAGAGCTTGAGTGAATTAGAGTTTCTGTTAATTTTTTGTTCAGATCGTCCTGGACGATATTCACATCGTCCTGGACGGTCAAGTAAAAATAGAAACCCTAATTAGGGCGACCAAGTTAAGTGTGTCTGATTAAGCAGATCATCCTGGATGATACATACATCGTACGGGATGATAGGTTCAAATCAAAAATTCTCAGCCACCAGATCAAGTTAGGCAAGTTTTATTTTTAGAGATTTGATCTGATCGTCCCGGACGATACGTGTATCATCCTAGACGATCTAATAAATTAGTCTGGTAATTAAGGAAAGCAATTAATATTTAAATGATACGATCATATCGTCCGGGATGATTGCAAGATCGTCCGGGACGATCCGGATCGTCTAGTGTGTTTCAACTGTACGTCCAGAGCGGTCATCAGGACGATTTTGGCCCTTTTTGAACTAATCGTCCCGGACGATATCCGTATCATCCTGGAAGATCAAGTCATTTTTGGATCGTCCAACACAACTTCCTCTGGACGACCAGAGCGGTCTTCTGGACGAAATTCCTAGATTTACACTAATCATCCCGGACGATCGCAATATCGTATGGGACGATCGGAACAATTTTTTCTACTCATCATCGAGAAGAGCCAGATCGTCCAGGCTGAAACAGCTGATTTTGAACTAATCGTACAGGATAATATTTAGATCATCCTGGACGATTCTTGCCGACCAGTTGAGATTTAGGATAATTTTAGAGCCCTCTTTTAAAAGATATTTTTCTTCCAACAAGAAAAATTTTTTGCCACTTTCCTTTCCAGAGAAACCCTAGAGAGAGAGAGAGAGTTTGGGAGAGAGAGAGAGAGGATCTTATGAGGGGGAGTTCGTGAGGGGTTCACGAAGGTTGCTCCAAGCAAGGATCAGAGTCGTCTTCTCTGCTCGTCGTCTCTGGTCTTGTCAGTGTTTCTTGGGAGGATTGTCAGCAAGAAGATCCGGGTTCTCTGCCCGCTTCAGGAGGAAGCAAAAGGAGTTAAAGTTCTCTGCCTGCTTCAGGAGGAAGCGAAAGGAGTCCGAGGTTCTCTGCCTGCTTCAGGAGGAAGCAAAAGGAGGTTAGGTTCTCTGCCTCACCGTGTCGGTGGAAAGGAGTTTTGTACAGGCTTCTCCACCTTGCTGTGGGAGCAAAAGGAGAGACACTTTGAGTTAGTGCAATACCCGGAGGGGAGGCTCCGGGGAGTGGACGTAGGTCAAGTTGACCGAATCACTATAAAAATCTGGTATGTTCTTTCTGATTACTTTCTGCATGTTAGTTTTTCTGTGATTATCTGCTTGGGTGAAATTTGTGTTTAATCTTTTCGTTTGAGTATTTACTTATTTCCGCTGCATATTATAGAAAAGATTTTCATTGTTGCTCTTGAACTTTTAAATAACCAATTCACCCCCCCCCCCCCCCCCCCCCCCCACTTAGTTAGCCACGGGACTAGCTCATCAGGGCTTAACATCCCTATCGAACTTTCAAATTTTTGGAGATAAGTTTGTTGAAGGAAAAGCATAGGCTTATAGGTCTAAAATCACTCCAACCAGCATGGTTGACCTTTTTAAGAATTAACACAATAAAGGTAATAGTAAAATATTTAGGAATAACAAAACCATTTAAAAAAAGCCCAAACAACCTTACAAATATCTATTTTAATAATACTCCAACACTCTTGAAAAAAAGCAATAGAAAAATCATCTGGACCAGTAATAAAATCCTTATTCATAGACATAAGCACTTTATAAATCTCATCTTCATCAGGAAGTTTAGATAAAGATTGATTGTCAACATTATTAATTAAAGAGGGAATAATAGTAGGATTAGACACTTGATTAACACGATTAGAAACACTAAGGGAATTTTTAAAGTAATTGATAGCAGATTCAATAATAGCAATAGAATCCTCACGCCATTAACCAGAGTCAAGTTTGATCCTCTTAATGGAAGATTTGGCTCTTAGAATTCACTAAAGAATGAAAATATTTTGTATTTTGTCACTTTCAACAAAGGTGAGCGCTTAGAAGCAGCTTTTTGTCTCCAATACTCCTCCTCCATGATTTGGAGACGAAGAAGATTGGCCTTAGCCAACCTTACTTGCTCCCAAACACTATAATTAGAGGAAATAGGAAATTGACTTTCAAGATCAACCACCAATTTTTCATCCTTAATAATATTTTCAAAGATATTCCCAAATTTGTTCTTATTCCACCACCTTAAATGCTGCTTTAGCCTTTTAAACTTAAGAGAAAGCAAAATCATATCATTATTCCCTTGAAAATACTTGATAGGTATCCCAATTTTCCTTCACAATGTGAAAAAAATCATCATTCTTTAACAACATATTTTGAAAATGAAAGGGCTAACACCTTGAAAATTAACTTGAGAAATCTTCAGGAGGAGAGGAGAGTGATTTGAAACTGTCCGACTAAGATGTTCAATAGTAGAGTTAGAAAAATAAGTTAGTCATTCACCATTAAACAACAAACGGTCAAGCCTTTTCCAAATTCTATTGTTAGACCACGTAAAATTAGGACTAGAAAAGCCAATATTGGTAAGACCACAATCCAAAATCACATTCTTAAAGTTCTCCATAGAACTCAAGCTAAGAGGAGAAACCCCAACTTTTTCACCACAATGAGAAATTATATTAAAATTGCATGCCACCCACTAACCAAGGACCACAGAACAAATTAGCAATTTGAGATAAATTATGCCACAAGGGTATTCTACCACGTTTAGAACAACTGGCTTGACCACAGTCAGCCACAACCAATAATTTGAACATTAAAAATAGAGAAGCAACAATGAATGACTTGACCACAGTCAGCCACAACCGACAAACTAACATTTCCTTTCCAAAAAAATCCAACTTACTTGAGGAGCTAGAAAAGGAATAATCAAAGCCAAACTGTCTCTCGCAAATAACAATTATAGAGGGATCAATCATAGGCTCTAACAAAACAAGAAAATTAAACTTTATGCTTGTAATTATAATAAATTGGCATCAGCATTAAGAGCATCATTAATGGCATGTAATTCAAATTAACTAATTTGGTAAA